>WHYT01017216.1:340879-379853 GCA_009806455.1 Tetrax tetrax | reverse complement strand
GGGGGGGGGGGGGGGGGGGGGGGGGGGGGGGGGGGGCACGGTGTACAGCCCCAGCCAGCTAGTACACCTCCTGAGAGCATGCGGGTGAAGGTGATGGGAAGGGTGTGGGGATCTAGCTCAATCTTTAAATTTCCACTGTTCAAGCCAAAAGGAAGCACAGTCAGCCCAAGGCTGGCCCTAGAACTGGATGCATATTTTTTCTTTGTTTTTACTCATTTTGATATTATGGTGATAAAGATATTGGCCCTGAAACGACCATAAACAATAACAAGAGTCAATGCCTCGCAAGTTTCATTCTCATAATGGGTCTAATGGACATTGTCACCAACTCACCTAAAATTACAAAGCTAGAAACAAATTTTGATAAAGTTAGATGTTATCATGCATAACAAATGGAAATAACAAGCATGATACCCATATTTAGCAAAGGGAAAATAAATTATTCACTAGTCTTCAGTTTCATCAATTTCAACAGCATTCACTACTTCAGGAGTCTCCAAGGAATGGAACATTCAAATGATGGAAATAGAGGAGAAATGGCATTAAATTAAATGTTTTCTATAGAGTAACTATGCATCTTTCTCAAATAAAATGAATGTTTTTGTTAAAAAAGTATTGGTCAGTCCACTAGAGCTACATGTTATGTGGCAACAACTAAATATAATATTTAGTTGTTGCTACATAAAATATTTGCTATTAAGGAGCAGAAAATGGGGATTCCTTCAAGAGCTTTAAAGAGGTAAGAAACTGTATTAAAAGAGGTGATATAAGGCTAGAAATAGCTTACTGATGGAGGCTCGGTTCATGCATCGTTATTTTTTTAAACAGCAATCTTGGCACGAAGTATAGGAGATTGCTTAGGAAATTTGCTGATGGCATGAAGGAGGAAGGCATCATCAATGCAGAGGAAAAATTAGATGCCACATAGGAAGAAATGGGTAATGTAATGGACAAGGGTAAAGAAGGTTGAATTTCTTACTGCAATGTGGAACATCATGAGCTGAGGAAGTAATAGCAAGAATTTAATGTATAAACTGCTGGGTCATCACTTATCAACATCATAGGGAAGAAAGATCAGGATATTCTCCTCAGTCACAGAAGGAGGGTGTTCAACAGCATGCAGCCATGGGAAAAGCAACTGTGATTCCTTGATGAGGTATTTTTTCATTAGTGGTAAGAATTAATTAATTTCTCCACACAATATTGTGATAAGAACTCACCTGAAAATGTATAGATAGTTTTAACATGTAGGTTTAGAAAAGAAGTAGTAAAACTGGAACAAGTTTAGTGATGAACCTTTAGAGTAGGAAGATTAAATAATTCGTAAATGAGACACTGCGTCTGCCTTCTATTCGCAGCCAGCTCTGAGCACATGCTATGCCTAGATCCAAATCAACCAGCAGCTGTATGCTCACAAATAATCAGGCAACAACTCTAATATATGTGCTGCAGCAAGTCACAGTGTTTTAGCAGAAATTTGATGCCTCAGTAATACAATTCAGTGACTTGGAATATCAGCAGAGAGACCTAGTATCTTCCTGAAGGGAGGGCAACGGGATGCTTGGAATATAAAATCCTACAAGAAGAGGTTGCATTGTTTAGCTGAGGCCAAGAGGAGGCAAGATTACTCACTCTATTTAGGATTTTGTGGATAAAAAGCGTAAAGCATGCTATTTAAGCCAAGGAAAAACTCTGACACCAAGTCTAGTCTCTCCAATGAGTGTACAAAAGGAGCCTTTGGATGTTAGTGCTTGAATGTCAACAGTCTCTTCTGGTCCTGTGCTCATTTGAAGCTTGATTTTTCTCTGTACTATGGGCACCTATTGCAAGATACAAGACGTTGTCTCAGTAGTAAATGAACTTAGGTTTATTTCGGAAAATGTTATGTTTCTGTTTTTTTTCTGTCACTTATGCAAGTTTGGCTGCTTCTGCTTCCTTTGCAGCCATCACCGCCTTTGCTGAGCAACTTACTTGACCTGGCTGTCAGCTCTGCTGTCACTCCTGCTAGTGCTGATGCTGTCATCAACATGCTTTTGGTAGCCACGCTGGGGTAGGATGGTGGGAGACAAGTAGAATCTAGAGGACCTTTAGAGTGCAGAGGATTGTAGGAGGCTTCCCAGGGTTACATGCAAGGTTTGACTCAGCTGCTTAATTAAAGACATCGAGTGGTATTTGGGCTGCCTGGCACCTGCCTGTCCAGAAGGGCAAAGCTGTCCTAAAGGGTCTGTCCTGTATGGATGTGCCATGGACCCAAGACCGTCTCAAACTGTGTCAGAGGCCTATGGAGGTGACTGAGTCAGTCAACACTTCAATATCTCTGCTAACTACTAGAACATAATTAGACCTCTGGTTCAGCCTGGTTTCAATGTTTACAGTTGTTCTGGAGAGAAAAATCATCATCTTACATGCAGAATGGTACAGAGATAGAGTGGCCTCTTTGAAAACTTATGATTTGAATAATCCTTCTCACACACTTGAGAAAGACTGGGGGTTGGGGAGGAGATCCCCATCGCTGGGCTTAGTAGTAGGACTGAAAAAAACAAAAGGATCTGAACAATGGATTAAGTCCAAGGCTTCAAACTTGTAAGCCTAAAGTTAAATATGACAGCAGTTTAAATTATCTAAAAATGAAACCTATTATTAGGTTCCCAGTGCTAAGAAGCCTTTTTTTTTTTTTTCACAACAGAGCTGTACAAGACTAGAATTACAGTCAAACCATGGAATCATCTTAGCATGGTGTTACTATTATTTATCATCTGACAGATGTGAAAGTAGAACATCTTAGATGCTTAAATTCACACCACAATCAGTCCTTTTCTATTAAGCTTTCAGGAAATATTCCTATAAGTGTTATTCAAAGTATTTTATACCTTCTTTAAAAATTGATTACGTAGATTTTAGAATTAAGAAAATTATGAAAGAAAGACCCATGTTCTTCTTCTTCTTTATTCGTGCAGCTTTTTCGGTCAATGAAACTGTATCAGCTTAGACCTGGCCTACATTCCTATCTTTCCAAGACTCTGCAATCTAATTGTAAGCGAGACAAATAGAAAAAAATCAAATGATGGGAAGAACAGCAGATGAGAATAAAAATTATTCAGTGGTGCAGCTGCTTAGATTTGTTATCTTCACGCCTTAGAGATTCCATTAGCTTTCCAATGCAGACTGCCTGGCTGCTTTTTTCGTAGTCTACTAGTGCGCTAAATATCCATAGACATAAAATGTACAAAAAAAAAGTCTTCTAAGCCAGAGGGAATAGAACTGTAAATGTATAAAACTCTGTGTCTGTGTATGTATGTCACACCAGTTAAAAAGGAAAGTATAGTTCCTTGATTGCCTATACAAGCTCCATTTACTAAACAGCAAAACTACCAGACATACATTTTTCAGGGAGCATTACGTTGGCCAAAGGTCGCAAAAACAATTTCAGAGGCAGCCTGCCCACATTAGTTTCTTGAGATCTTGATTACAAATTTATAGGAGACATACCCCAGACATTGAGAGATGGTCTCAAAGATTACTGTCCTTCCTGCCATCTGCACACTCCACTGGGAACATTAGAAACCCTGTCTATCAACCAAAATAAACAGCTCTTCTCATGAACAGGCCCAAAGAATGCCCTATAAATCATACCTGTCAAAAATGCTAGTAGCATTGCAGAAGACAGAAATCAATCCAAAACTCATTAGTTTGCCTGACAAGTGCTTAATCTTATATTGTTTGATGCTGACCTGAACAACTCAGATAGAATAGAACCATGCAAAGCAGTGGCTGCATTTTCTTTTATAGAAACTTTTGCACTGATTATAGCTTAATCTTTCCCTCAAATCTTCTTCCTTTTCATTCTCCTTTTCTCTATACCACCTACAAAAAGGTATTGACTCCAACAGAGTTTTCTCGCGTCTGACGGAGTAGACAGGTCAGGATTGTCTCATTTGATAGCTTCTAAGACTGTACATCTGCATTTTGCAAATGTCGTCGGTTAATCATAATAAGCAAGTAAGGATTGGATTATAAATGGTATGGTTTGAAAGGGTTGTCAATAAGAATAAGTATACTGCTAAGTTTTTAGTAGATTTACACCAAATCTTTTAATCTGTCAGAATGGAATAAAGTACAAAATAATTCCTAGGTCAAAGGGATAACAAGAAAACATAAATATGAAGTAAAAGTTGTAGGTTAGGTTTTCTTCATCCATGGATTTGGGGAACAAGATACTTTACAGTCCCACATGGAACACATATTCCTTAAAATATTGGAGGAATGTGTGGTTTTATTTCAGTGGCTTTATTCAAGTGATTTAAATGCAACTAGGGATGGTTCTTTTGCACTCAGACCTGCATCTGTGGAATGGCTTGCATCTGTGCCACTGGACTCACTGATTCTCCAAAAACAGATTTATGCATGTTACTTATTCTTCAAGGGCTATTTAGGAGAACCCTAAATGGCAGTGACTAAAACCGTGCCTGAGATTAGTCCAACAATTTTAACAAAATAGATAGTGGACTTCCAGTGTAGTGTTGAATTTACCAGTATATAATAAATTAGTTACTAGCATAGTAGTTATTAGTTACTAGTGTACTAGTAAAAGTCTTTGTGTTTGTGTCCAGTTTACCAGAGTATATGGAGCTGTACTATCTAAGATCGCAGAAGTGAAAATATTATGTCATAAAGAAGAAAACATTAAATTTTAGGAAGACATTATGCTGAAGTGGTCTTCAAAGTGATACAAACAATACCCATGACATATAAGTAGTGGTTTTATTTCTTAGTTTGCATGAAATATAAACCGAAACTTCGCAAACCATATCATCACTGGAAAAAGTATTATGTTACTATGAGCTCAAATTTGCAAAATAATGGGTATTTGACATTATGCTTAGCACTCTACTATGAAGTGGTTCTTTGGATCTATGGACATCACAGAAGAAGCAGAAATTCATATCCAAATAAAGGAATGCATACAGCAAGTCATAAAGAAAGCTAACAGCACCACACAGTAACTTCCCATATAAATCCAATGAAGAGCCTACCTGTAAGGAACATTCTTCAGTCAGGCCACAAAACACAAGGCTGATCTGCTGTAACCACTCTGGACTTTGAATGTCAGACCATGTGTTGTGGGAGGAAGAAATAGCCCTCTCTTTCACTGTGTTCTTGTAAGTCTTGTGCATACAGCTATAATTGCAAACTGGAGTTACAGCAGCAATGAAATTAGCTTTTTTTCCCTCTTCTATCACATGAAAGAGTCAGTTCAGTTTCAGAAGCAAGAGGTCCCCTTGTCAGTGTTGTGCATCACTGAATGAGGTGCCTTCCCTGCATCTCATGGATTTTGCTGGAGTCAGGCATGAGGCCCAAATCAGGAACAGTAACTGCTAATGAATTTATTCTGTTCTTTTAGTCTAACTGGTCCAAGACGTGTGCAAAAACCCTAGCTGTTATGAAGACTGATTATCTAAGCCCTTGTTTTGCAATGACAGAAGATAATTAAGAAGTTTTCTGAAGAGATCTGGTTTGAGAACTGGAGTGTGGGAACACATGGTTTCAAACCGGCAAAAAAAAAAAAAAAATAGATCTGGGTAGATTTGGCAGTAATTGAGGGGAAAAGAGTTGAAAGGAGATGAAGACATTAGGGAGGAGATTGGTGCTACTGCTGGACCAGAACGGGGTGAGAAAGCATATTCAATTTTGACTTCACAAAGATTGTATCAAGCAGCTAAGGACAGCCATCAGAATCTGATAGCAGATGCTCAGGAATAATTTACAGTCTGTGCTAGTTTAGGAACAACAAGTTCTGTAAATATATCACCTGTCTGCTTTTTACAGAGCAAAAATAAAAGAGAAAACAGAACAATACAACCGGATTATAAAATGCTATAGCAGCAGGGGTTAAGGAAATGGAAATAGTGGGTGGCTTCTCTGATAGGCCCAGGAGAGCATGAAAACACTGCTTGACAATGTAGCTTCTGGTTCAATGGGTGATTTCTAGTTTACTATGGTACCTCTTTTCACATATCTTGTTTTAAGAGAGGGAGAAAAATGGCAATTCCAATTTAATGCTGTCTGTAATAATCATTACAGACTTTACAGGTCTTATACTCTCATTCCTTTGCTCCCATCTCTATTCCTAAGCCATCTTCTCTCTCATGTTGTTCAGCTTTCATTTAGGAACTGGTTTCCCCAGGGGATCGGGCCACTGGTGCGCCTAATTTCTGAGGTATTTCCCCAGGCTTCCGTCCACTCCCATCAGTCAGTATGGCAATTGGCCTCCCTCATCTGCCCCTGGTTTTTCTGGTCATCATCATCCTTTTCTCCTTCCCCTTCTACTGGAGTCTGACCTGTACCAGCCTCTTGGTGATGAACCATGGTGATGGTTCACACCTTTTCTCTACCTCTCACCCCTCTGAAAATGGACACAATAGCAAAAATTACTACAAATAAGAGGCTTTTAGCTCATAGCTATGTTTTGGTACAGCCTTTGCATTCCAAGTAAGAGTTTGTATGAGTTCCCTCCTCTTTTTTTTTTTTTATATGCTTCCTAAGATCCCTTACAGCCTGCTTTTTCTTCCTTCCATGCAATCATCACCCACCTTACCTCTATCCTTTTTAACAGGAAGGTTTGCTGTGAGTTTTGGGATATTATGAGCTTCCATTTACCTGGAAGGGAGCAAGGAGGGCAAAGACATGTAAATGCACAGTTATATTATTGTTGGCATCCTCTGAGGAGTTTCAGATAACACAATGATTTTATTTTTTTTTTTAATCATTTGTGTTGACTTAAATAACAAATTTTCACTGCATCGTTCAGAAGAACATCCTACTTAAGGATGGATTAAAAGTTCATATAGGGGCATTGATGACAGAACTGGCACTTTTAGAGTAGCTAGGAAGTTTGGTCTTAACCTATACTTCCTTTATTTCCAATATATAATTCTAATAGTATCAGCACCAAAGTAAAAGTGATACTATTCTTGGAGATATTCAGAACTCAACTGGACAAGGTCCTGTGCAACTTGATTTAATTGCGCCTGCATTTAACATCAGGCTGGATTAGATAACATCCAGAAGTCCCTCTGACCTTAATTATTCTATGAATCCATGATTAGTAGCTGTTAATAGCAACGGCCCTGAAAATGAAGATTTGAAAGATGCACAGGGAATGAGATGATTATTTACCATGTCTTTTTGTGGGTCTTGAACTTAAAATTATTTACTGATATGTATGGACGATGTTCTTTCAATCAAGGGATAATTTCTTTTCCCAAGGGGGAGAAGGAACTATAATTTTACTTTAAGCACATGTCTGAATGTCATGAAAATCAATGGGATTTGAAAATATGTCTCATGTTAGGCATGTGTTACATATTTCCTGGAGTTGTAGCCTATGGTGGGGAAGTAATATTAATAACAGAAAAGGGCAGTTCCTAGAGATTAGAGAGCGATTCCATCTCTCAGTACTTCACCTTGGAAAGTCTTTTACCATTCCTCAGAAAGCAAGACCGTTATAATGAAAAGTCTTCCCTTGGTGACCCTTGAAATCTTATTAGTAAATGGGATGTTACCTTCCCCAGGGGCCTGATTGACTAACAGCAATGGAGCAATTCCTGCAAAGTTCACAGAGAGAGGGCCTAACTCTTGTCTTGCTACTTGTGTTGTGGGCAATAGGAAAAAATAAAATTGCCTGTGGGTTTGTGTTTCATGTTTCACTTTATGCTCCTCCATTTCCAACCAGATTCAAGAGACGGTTCTCTAACACTGGAAAAATTTTAAGCATCCTACTTGGTAATTGAAAGAGAAAACTCACATCTACTATCATTAAGCAATAATTGTTTTGTTTTTCTAGGGAGGATTCAGTAAGATAAACACTTCACAGACAAATAAAGTTTCAGGGCTTCAGGCCAAGATATTTATTGACTTAGATGGTATTTATCTCTTAGTTCACTCCCATGTTAAAAATATAATGACAGTAATTACATTAAAAAAAAAAAACCAGATCACTTTTTAAATTATTTAAAAGTACTATTTCAGAATTTAACAGGACGATAATTGCTCCACCAGCTTTCATGACCTGTGGGGGAAAAAATTAGCCACGGGGAGAAAGAATATTTCAATCTCCTCTTTGTTTTTTATTCTTACAAAATTATTTAATTATTTTTAGGATGGCATCTTCATTTCAGATAAAACTGGCATTTGGAGAAGTAAACTGAATTTTGAGGACAGGAAAAGATTCAAACGCCTTGAAAATGGCAATTACTCTAAAGGCCTGAAGAGAGAGATATCAGAGAGTTGTCAGATTGAGTACCTAGATAAAACTTAGACTTAACTAATACTTGTAGCTCTGAATCTCAAGATCTCAGAGAAATTCAGACACCTGAAAACTTTTTTTCTCATTTTGAAATAGAACAAAATGTCACAGTATTAAAATTCCCATAATGTTTTCATGTATAATTAAAATATTTCCCATTCTGATTTTTGTTTAGCTGCTCCATATTGTCATTCACAGTGTAAAGTAAAGCTTGTAACAAAGATCATGTTGTTTGAGCTTGCCTTCTCAAATCCAACACTCATATGCTCTGGGAAATATGAAACAAAGCATTTTGCTTTTAATTTTATATATCAGCTGGAAAATAAAAGTAATCCATATGAACATATATAGATAGGGAACAGATCAGAGGATCAAGGTGATAGAAATTTCCTCAAAGGGACTAGAAGGCTTGCAAACTACCCCTTTCCCAGGACACCCTTCATGTCTCCCCCTAGGTTTCATGAATTCCACCCAAGCTTTATTAAACCTATTCTGAAAGGAATTTAATCAGATTATCTCAGGTTGATGTAAATACTCAGCCTGGACTCAATTGTTTCAATTTGCTGAACATTATAAATAAATAAATAAAATTGCTGATCCTAAGTGATGTTTGCTCTTCTGATTTGATTTCATTTCTGACCTGAAAAAAAATCAATTACTTCCACAGTCAAGTTTTATCCCCCCTTCTCCTCTAACTTCATACTTAGGTTAATGGTCTGTTGAGTCAGAAGGGACCACTGTGTTAATGTAGTCTGGCTGCCTGTGTAGCACACACCATGGGATTTCCTTGGAGTAATTCTTGCCTGTACTAAAATACTTCTTACTAAAAAGGAAAAAAAAAAAATCTAAAAAATAATCTAGTCTTAATTTAATTTTATTTGTCACTGTAAGATCATTGCTACTCTGAGGAATTCTTTCCAGCCAGGACTACCTTTGTAGCAAAGTAGGTGTGAGAATTTTAAAATACATGCATACTTGCTAAATGAAATAAATTGGTTTTGGGTTGTGGGTTTGGTGAGGTTTTTTGTTTGATTTTTTGGTTTGTTTTTTTGTTTGTTTGTTTTTCACCAGTGAAGACAGGTTCATTTAGACTATTCTAGAGGAATGTTAGCCCACTTTGACAACTAAATCCACAGTGGACATAACAGGACCTCTTCTCTGACTTCTCTCCTGAGTCTGACAATTTTAAACCTTTAGGTGTCATTTTTCCTATTCTGTTTAGGTAGCAAATTTAAACAATAAGTCTACACAGTGAAATGCAGTTTCAGTGATAACTAAAACCAGAAGCATTGTAGCTGTCAGCTTATACATAATTTACAGCAAATTTAGCCCAGGTATAGGTCTGTAGTGATGTAACTACAGTGCTTCAAGGACAGAAAGTGTCTCTGCATGGCATTATACTGTACTACATAAATGTATCATCTCATTTAGAGAAATCTCTGGCATTTCTGCATGGGGTGCTGTTGTACCAGGTAGGTAGCTCTATGCTGAGCTCTTCAGGGTAAGAACCATCTTTTCATTATATGCATGTATGTGTAACTGCCTTTCCCTGGGGCCTCTAGGTATTGCTGTGCTAGAAATAAATTATAATAATGAATAAGTGACCTGGACACATGCAGTCCAGGAATCTCTGATGTATGCAAATGACGTTCAGTGCAAAGGGCTAGCACTAAATCCAGACATAAAGTTAACTTATAGTTCTGTCCTGCGCATTTTAAATTTTATGTGAGCTTGTTATGCAGAGCACTTTGCCCCACAAGAAAAAAAAAAATGTGAAATGATAACCTGTTTACTGTTAGCAAGGGCACAAGAAAATCCCTGAAAGCTCCCAATAAGCTGTGACGAAGGAATACTTTGACTATAAACCCCATTGACAGAAACCGAGTAAATTATTCTGTTCCAAACAGTCAGCCATATATTTGCAAACTATCTGCTTGTGAATTTTACAGCATGCACAGCTCAGAGACATTGGCCTATAATTATGCAACAGCTGAGCATTTGTAAGGGCTGGAATAAATAGCCAGATGGGGCTCAGCATGTCCTCAGATGGATGTAAGTGGGGCTGTGTTACTGTAGGGCTGCAGTTGTAGTAGAGAATGTGGAGAATATTGAGTACGTTAGCTGGCCAAAGTCCTGTAAGTGTATCTTCTGCCTTCTTTTCGGTCTTGACACTGGGTTGAAACATACACCCCTTCAAAGTAAAGTTTACAGTCACAGCACTAGTGTTCTGTCCTTTGAAGGAGATAATTGAGTTTCATGTAAAGACTGAGAATGGTGGGTGTCTTTCACCTGATTTTAGAAATTACAAACCAGTGGTTTCTGTTGTATGTATGGAGAAAGAAAGTCTTGTGATATTTTCATAAGGTCTGTGAGTTTCTGCAGTATGTTGGCCTCCTCTTTACTAGTTTATTTAAAAAAAAAAACAAAAAATAAAAAAAAACCACCCCCAAAAATCCCAAAACTAAAAACATTAAAGCAAAATCTCCAATTTTTCAGGACAGCTGAACAACAACAAAGAGTCACGCAACAGTGATCTGCAGGAATCATTTGGTAAGGGTCTGCTAGAGGTCCCCTTGGCTGTCTTAGCACAGATAATTTATTATGGCTTTGGATTTTTTTTTTTTTTTTTAAACAGATCCGAATGTATGGAAAACTATTACGAGATATCTCTCCCTGCTCAGCAAACACCCAGGTCAGACCTTTGTTCACCAGTCAAGATTGAGGTTGCCTCTGCCTGAAGATCATCTGAGAGCAACTTTTCTTCATGCCTTTTGGGTAAGAAGGGTTTAATATTGATATTATTTGGATTTCATATCAAGGATTCTGTAATATGTGTAATTATGGTGGTAAAAACCCTGTGTACACCAAAGAGCTCCCTATATGGGTTTACAAAAAGTAGTGTAGAAGGAAGGAAAAGCTAAAAAGATTAATTAGAATAAAAGACACCTTCTCTGCTGTTTTGGAGCCATTTTCCAGTCAGGAATTACTGGCCAGCATGTTTTGGTGGGGCTGAAGTTTCCAAGTCTCAAGAAGTACAAAAAGGAGTTACGTGATAGTAATACCTCCTCTGTAAGGATGCATTTATCTTCTAGCTACAGGAACTAGCTGATAAAAAAACATGATTAAGAAAAATATTGCTATTTGTGTTTTGAATTCTTACTTCAAGTTTAATTTTAGTAGTAAACACATGAAGGGAGTCAGTCTAAGGAAATAAAATCTAGTAGTTAAATATCAGTAAAGGCTGGACATGCACTGAAACACAGGGGCCATGTTAAACAATTTTATCTTTTTTTGAAGCTGTTGGTGGTCAGAAGTGTAATCCATATCTGTGGCAGAAGGGTGGTGTTAGAGAGTGAAAGATACTATTTATATTATTTTCTGGATAATTGCCAGTCCTCTGAGGTAAAATTTTCAATTTTCACTTCAAATATCAGAAATATTTAAAAATCTATGCCTTACTGATTAACTAAGCAAGAGGAGATTCCTAATTTGTCAGCATTAAGACTTTGGAGTGAGAAAAAGAAATCTGTTCCAATAAATTGTAAGGTGAATTTTGGTGAATTGAACAGCTTTGAAGTGTTGCTATCTCTGTTCTCAATCTGTCACACTTACCTTAGATTGCAGACATGTGTCTGTTCATATGCACATATATGTATCTCAAAGGAAATGCAAAGGGTTAAAAACAACTTGAAATAATAACTGATGCTAGAAATCACTTTATTAATAAATATTGATTAAACGTTCATCTTACAATGAACATTAAAGCTCCTCAGTAGCTGAAATGAGAATAGAGCTTTTTGAAGCAATTTAGCCCTGGCTCTTTGCCTTATTATCTGAAAACGTATTATTCTTCACTGTACAAAGTGTCTATTACTTCTATGCTGTGGATACTCGTTCTTTAGCCTGCAAATGTGGTATTTGTGCTCTTTTACAACCAAAGCTGCTCTGCAGCAGATACCGTGGGAACCACTAAAGGGAAAGAGATAAGCCCAGTTCCTCTGTCACTCAGAGAGTGGATCTTACTATTTTCTGGTGAGACCTAGCATGATTCAGGATGACTTCATTTTCCATTAGAAGAAAAGTGCAAGACATTCCTGTGGTGAGAGAATGAAGAATATCAACTCACATCCCAAGGATTAAGAGGGTAGCATGCAGGAATGTAGGATGCTATGGGGACAGCAGTAATTCCTGCACCTCCTTAGCAGAGCATCCTTTTTTTTTCTCCCTGACAGCTATGACTTTATGCTAGAGGTCATCAAAATCTTGAATATTGTCTGACATTCAAAATTCCTTGTATTTTTAAATACTTTAAAAATTTTTAAATAGTTTAAAATATTCTGGGTGTTTGGAGACTTTCTGTAGGTATTACGGTGACTAAAACACAACAAAACCCTAACCAGCAACCTTTGAAATGAGAAAAAAAAGCAAATCAGCAGTTCTAGTAGACACCCAAGATTAATCGTCTTCAGTGCCTCGTGGGCACAGTTTAGGAGTCAGCAAGCAGAGTAGGGTGGTGGCAGATGAGGGAGAGGTTTGATGAGAGAGGGAGAGATCCTCGTATGCACATTATCTCAGCTAGCCTAGCATGAAGTTTCCTTGACTCAGCAACAAGCCATTAAGGATTTACTTAATCCCAGGCAGCTCTTGAAAACTCAGTGGTGTTGTGTATGATGGGAGCCTCATCCACCTGTGTACAACATGATATGGGGTCACAGTTCTCTCATCCAGTGTCTTCCATCAATGAAACTGATCTGCTTGTTTTCAACCTGCAGTACTGTGAGATTATGTCTGTGCTGTAAATCACTTGAAACAAGGAGCATCACACATGGAATCCCCTTCTAAATAGGGAGCTCTTACACTGTCTGTGAAAAGTCTTGTATTTTGAAAACCTGTGCTTTTCCAAAATACCCCAGTCCACAACCACGACAAAGTCAAAGCTGGTCTGTTTGGGAGAGGCATGTTCATCCCTGGCTGCAGAGGGTCTTGGTGCTAAGCAATGGCTAGGGAAAAGAGGTACATTTCTGTATCTCGACCTTCTACAAAGCCACCAGAGCTGGTGCAGGGGATCCTAGAGAAAGATATTGCCTGGGATGTTCGGTGGCAGGGAGGGAGATGGAAGCTGTGAGAGATATTTTAAAAGAGAAGGAAATGGATTTGGGTTAGACATAAGGAAAACATTTTTTTTTACGGTGAGGGTGGTAGAGCAATGGCCCAGGTTGCCCAGAGAGGTGTTGAATGCCTCTTCCCTGGAAATGTCCAAGGCCAGGTTGGATGGGGCTCTGCGCAACCTGATCTAGTTGGAGATGTCCCTTCTCCTTGCAGGGAGGTTGGACCAGATGATCTTTAAAGGTCCCTTCCAACCCAAACCATTCTGTGATTCTATGATGTGATGTGGGATCCAGCTAAGTGACGTAGGTGAATCACAACTGTGACACTGGAAGGCAAGAGTGATTATAAATACCTCTTTAAACTCTGTAAAAGAATATGTTAAAACCAGAAATCAGTCCTTATTACCACCTAGTTCCTTTCTGTAAATGTATTGCAGCTGAAGACGAGACAATACAGTGAATGAACAGTGGGGCACTTAGCTAACAGCAAAATAATTGTGATCAGTGTGATAAGTACTGCTGAAATTACTCCTCCTTTCCCACACCTTTCAAAGATAAAGACCTCGTGATAAGAAAGCAGCTAGGAAAATTAAATTTATTTTGCTGCTAGAAATACCTGTAATTTATTCCTAAAAAGTATAGAGATCATGCTGATACTATAGCACAGAGCAAGGAGGGGAGAAACCCTGCTAAGATCCCTGCACATTTCCTGCTTCCTCCCAGGAGGTCTGAAATCACAGCCTTGGTGTGCAAGGTGTACAGGAGCAGTTTTAACAATGACTTTGAGCCAGATTCCAAGTTCCCATAGCAAAGTGAAAGGCTTCTCTCTTTTCAAATATTCTTATTAATTTCATTTTACTCCTGTTTTATTAACACCTCTTCTAGTTTATACAGGACAACAACCCTAATGTCTTCTCTATTAGTATCCTGCACACTTTCCCTGCCCTCACCTTCACTCGTCTTTCTTCTGAGAAGACCTTCCTGGCTGGATCCGTGAATTCTGCATCAAACAATCAGTCAGAGAGAAGAGGCGTGTGGGAAGAGGGGTAGATTATGCTTCAAGAGCTGCTGCTGTTAACAGCATGGGTATAAAACACTTGTTCATGATTGATAGTCTCTTCTTATACTGAATAATGCAGTTTTCTGTAGAGCCCTCGGCACTAATTCTGATGAATAGCTCTTCCTACCTGAAGCACCGAATCTGAGCTGGTGTGGTCCTTAGCAAAAATAGTGCAGGACTGAGCTTCTAACGCAGGTATAATGCTCATAGCTTCTGGTCTTACCTGTTTGGGGCTAGCTTAATCATCGAATCATAGAATAGTTAGCGTTAAAAGAGGCCTTTAAAGGTCATCCAGTCCAACCCCCCTGCCAGGAGCAGGGACATCTCCAACCAGATCAGGTTGCTCAGAGCTCCATCGAACCTGGCCTTGAATGTTTGCAGGGATGGGGCATCCACCACCTCTCTGGACAACCTGTGACAGTGTTTCACCATCCTCAGTGTAAAAAAATTTTTCCTTATGTCTAATCTGAATCTACCTCCCTCTACTTTAAAACCATTACCCTTCGTTTTATTACAACAGGCCATACTGGAGAGTTTTTCTCCATCTTTCTTGTAGGTCCCCTTCGGATATTGGAAGACTGTTATAAGGTCTCTCCGGAGCCTTCGCTTCTCCAGGCTGAACAGCCGCAGTGCTCTCAGCCTGTGCTCATAGGAGAGGTGCTCTAGCCCTGTGATCATCTTCATGGTATCCTCTGGACTCACTCCAACAGGTCCACGACCTTCTTATGTTGGAGGTTGTGGGGCTCCACAACTGGATGCAGTACTGCATATGGGATCTCAGGAGAGTGCAGCAGAGGGGCAGAATCATCTCCCTTGACCTGCTGGCCATGCTCCCCTTGATGCAGCCCAGAATACAGCTGGCTTTCTGGGATGCAAGGGCATATTGCCAGCTCATGTTGAGCTTCTCATCCACCTGTACTCCCAAGTCCTTCTCCTCAGGGCTGCTCCCAATCAATTCTCAACCCAGCCTGTATTTGTGCCTGGAATTGCTCTGATCCATGTGCAGGACCTTACCTGTCTGCTGCAGCCTTGGTACAGGTGAGTAGGAAAGGGGGGTTTTTTGTTTGTTTTCAACTTAAGAAACAAACTTGATATATGTATCACATCTTCAAAAGAAAAAAAAAAAAATGCCATAGAATAGAATCATAGAACGGTTTGGGCTGGAAGGAACATTTAACAGTCATCTGGTCCAACCCCCTGCAAGAAGCAGGGACATCTTCAATCAGATCAGGTTGCTCAGAGCCCCACCCAACCCAGCCTTGAATGTTTCTAGGGATGGAACATCTTTAAAACTATTTTTCCAGCCCCTTAATTCTGGTCCAAGCATCCTTGCTGTGCTCCACAGGCAACAGAGCTCCCAGGGAGGGGACAATGGGAGAAAAATCATGTGTAAGGTTGCTCCCTACTGCATCTGCACAAAACCCAACCTTCCACTTGCTAAAAAAGTCTTTCCACAAGCTGAAAAGAAGCGAGAGCCTCACATCTAAAGGAGGCTGCAGGAAGCCTTGGTAAAATATGATATTTGGCAACCAAAACAGAGAAATCACATCAATGCCCATCAGTAAGGGTGAAGGCAGGATGCACCTTGTCAGAGGTGAGGTTGTGGTTTTGGGCAATGCTAAGATCCTCTCTCCAGCCCGACAGCCTGCTATCAGGTAGATTGGGGAGCAAAGTTAGCAGTGCAGCAGCGATTTTGCCTTGCAGCACGCATCAGCTTGGAAATTTCCACTCGAGCAGGCGTGAGGCCAGAAGGTGGCACTGCGAGGTTGCCCAAGACAAGCGAGCGACCCATCGCAGAGAGCTCGGCTCCACCAGCTGCCTTCTCTTGCTGGGCTGAAGCTGCTCACAAACCACAAAATAATTTACTATTATTATTCTCTCCCCTCCCCACACCCATCGAGGCTGAAAATGCAGTAATCAGCACGAGTGAAAATGAAAAGCAAAAATGCTTGAAAATTGGGTTATTTCCCTCTTTAAGATGGTTGTGCAGTGATAGTAAGATTTCTCTAATGCCTCCAACCTGCCTTCAGGTCTGCTGTTGTTAAAGGTTAATCCTGACAGACCTTCCTTTGTTTTGTTTTGTTTTTCTTTTTTCCTTTTGTGGTTTTATCTCCTACCCACTTGAAACTGGCTCCCTACCAGCTGTCTCGGCTTTCTTCATTCAGACAGTCCAGCACAAAAAGTTTATTCCCACCATGTGAATCAGGAGGGATTTTTTTCCCCCAGTCAGAGCTGCAGCGTTCCTTGTGCTACTGGCTGCTTGAGGATGAGAGACCTCAGTTTTGCCCTGTGTTTTTGGCATGGAGAACCACTGTGAGATGAGCACTGGCACTGGCCTGTTGTCTGATTTTGTACCTTTCCCTTTCCTGTTTACCCCTGGGAAAAGTTTCTCTGTTTCATCTGCTCAAAGGAGAGGCAACTTCTTACATGCCTCACAGTGTAGCACCATGGAGATCCGATCTTATCTTACCTGGAGATATCACCATTTTAGTGGTAATTACTCTCCAAGTTAATAATCAACTTTACATATATAAAGCCTGTTTTTACTTTGAGATGTGACACAGGGAAATGAGAATGCAAATGGGTTACTTTTTGCTTAGAAACTATATAACATGCTTTAATTTATATATATTTTTTTTTAATAATACAATGTTCACAAAGAAATTCATCATCTTGCTACATGAGCTTCAAAAAAAAGCACCCTTGCTGCGTGTCTGTAGGCAAAGCAAGCCCTGCCATCGTATGATGAGAGTTGCATTTACAGAGCTTTTTAGAGCTGCAGCTCAATGGCACAGCATGCTGTTGGAGAGAGTGGTCCTGGTCTGGGGTGGTGTTTTGTGCACAGAGAGGATTTTTCACCTCCATTCCCACATGGAGCATGAACGTCCAAACCAGTGGCCTATCTGACACTGCTACATTGCAGGATTTTGACGGGTTTCAAGGGAGAAAAAAGAGTTGGTTTGGCCCCACAAACGTTGTGCAATAGACCACCATGATTTGAGGCTCCGGAGGCTCTGGTAAAATGATACAACTCCATCCTCTGATAAATAATGAAAGCCCCAGACACTCTTTCATGGTGAATGCATCACATATAGGAAAAGGGAGAGATTAGCCTTAGGTCGTCAAGGTTGCTCATTCGGTGTTTATGAGCAACAGAGGAAATGCAACAGAAAGGGGATTTCTCAAGAAAGAATAGCTGGTGTATATAGGGGTGTAGAAGATCACTAGCCTTGTCCTATGTTGAGCTACGTTTATGAGACTGATTCATGGGTGTATTCCTCTAGTTTTATGCATTTGTTAACTCAATAAAGAAGTCAGCCCTGGAGTGAATGGGAAAAGTTGAACTGGTAGAGTCCCTCACTGAGTGGGAAATCAATGCAATGAACCAGCTGTTATTTGACTTGCTGGAAGACCTTGAGGGTGGCATCAAAAAAAAGCCTGTTTGCATAAGGAAAGAAACTCTCAGTCTGCATTTATACAGTCTCATCTTCCTTTGATATTTTGTGGCATTTCTACAGGTCTTGCTCTGGTTAATGTATTTAAACATACACATTTCCAAGGTTAGTCTGACATTAGCGCGTTTACTGCTAAGGGCATGCAGTAGTCTAAAGCACTCTTTAAGCTCAACCTGCCAGGTGTCCTGACGTGTTGCACACTTCACTTGTATAATCTCCCAGCCGTCTGAGCTACGGAGTGTGATATTGCTAATAGAGCAATATTTGCACCTTCCCTGGGAAACCTAAAATCCTCAGACTGCCAAGTGCCAACATGTGTGGCCTGGATGTTACGAGATGTCGATCAAGGTCCTTTCAATACCTTCAGCAGAGTTATGGAGAGATTTTCATCTTCTGGGGGCCTGATGTGCTCTCCCTAGCCTATCAGTTTAGTTTATTTCACCCATGGTTTTCTGTAATGTTGTTAGGATTAAAAAGTTTATTAGGGTTAAAACAGGCAAGCATCTCCACTTCTTTCCAACCCTGTCTGTTTTAAATGCCTCAGAGAAAATGAAGGCAATTTTGTGGGAATTCTTTCTTGTATCTCTGTTGATAATCTCACTGGGATCTTACAGGAATCTTTTATTCTGGTATTTAATACATACAAGCTCACAATTCTTGTCTAGTATAATCTCACAGTCGGGGGAACTGAGCCAGAATAACATTAAAGCCTTTTTTTTCAAAGGAAAGGAATGAGTTAATAATACTAGTAAGACAAGAACAGACAATAAAACCCTTGTCTATTTGTTTCCTGCTGCACCCAATTAGCAATTTCCTCTTACAGTAGGAGTGGCTGTAATTAGGTAAATGGGTGGCTTTGCACAAACAAGTTATTTCCATTTAGTGTTGAAAATATTGCCTAGCAGAAGCTCAGTATCTATGTAGCTTCCCAGCACTGTCTGAATACGGGTAGGAGGGTAATAATTTAGACATACATATATACATATGCATACACTTACCAGTACTCTGTTTTAATGGAACATTAAACTGATGCCGCGCTAAGTTACAATATATTTCTTATGGAAGCAAAAGCAGCATCTATATAAATATTGGATAGATGTATTATGATCTACACAATTGCAATAAATAGCAGACATCTATGCAGTAATGGGACACTAAAGATATTTATCACATCTTCCAAGATGCCACCACTCCTATTTGTTGTCAGGGTGAATGGCTAAGTTTGATGTGTGGCCTTTGGTACGGCGCCTTTCCAAATGTGTGGTGACATTGCAAATCATGCAGAGGTTTGAGTGAAAACGGCCTGGTCCTTATACACTCACTCAGGTTCCTCACACTGATACTGCTTTGGGTGTAGAACAAGCATGTGCGGGGACTACAACATGGCTTTTTGTGTCCGCTCAACAGGAGTGTGGATGAATTGCTCAACAGTATTGCTAAAACTCTTAAGGTATCTTTTTTTTTTCCTTTGTCCTGGTAGGTCGTTTCCAAAAAGGGTCTTGTTTTGGAGGAGGAATTTCCACATGTCAAATTGGCTGTCTTAGATCTGCAGCTCTTCCCTCTGTGTCTATACCTCTTTGAACTCACGGACACGTCTGTCCATGAGAGGTCTGATTTATACTTCAAATTCAGACCACTAAAGAAAAAACTGAAACTGTTGTTAGAGATGATCTCTCAGTAAGGAAATTCCAGCCTTCTCAGCTCAGACCTTAACAGAAGGTCTTTCCTGATCTTTTATAGAAAGATCTGGCAACCAGCTTCCCTGGTTCACATTTCAACCGTATTGTTTATCTGTTCTCTGTGGCTCTGGTAACATGTGATGTATCAAAATTTAAAGCTTATCATATAAATAGAGAACAGAGAACAAAACTGTCTCATAGGAAAATCAGAAGAAACGTAGCTTTTATTCCTATTCTAGCCACTCTTTTTTTTTTTGTGTGTGTGTGTGATCCTGGGTAACTTGCTTTTCCCGTCCACAGCGATGTTACCATCCATTATACTGACAAAGGCATTTCCCCATCGTGAAAAGTCATTAGAGATTTGTGCATGAATGTAGGTGTGGTTAGAGTGTTTTGGACACTCAGGGAATATAGAAAAACCCTGCACAGAGAAGTATTAACTTCTTGAAGCAGCATAGTGGAAACTGTGGGCATGGGAAGGGAAGGGTTAAAGACTGCTGCTTCTTTTTAGCATGATGGCCAGCACCCCAACCTCATTGTGTGTGCAGAGCAGCCATAGCAGTCCAGAGTGCTTCACCAATTAGTTACCGCTCACATTTCCCTTGTTTCATAAATCACAGTCATACAAGACCTGGTCACAGAACACTAGAAGAATGTGGTTAAGATGTTTTTATTTCAAGGATGGGGAAGAGGAGGAAAAAAAAAAAAAAAAAGAATAAGCGTGCTTGTAGTATGGTCTTTTTTTATATTTCTGATGTACACCAAAAAAGGAAGCAAGTTATTCTCAATACGCAGAAGTTGAATAATTACCTCTGTTCCTTAAGGCAGTGTTATCATATTCAATGTATTTTTTCATTAAGTGTATCAGACAGAGATCAATGAATATAGAAGAGTTCTCTCTTCCCTGTAGCAGTGAGTGCTAATGGTGCTGAATTGCTGTGATACCACTTACCTCTCAGGAAGAAACAAATGCTATGCACTCCGTTAGAAACCTGAGAGTCTTTCTACAACCAGAAGAAAGCTCCATTTTGAGCCTTGATGGATTGAAAGTTTTGCAGCTACAAATCCACCATTAGGGTAGGAAAAGGATCTTTATTTCTTTTCTGAGCCTCTAACTAATGCCATTCAGGAAGGAGATGGCAGGGCTGCACATTGGCAATCTTTTCTCTTGAAGATTGTTTAAATTACAAGCATTCACATGCACACAGACTCACTATAATTATAACTGTAAATGTTGAAAAATTAGTTTTGCACATATAAGAGTCAGCAGACTCGGCGGAGGCAAGCATGATTTTGTGACTGTCATTTTTCACCAAGTGTCACCATGACACATGCTGGTTGTATCTACCAGCTGATTGTGATGTAAACATGGAGTCATTCCACTAAACCCTCTTTCTGATCACTTTTTCAATGCCTGAAAAACTCTGGAGCCAACATGGAACAACATGGAACAAAATACTACAGTTCCGGGACAAAAGAAAAAAAGATAGCATTTGTTTGGCATTCATACTTTTTTTTTTTTTCCCTATTTAATCAAGGAATCATAGAATGGTTCTTGTTGGAAGGGACCTTAAAGATTGTCTAGTCCAACCCCCCTGCAAGGAGCAGGGACACCTTCCATTAGACCAAGTTGCTCAAAGGCTCATCAAAACTAGCCTTGAGTGTTTCCAGGGGTGGGGCATCCACAACTTTTCTGGGCAACCTGTTTCAGTGCCTCACCACGCTCGCAGTGAAGAATTCCTTCCCTATGTCTAATCAAAAACTACCCTTTTTCAGTTTAAAGCCATTAATCCTTGTTCTATCGCTACATGCCGTTGTTAAAAGTCCCTCACCAGTTTTCTTGTGGGCCCACTTTAGGTACTGGAAGGCCGCTATAAGGTCTCTCCAGAGCCTTCTTTTCTCCAGGCTGAACAGCCCCAACTCTCTCAGCCTGTCCTCATAGGAGAGGTGCTCCAGCCCTCTGATCATCTTTGCGGCCTCCTCTGGACTTGCTCCAACTGATCCATGTCCTTCTGATGTTGGGGGCTCCAGAGCTGGATGCAGTAATGCAGACGGGGGTCTCACCAGAGTGGAGTCTCACCAGAGTCTCACCTGCTGGCCATGCTGCTGTTGATGCAGCCCAGGATGCAGTTGGCTTTCTGGGATGAACACGAACATTGTCAGGTCATGTTGAGTTTCTCCTCAACCAACACCCCCAAGTCCTTCTCCTCAGGGCTGCTCTCAACCCGTTCTCTGCTCAATTTCACCAATAATATCTGAGAATTAACTTTTAGCTAGTAAAACCTTTGCTTTTACAGCAATGAATTAATCAAATTTACTTCATCAAGTCTCAGCAGTAGAATTTATTCTGGAAACAAAGGCTGTACCACCAAGATGGGTATGTTTACATTATTCACCGTAGTCAATATAGAAAAAAAATGGGTATTTCTGCACTGTAGTGGTCAGGTTCATCTGACCTTTGTGTCTATGTTTTTCCATGTGAAATGCAACCAGTGAGGTTTAACGAATCTCTCCAAAAGAAGACAAACTCTGTGTGTGTGTATGTGTGTCTTCGAATTGACCAACTGAAAAATGACCTTCTGATGCTGGAAACATTAATTTAAGATTCATAAAGATAAAATAGATGTTGGTTTTAATTAATCTGTATCATTAAACATGGTGAATTAAACGTCTGATATGAAAGGTCTCAAGAACAGAAACATGAAAAAAATTGTCTGTCTTTTCAATAGTGTTGCTCACAGGGCTTAGGTTAATGACTAGATAAAGGAGTCATGGATCCACTGACTTCCATAAAGCAATTATGATTTCTATAAACAGAGGATGTCCCGGGGTTTATTAAACAAATATCACATCAAAATGAGAATGAGGAGAAACTTTATTATTTGGCACAAAATATTCCCAAGAGACACTCACTGAAATACTTCAGAATAATTTAGGGAAAGAAGGAAATATTGCACAAAAGTAGTTTCCCTTGAAATGTAAGCTGTCTGCCTGCAGCGTCTTGGCACTTGTAACCATTCCTGAAGTATGAGGTAGTCTTGGGATTGTTCAGCCATCGTGTTTAAATAGCTGGGTTATGTAGTTTACTGTTATCTTTTGTAGTTAGATTGAGAACAAATGCTGCCATTTCCTGGTTTGTCAAATTTAACTTTGCTTTTGCTTTGGCTGAGGGGTCCCTTGTGAAAACACCATGTAGTTTGTTTGCGCTTCATTTGTAAAGCAGATAGGTTTGGATAAATAGACACAAGTTGAAAGTAAACTGATGTGGAAGCTAGCATATGTATTTTGCCCTACTTAAATTACATTTAACCTCTATCTGCAAGACTTCAATTGCCTGCAGACACTCTGTTGGCATTCTACAACTACATTTTATGCCTTGAATAAACCCATATATTGGTGAATAATTGTCCTAGCTGGACAATATTGATGCATCCAGGTTTTCTTTATCATGACAAACTGTGCCTAATCTAACTTTATCTTTTCTACCATTGTCATTTTTTTTTTTTTTACAAAACATCTAGTTCTGTACTAACTAAAACGCTCAAGCTGATTCCTGCAATACCTATCTTTTATTCGCTTTCCATGGACAGATTCGGTCATCTTGATTCTGTTGTATAACTACATTTGATATCTTACATAGCAAATAACTTTACTCATGCTAATAGAAGGCATTTTGACTTGACATGGCCAGGAGTATGAGCCAAGGGAAATCAAACAAGACTTTAAATCCCTCCCCAAAAGCATGCTGAACACTGAAAATAAGTTAACAATTTTAACACTATTGAAAGCACTCTGTTAAATGGAAAGATTTGGGCTTTTGAAACAATGGCCAATATGTATGTGAATCAAACACCCAGAGAGAATGTAAAAAAAATAAACTAATTTAGAGGGAAATGAATCCCCTATAGAAAGTGTGCTAGTCATAAGGATAGAAAGTAGTCTGTAATTCATGCTGAGGAAGGGATACATTAACACATTAATTTTAAGAGCCTCAATCTCTCTTTTATTTACATTTAAGCTTTTAATCCTCAAATAATTAGTCATTACTAGTATTTAATGACTGGTTTGCTAATTGGGTATCCCTAGATGGAACTAAAGACAGTTAAACCCTAACAAACTGATCATTAACTACAGTAATGATCAAATTCTCTGGGATTATTACTATTATAAACCATAATTAACAGTTTATAACAGCTATACTTTATTTTGTATTTTGTTTCCTCTAAAGAAAACATCCTGGAGTACTGCTGTGAGGCTGTGTTAAAATCCTCATTATTAGTAATGTGAAAACACCCATTTCCTCCAGTTATAGGGGGAAATATTTAAATATTTTCCTAAAATAACAGTTATAGTAGATGGTCTGTTGTCAAATGCTGGCTGACAAAGACATCAGTAACACATTCTAATAACTGGGGGAAAAAAAAAAAAAAACAAAAAAACAATCCAGAAGATGGGAAACTAACTCAGAGTCTATAAATTCACAGTGAACCTTTCAAATGGGTCAAGTCCCAAACTCCTTTCATTTTTGTCCCATTTCCTACCACAGATAACTCCTCTTACAGTTTGCCAGGCAGGATTGAACCTACTGCTTTCAGAGCCAAGCCATCAGACCTCGGGAACAGAGCTGACTTGGCTCTTTTGCCAGCAGTTACAATGAACCTTTCTTTTACTGCAATGCGATAACAGTGAGGATAATCAGTTCAGTTAGCTCACCCAATCAGCTAGCTAACTCGTTTTCAGTTTTGAACAAAGATGTGTGCCTTTTCTCTTTAGAATCCTCAATCAGAGTGTGCATTATAGGAAACACATGTGTAGATATTGCATTCTGGGCAGAAAATGAAAGTTGACACCTAAATTTGACCAGCTGAGTAGCTGTCTGTGTTTAATTTTATGCATTGACTTGGGCTCCACTGATGAAAATGACAATGACAATGACAATTTTGATATATAACTCAAACACAGACAACATTCTGTAGGTAGATGTCTACCTCTTTTAGCTACATATATTTGAGGAATTAATTTCTCTATGGTTGAGTGATAGGCAAACCTTCCAGGAAGGACCAGTTGATCAATAACATCTCACTCTTTCAAACTTACATGGTCACATTCACAACCTAGCACCATGTGTACTGTTTGTTAGTCTATCTTCTTGATGTTACTAGAATCAGTCTATTCATATTTAAATACCTTGTGTTGTTGCAATTATTATTCCTTAAACACATTTAAACTGCTTTGCCCCAAGCATGTAGGGTCTAAAGATCTATCAGTTCCTTAACATGTTCGCTTTCACAATTTTTCCAGAAAAAAACCACTTGCTGACAGAATGCCACAGTCTTTTTGTGCCTGTCTTCTGATTTCATGTCCTGGGTACTGTGTTCCCAGACTTTGCGATCATAAACTGAGCTGGAAAACAAAATTTGATTATTTTTATTTTTTTTCCTTGTTTTTAGATCCTCATTTTATTTCTTCATTCAAGAGGAATTGTATATGCTTTTCACTTTTAAGGTGTAACCTACGTTAATCAGCAGACTCAATTACTCCATGTTTTCTGGGGATGTGGATTAAGCAGTCTAGTCTTGTTCCATGATTCACCTTTCCTGTTCCTCTTCCACCTCTCATATTTTCCTGTGTGCTTCTGCTACCTAGTAAAGGTTAAACCTAGGAGCTAAATGCATTTTTAATTTTTTTGTAAGGTTCCTAGGCACTTCTGTTGTCCATTTTGTCCACAGCTGTCTAGTTTAGACAGGACTTATCTCTCTGACAGCTTAGAGGTCTAACCTTAACCTATGTCAAACTATAATTCACTTGATTTTTCCCTGACAGTCGTGTCTAAGTGTAGTGGACTCTGGACTATGACAAATGTGCTCAGACAATACAGAAAAATCTGAGCCATGAATTGTTTTCTCACAGAAATATAAACCCACCAGTTTTACTCATTAGCAGAAATCATTAATATAAAGAAGGGGAAATAGAGACAACAGAGTGGGGGTTGTCTTTCTGCTGGTTACTTTTCATAGTAACAATTTTCCTGGGCTCCTGTAGGTAATTTAGATGATGAAACACCTTAAAGGGGGATAGGCTGGAAACAGAGTAAGGGTAATGAAGATTTTTTATGTCTTCATTAAGTAAAGGAGTAGAGGGGCACCAGAACAGGGACAGGAATACAATTTAAGGGAGAAGCTTAAGATATATGAGTGTCCAGGATTACTTCAAGGATATACTCTAGGACGTCACAGTATTGGTACAGCCTGAATTTCAGTAGGAGAACTGGGAATCAATCCTGAAATAAGTGTCAAAAATGATCCATAAGAGACCTGCAGGTCTGTGGGTTCCTCTGATGTGAAAAAGGTTTGCTGGAGGAGTTCTTACATTTTATCTTCATTACACCAGAGAAGATCAGCACAATCCAGTCTAGTAGGTCCACTTTCCTAAATTAAGGATATATGTTACAAAAGTGAAGGGTGAAAAGTTAAAACCAAGCAAAGAAATTGCTCAGGTTTTGAGACATATAGAAGTTGTAAAAAGCAGAGGAGTGTTTGTGAGCAGAGCCCTAATTTTGCAAAAGGGAGTTGTGAGAATAATAAGAAATGAAGGAGTGTGGCAACCAGTGTTGTAGCAAGCAGAAAAAAAAAAAAACATGGTTCAAGGAGTCAGTGTAGTAGTAGTTATGCCCTAAAGCATACTGTAGCCTTTAGATTGCTGAGCCATTCATGCTTAAAGAATGGCTCAGCAACCACAGAATAACCCACAGGGGGAACTAACTGATCCATCAACTGTGTTTACAACTGAAAATCAGTTAGTTAATTTGGGAAAATATTCATGACTGAAGTAAAGAAGAGGAGAAAACACAACACTGGGTTTTAGCCTGGAGTCCATCTCTGACCTCAGATCATCAGTTTGGGTCGAAGTGCTCAGCAGGTGACGGTAGGGGTGCCAGCAGCAGGTCCTGAAGCAGCATTGGGGAACCAGTGAAGTACTTCAGAGAGGTTAACCCTGTCAGAAGGTCGTAACTGTCCAACTGCAGATTTAACCTGAAACATCAGGATTGGAACTATAAACTCTGAGTACCTCTCTGAATTTCATAAATATATCAACATGTTCATCATAAGCTGATGCAGGTGATCCAGACAAGGTGACACACAGTGCAACATTGCTGTCTCATATACTACAAAATCCCAGGCCAGCCACGGAGCAGCAGTGGTGCTGGAGGCAGCTCAAGCCAATTCCACTGTCTTCCCCTTTCTGTCATGATGCTGTGCTGTGACTCACAGGCACAGCACAAAATCTATAGTGAAAAGCTAATTTTCAGCAAATAAGAGTCTGCCCCACTGTCCAAACACAGAACGCAAATGCTGTTGTACTTAATTTGCTGTGGAAGTGTCTCTACAAGAGTAGTCCACCTGTTACTATGCAAACTCTGATTTTTGTGGACCTGTTTCTTATTCCATAGGAGCCAGCAGCAAAAGCTGCATGTTTAGAGGATAGGAGATCAGATGCTGTGTAAGAGCACACTATTTCCTTCGAAGTCATAAGGCAGTCCAATAATTTATTCAATCAGTAAAGTTTCTTAGTCTAGCTTTACACAGAATTGTCAGTACCACACACAGAGTGCTGATGGGTTAAGTCTTACATGCTTACCTTAAACAATTCTTCCCATTGGAAACGTAATGTGTAGTAGTATCAGGCAGGAAAAGTAGCCCAGTGCCCTAACTTCTACAGTTATGGAGAAGTTTGTCAAAATTCCCCAGGGAATCTTTGTGTTTCTCATCATGCTACATAACAGGGAACATTAGCATTACAAGTCTCAGTTCAAAACTAGTACATAAAGGACGTGTACTTTTAAACGCAATTTCTATATGTGAAATGCAACAGTTTAAGTGATACAAATTGGCTAACTCTGAGGTTTTATCAAAGAAAACTTGATGCCTGACAATAGACTTGCATTTACGTAATTAAGACAGATGTTACCACCATAATAGGCTTTCTGATAGATTGTTATTTTTTGTTGGTTTATGATTATATCAGTTTGGAAAGTCTAGAGCTGATTTTTTTTTTTTTTTTTTTTAAATCCTAGTACACAGTCATGGACAGGTCTGGAATTGTTTCTTTCTTATTTTACTTTTAAACTGTGTCCTAGATTCTGCTGTGCACTATGAAGAGGAAGACAGTTCTAAATCAGGAAGAAAATAACCAATTTACAAGCTAAAAGTCCTACTTTCAACACTGCAGTTTAAGCAACAATAGCTGATTGCCGGGGTACTATCCCAAATGGAACATCTTTCATTGTTAAACGAGCGGTTTATTTTCAGTCCAAGTCAAACTAGATTAAACATCATTATTAGCATCAAGGCTGGTTAACAGCTTGCTAGGAAGGTCGCACTTCTCTTCTAGATTATAGTTACATGAAAGGCGTCTCACCCCCTAGTATCTAAGGGTCATACACTCAGTGACCACTTTTTTGTTATTAGTGAACCTTTATAATATCTAAACCCACCTCAGATTCAGTAGAGAGGATTAAATAGATTTCCTGCAAACCTATTTGCAAAGGCCTTGCTTTTGCTGATGGAAATGGTCTTTTGGGAGCTAATAAACTGGTGGTAAACAACACACTTTCTCAATTTACGTTGTGTAGGCTTACAGGTAGAGTAGGTTGGACCTTTTTTACTATAAATTGGTAATAAAAGAGTTTGATTTATTGTGCAGCAGCAAGTGTTCATGTCTAGCATCTTTATCCCTAGGACTGATCATTTAGAGTTATGCAGGAGCTAAAAGCCACTTTGAAATGCACAAACAGAATCCTTGAGCTTTGCTTCCCCTACTCGTTTGCATTTCCATCCCCAAGCTGCCCCAGAAAGAGGAGGTGCAGGGAAGGAGCTGACAGTGGATGTCATTGCAGCTCTAACACCAGCACCGAGGGCTGAAACATTTGCAGGTCACTGCGGCCTCCTGCAGAACATAAACCCTGTATTTAATAGGAGAGCTTTTTCCACCTGCCGAGCAGCGTGGAATCTGCCTTTGCCTAGCAGTATTTCTCAATTGAAAATTTTGTTAAGCTACTAAATGTCTACAAGGTGATCATGCTGTTGTAATCACAAATGTTCTCTAGGCTGTTGCATATTGGGCTGTCCCAGGTTGTGTATGTTAGGTTGTCTCATTAAAGGCTAATCAAAGAGACGGTGAGGATCCAATGAGCAATTCCAGGGGAAGGAGCTCTGTAATTTTGCCAGTGAAAAAAGGAGCACGCAGAACCTCTTACTCCCTGAGACCACCAAAAGGCAGTGAGTAGACAATTTTCAACATGTGTGAAATATAGAAGTATATATACAAACAGCAGCTCAGGAAAATGCTGGAAGGATGAGTCTCTGCTTACCCATTCACTCATTCTCCTAAGCACCTGCTGTCTCCAAAGTAACCAGCAGATGAGTTAACAATGCAGTAATACTGTAGGCATTAAAACTGCTTAGTGTGGGGCGGGTCTTCAAAGGCTTGGGGAACATTTGATAACATTCTCAGTGTAGACTACCATATAAGACAGAAACAAATGTGAAAATGTCTTGTTATATAGAAACTGATAGCGGTCTTCCAGTACCTCAAGGGGGCCTACAGGAAGGATGGGGACAGGCTGTTCAGTAGGGCCTGTTGTGATAGGACAAGGGGTAATGGGTTTAAATTAGAAGGAGGTAGGTTTAGATTAGACATTAGAAAAAATTTTTTTACAATGAGAGTTGTAGAGCACTGGAACAGGTTGCCCAGAGAGGTGGTGGATGCCCCATCCCTGGAAACGTTCAAGGCCAGGCTGAGCAACCTGATCTAGTCAGGGAGGTCCCTGCTTCTTGCAGGGGGGTTGGACTAGATGACCTTTGAAGGTCCCTTCCAACCCTAACCATTCTATGATTCTATGATTCTATGATTCTATGAAGGTGTTCATGCTGGCGACAATGTGGGCTTAGACCCTAAGTCCCCATGTAACCTTGGAGCAGACATTTACAGGAAAATGTCTCAATCTGGGATTGAATCCCATCCGAGCTTGCTGTTCTACCAAGTCAGTGTATGGCATGTAGATCCAATAACCAACAAAATAAAGCCCTATGTATGTATGGCACGGAATATAAAGCATTGTACCTTTGGCGAAATAATAGCAGGTCAGCGGGATCTCCAAGTTCAGCTCAGTTTGCTGAAGGTTTTCTTAAAATTCATACACCTTTTATGGCTATGTCAGCCGCTTTGTGCTTCTGGTTTTCAGCTACAGTGAGGGTCCTGTTCTAATCTGAAGGAGTAATAGAAAGAAAACGGATGAATGAAGAGCATAGTAAGAAATATGGGACCACACACCTCAGGGATTCTGTGCTGACTTGGGAAAATGGACACAGTTAATGTCAATGTAACTGGTCCAATAAATTAAAGCCATAAAACCTCAAAATTTTGATTTTCGTTTTTCAGGTTGTTTCAGTGTACAATCACATCATACTTGATTCTCCCTGCTTTGAATGTTTGAAACCGCAGGATTCTCCAATATAAGGCAAAACCCAAAACTATGAGCTGTTGTGCAGCAAATTTCAGAAAGCTTTTGCATTATGTTTGTAAAAACATTGAAGTCTGAAATTTTTGTTATCTAGATGTATTTTTCTCATATACAATGTTTGAATTAATCTATTTATTTAAAGCTTTTTTTGTTTGTTTGTTTGTGAACATTGGAAAACTGTAATCAATTATTTTACCCTTGTTTTTCATTTTGAGGTACATTCTTGTTTCAATACTACATCGTATGAAATAGTTTGATCTTGTATCCTCATTATTTAGAAAATAAGCAATTTCACACTTAAAGCCTTTAGTAAATGAGTTTTACATGAAATGAGAAAGAGGACTGGGTGAAATGTATTAAATCCTTCTGATGATGTGAATATTTCTCTGAATTCTTTATCATGATTAGCTATTAGACCCATGTTCACAGCATTCTTTAGATCCATCACTTAAGTATAAATTACATTCTCTCTGGCTTTGTCCATTTGCAAACCTTGCAAATCAAAGCAATTCTCATATTTTCCAGTGGCTAAAGTAATTTACATTTGGCCTTTGGCCTTATAAATCCTCATGAGAAACATCTTTTGGTACAATATCTAGTGTATCTTAGGCCATAATACAATGGTTAAAATAATGTAAAATCAACTGATATATTGTAAATTTTAATCATATTTAAGCAAGTATACAGCATTTAATTCTAGGCGCATAATTTATGTGTTTGTTTTAGATGTGTAGTAACCATAGGCTTCACAGATATATGATGGGTAGCAAGAGTTTAATTTAGGGTCTCTGAATTGTACTGTGAATTCTTTCTCTTTATTGAATACACAAAAAGGCTACAGAGACCAGCCTCCAAACAAATACATCTAAGCAAAATTTTCAAACCCGAATTCCAGTTACAAATTATTTTTACAGGGAACTTTTAACTGTTTGGGAATGTGTCGATACATCTCTCCTTTACTGAAATATTAATTACAATGAAACAGTATGTGTATGAGCATTCCTTTCAGTCCGTATGATGTTCCGAAAAGAAAAAGGAAAAGGAAAAGGAAAAGAAAAAGGAAAAGAAAAAGGAAAAGAAAAAGAAAAAGAAAAAGAAAAAGAAAAAGAAAAAGAAAAAGAAAAAGAAAAAGAAAAAGAAAAAGAAAAAGAAAAAGAAAAAGAAAAAGAAAAAGAAAAAGAAAAAGGAAGGCCTTCATGTTTCTTTTCTCTCCTCTTAAAATACCATTGTACAAATAAATTTGGAGTGTTGTCTGGATTGATTTTGCAACCTTGGATATTTTACCTAGGTGATAAGAATCAAAACATAATAAAAATTCGATACAACTCAAAGATCTTCTCCAACTGGTCAGAAATCTCTCAGGAAAGGCTTCTCTTACCTTCCTCTCATAGGAGCGTTGTTTGTTTTTTTTTTTTTGTCATCTTGATCTCTCATCTGTAAGTAAACATTGAATTACTTCAAAGACACTACAGCAAAAATCAACAAGTTGGACATACAGATTTTTGATTGGTTGCCAGTGACAAACTGTAAGCACTGTACCAGCGAGTACAGAAAAATAAAACTTCAAGAACAACCAAGTCTGTTTAACATACATTATGCATTTATTATTACGGAAGCAATTGACCAAGTAAGGGACACAGAGACAAATCAATACTGTTCACCGCTGAATAACCACAAATCATGCTATTAAAAATGGTATTCCCTTTTCTAAAATGGTGGCAGTTGAAGCTATTAGCTGCTTAGGTCTTTTGTTTAACTAGGAATTGTCTGGCTTTGGAAAGAAAAGCCAGTTTAAGGAGTGCTTTGTAGACGGAGCAGTAGAAATTCCCAGCATTCATATTTAAATGTAAAGAGGGCTGAAGGAAGGGCACTAGATATGCAAAATGAGTACACTGTAAGGACTTTCTAAAAACCCTACAGAGACCCCTAGAAAGGCTGAAACACTCTGCAGGTACAGAGCTTTCAGTCTGCATCCATAGGAAATGGGACACATTTTTACCTCCACTTCATGGATACTTGAATAAGATACTATCTTCTAAATTCAAATAGTCAGCCTTTGGTAGACAGATTTCCAACTGGCGGTCTCCAGTAGACATTTTCTTCTTGCCATTTACTGATCTGGGAAACTCAACACCTCCTTTAGAGATTATTTCACAGTGTCCCCCCCCAAAAAAGGGGGCCTAGGTGCCTAAATTAAATTAATTAAATCTACTGAGCATACAAATATATAAATATATATATATAAGTGAATATGTAAAAGTAATTAGGGATGGTGAATGAGAAAATGAAAATCTGTTCCTTTCAGAGAGGATATGTGACTGTCTCCATGTTGAAAGGTTTCTAGTGATTGCAGACAAAATGTGACAAAATATGGCTGCAGCTTCCTTGAAAGAGCTCTCCTTCAAGGCAGTCAGCCAGAAGGGTTGGTCCTGGCACCTTACTGACACAGAGCTTATCTTCACCACTTAATCCAGGCAGCTGAATGTCTTCTCCGCAGATGCACCGAGGTGGGCATCTGCATCTCTGAGATGTTTGCAGTACAGAAGCCAGTCATGAGCTTGAGCAAAATTTGTTGTCTCTTAAATGGCTTGTACACAGCTTTTAGACTAGAGCTAGTTCATATCTGAATGGTTCAGAGACTACGTACAACAACTGGTTACAGTTAAGGCTGTCTATGTTGATCTGCCTATTGATCACCTATATTGATATACTCATACCTGTTGAGGTAACTAATAACAATAAATTAGACTAAGATTTCAAACCTCTTTACATTTAATTACTACGCAGCTAGCAATAAGCCAGTTTTGTCAGACGTCTTCTGTGATAAGTAATTTGATACGAAATGTGACATAAAATTGGATATTCAAGTAGTCATTTTAATGTTAAATGAAAATTTAACATTTACATTTGGAGAAACAAGGATAAGATCTTGTCTTCTGTTTTTTGGTTTGGGTTTTTTTTTTTGTTAGTTACTTAGTTGGTTTGTTTGTTAGTTTGCTTGTTTTCCTCAGTGTTAGTTCCATGAACAATGGAATGGAGATTTGGGGAGAAAAAAAAAAACCACCATGGTTGAAAAGGAAAATACTGTATTTGAGGCAGTAGATCTATGCAAGAGATGCAATCAATACAACAATCAAACTACAGCATTCCAAAAAAACACACAAAACACCCTCCTCTATTATAAACCTAAGGATCTTTCAGTTTTCTTTTAATTTTATTTTGTGTTTTTTCACTTGTGTTTTTTAAATTCTCTGTTGAGGAATAGGGAGTCCAAGCAGCAGTGATCCTGTATCACTGGATGAAGCAGTCTAGTGGCTGCTTCATATTAAAATAATGACCTAAATTTCAGTGGTGGCATGACTGCTATCAAGTATCCCAAAGTCCAGTCTTTTAGGAAAGCCCAAGGTAATTTCATCAGCTTGAATTGCCTTCTTTTAACTTCCTTTAATTTACTAGAGTACTCTGAAATCCAGTTATGGCAGAGATCATAGCGATACAACATTACCTGCCCTCTATGAGGAATACACTGCATTAGTCTTATTTAATAAGAATAATTCAACCGGTGCATTGCTTAAGATTATAAATTCCATGGTGGAAAATATAAACTTAGCTTAGGAAAAATAAATCCCCAAACCCTAGAGAGTCTATTGTGAGCCAATATGAATCAATATAAATTGAAGTTTTTACTAGATAATTCTAACCAAGATCTCCGCCTTTGAGAGCTTTCAGTCTGACATAAACAAATACAGATGTGTGGGAAAGTAAAGCAACTCACAGCTCAAACTCCCAAACAGATTTAATTGTTGCCTGGAGAATGTAATGTGTGGTTAGAGCAAAACTTCACAAAACACTTAATTTCAGTTGCAGCGGTGGAAAAATAATAATAATTCTCATTTAATGCCAATGGCTAAAAAGTCTGCCCAGGCAAAATTAGCTTTGCAATTAGCATTATGAATCAGCACTCTAACAAATTCCAGTTTGTACAAACCACTGGAAGAAAAGAGATGGCTAATTAGAATTGATGGGGTGGAGCACCTTAGCAGCCTTCTTTCTTAAGAAGCTAATGCAGGAACCAGGCTGTAAGAGAGCTTTGGTTTTTCTCGTAATTGCTGTAATCAGATCTGGAAAAGTAGGTGAGCTGTGAGTAAGCTAGCTCCTACTCTAACAGCAAGAGATTGCATCTGACCTTAATATTCGTGCTGTGTGATGATGATTGCACACATCCTTGCTGTAAAGAAGTAAATGTACAATCAAATGGTTTAAAATTAAATTGTGTGGAGGATCTGTGCCTTTTTAGCCCTGCACTTCAGGATGTGCAGGAGGCTGCTTTGCTCATCTCTGACTTGCTGCTGAGCCTGGGCTTTGCTGAATGTCCTGGTTTTGAGTTGCCAACATCAACTCAGTCCCAGAAATGTGTCACAAGGCTTTGGAAACAGCAAAATTATGTGAATAGGCTGTTTAAGGACATCCTGGTGTCTAGGTAGAAGCCAAGAACTGCATTCTTTGCAGCCCTCACCTGCTGCTGTCCACTTAGCAGAGGACACCTGCTTCTGTGACCTAAACTTGCTCCTAATCTTTCCCTAAAAGTAGATGAACGGAATGGAGCTTAAACAAACGTAAAAGCTTTTTTTTTTTTTTGTCCTCAAAGAGCTTACAACATGCTGTCTTGGTTTTGGTAGGAATGGAGTTAATTTTCCTCTCAGTAGCTGACATGTTTTAGATTCTGAATGTGAAGAATGTTGACAAACACACTGGTGTTATGAGTTGTTAAAGAGACCAAGGACACTGTCCAGCTTCCCAGGTCTCACTAATGTGCAGATGCAGGGAACTAGGAGAAAGACAGAACAACCGACCCAAACTGGCCAAAGAGAGTATTCTCTGCTCAGTGTATCAGTGGTGGTTGGCCCAGGGGGTAATCTCACTTGCTGGCATTGCTCTCTCTACCTTGCTGGGTCTCTCTCATTCCTTCTCTTGCTGCTTGGTTTCGTTTCTGTCGTTGCTGCTCAGGATGGTCTGTATCAGTCATTGAAACATTGGGTGGTGAGAAATCATGCATTGTTCATTTTATATATTTTAGTATCCTTATATTTTGTTATTTTTGCAATTTTCCTTTACTGTTCTAGTAAACTGTCTTCATCTCAACCCACGAGCTTTCTTTTCTTCCCAATACTTTCCCCCATCCCACTTGGGAGGAGGAGGATGAGCAAGAAACTGTACAGTGACTAGGGCTAAACCACAGCACATGCTTGAGTAGATTATCTACTTCCACGCCCTACTAACACATTTGACACTTTTTGCACTGTTAATGAAGTTATAAGTAAAGTATAGAAAAGATCATGAATAATTAAAAAAAAGAAACATAGCTTTTAAATGTGCTGATACTTTATGAAGTCCAGAATGACCTCCTGTATCTCACAGCAGCAGTTAATTAGTCCAACTACAAGGTAGTTTAGGACTTGTAAGCATGGAAGGATTCCAGAACAGTTATTATTTCATCTGTTATGCCTTCCTGAAATCCTTAAAGGCAGTGAAAATGCATACGCACACTTGAGGTTCTGGAGATCCTGTTCTGTTCCTGGTTAGTTCAGTCCATGACATAGCTTAAACTGAACTGGAACAAAGGCTGGAACTTGCCTTTACTAACTTCATTCATCTTCACTGAAGGTGAAGTTTTCCACCTTCACTGAAGGTGAAGTGGAGTACATTTGTAACTTTCTAAAGAAGACCCATGTATTCAAATGAATTGCATTCTCATGTCCATTGACTTTACAAAGATTTTTTTCAGGGTGGGATGTTAACATTTTTGAACTTCGATTTTGTCTTGATATTTTGGATGGGGGGAAGTTTGGGAAATCAGTCATGGTGGATTATTCTTATTTTTCCACTCTGACTAGACCTACCATAATTAAATAAACATCAGATTCTGAATATAACATTTAAAATGGAGTTAATATTCAATAAAAGACATGTTTTGGCTGAAATGACAGAAGAAAATGTTGAAACTTTTCTGTTTGCTAGGGAATAATTGATATTTTTTAAAGATTCACTTTGGCTGCTACTCTTCTATTCTTACTTTTTCTAGCTTTATCTTTTTTTCTCCTTTTTTTTTAATCTTTTTTCTCCCCCCCGCCCCCCTTTTTTTTTTCTTTTTTTTTCTTTTTTTCTTTGTTTGCTTTTTGCTCTGTTTTCTCATTGAATCATACAAGACTGGACAAAATGTTAGCAAATGAACCTAAGGGAGCAATCCCACACTGGGAATTGTGCCAGATGATCTATCTAGTGTTCTCCATCTGTTCTGTCCCTCGTAATGTACTTCTCACTGACTGGTTTCATGGACTGTCAATATAAACTGAAGGAGTGTCATGATGGGGGTGTATCTGTAAAAACGCTCCTGTACTTCGTCATAGACCATTTGTCTTCTCCAGTGCTCTTTTTCTGTTTCATTCTGCAATGAAATTATATGTTAATGGAAGCCATTTCAATTCAGAAATTACAATGAGAAAGAAAAGATGGTATCTGGGGTACATTGCCAGGCCCTTTTACACCACATCAGAGCTGAAGCAAAACTGATGCCCATCACCATGAAGGCATTAGTGGTGAAGAAATCTTTCTCTTGGTAGCACTGAACCAGCATGGTGGCTTCACCACCTTTTCCTTGCAGCCAGAGGTGTTGTTGGGAGTATCCCCTTCAGACTGCCATTAATCCATTCAAATTAAAAATAGTTAAACTAATAAGAATTTCCTTCAAGGAAACACCCTAGAGTATTGTGATCTCTAGACCTCTGCTGTCGCAGGGCTAATTTAAAGCTCTCTGAGTTGGACGAGCTCCAAAACCCTGTCTGTTGCTACATCAAATTCCTGAGGATTTAGTGTGCAGTACTGTTCAAATTAGAAGAAAATGTTTGTCTATCTAAATTTACATTACCTTTTAAAAACTTAAGCTTACTATTGAGTGAAGATACAGCAAAAGAAAAGATGTTGAAAATTCCTGCAGACCTCTAAAGCCTTATAGATGGGAAACATTACCTCTGTGTACGCATGTCTGTAGTGTTCTTCACGCTCTACAGTTCTCTCTTGACCAAGAAAGGCAGCTGGTGAAGGGGCTTTGGGAATTTTTTTTTTTCCCCTGTATTTTCCTCTCCCCCTTCCATATTACAAAATAATTACTGCCTGGGAAGCTGCTTTGAACAGAGGCAGAGGTTATGAGCTAGTTATCACATTAACATTAGATATCTTTATATCATGTTGACTTCCACAGGAGGAAGATATTTTTGAGCTTGTCATTCATTTTCTCAGCACGAAAAAGAAGCGATCGCATAGCTGAGCAGCCATCTCCCAACCAAACTGTCTGTGTGACCACCGCTAAGGTTCAGCTGTACTGGAAAAGACACCCTTCTCCCTGGTTCATTTTGGCTTTCGCATACCACAGCTGCCCTCTGATAAAAAACACCTGTACAAGCCCGCACTGAGGGCAAGCGCTCTTCTGTGTGCTCTGTGTGGTGACGGTGCTTCAGCAGTAGTAAGAAAAAAAGCCAATACTTCTTCCATGCCCCCAGGATACAGTCAGTTTTCAAGACTGCTATCTTTTAATTTTAGCCTATTACATGCTCCCTAAATCTCAAACTTAACCACTTGTCCAGTGGAAATGCTTAGGAAATGTCATATTTATCCTCATTTCAACTTGATGTAATCCCTGATTTATATGTTTGTGTTCAGATTTCTCTCAATTCTGTCTCTGTTAGCTTCAACCTAACATAGTGCAGCTCTGCTGTGGGTTCCCCAATAAGTTAATACCATTAGCACTTTGTATCAGAAAGTAAAATGCGTTCTTGTTCTCATAGAATCATAGAATCATAGAATGGTTAGGGTTGGAAGGGACCTTCAAAGGTCATCTAGTCCAACCCCCCCTGCAAGAAGCAGGGACATCTCCAACCAGATCAGGTTGCTCAGAGCCTCATCCAACCTGACCTTGAACGTTTCCAGGGATGGGGCATCCACCACCTCTCTGGGCAAGCTGGGCCAGTGTTCTACAACTCGCACTGTAAAAAATATTTTCCCAATACCCAATCTAAATTTACCTCCCTCGATTTTAAAACCATTTCACAACAGGCCCTACTGAACAGCCTCTCCCCATCTTGTCCTTGCTTTGCATTGTAGAGCTTTCTAGGAGTTTATTCACAGGAGTAACTTGCCATGGTTGTGCTTTCCTACCATCTCCCCTGAGGAAAAAGTGTATGCAGTGGCATGCTCAACTTTTTCAGGGTTTGCCTGGATTGGATTAAATTCACAGGCTACTTTTTTCACTCCTAGATTGAAGGAGTAATGTGATTTTTGAGTCCACCTATCACCTTTACATATAGCATACAATACCATCATGCATTAATAGTGTCTCCACAACATGACAGATCTGCCAGTCCAGTGCTGTCCCTGAGCTAATCATCCCTAATCTCTCAAAATACATAATGCTTCACACAATTACAATACATAATCTCAGGTAAGGTGCTTTATTCTCATTTGTATAAGGATTTATAGTTTGCTTAGATACCTCTGCATCATTTTCCACTGTGCAGCATGGACTTGGTCCAGTGTATCTATCAATCTTGCAGAGTGCTGTAAGTGTCCCTGTGATGGGCAGGCTCTTGGCTGAACTAAAGCTGAAAGTCACTATTACAGCAGCTTGTGCTGAAGAACCACAAGTTTATAGTAATTAATTTTAACACCCTATTGACAGTGTGTGGCAATTATATGCTCAATTCTGTTCATTACTCTGATCCTTCCTAAATATGTAGAACAAGCTTGGATAAGGAGGGAAAAAGGAGACGGCAAAAAAAAAAAAAAAAAAAAA
>WHYT01017216.1:292079-320093 GCA_009806455.1 Tetrax tetrax | reverse complement strand
TCATCTCTGGTGAATTATTTCCAGATTAATGCAGAGAGGTTATTCAGCCGCAGTTTAGCATTATTGACTGTGTCATTATTTGAGGCATTGCTGGTTGACCATTATGTCCTGTTTGCACTTTATAAAGATGCTGAACAGGATGTGAAACTCAATAATGCACCAGCAGCAAATGCAAATTTCCTCTATTTACTGAAGCAGGGGAGGGAACCCACTACCAACAAAGCCAAAAAAGGAAAAAGATTAGGCCGTGCTTTAATGGATTTCTTTGTCAGTCTCCATCATTTCGCTTTTCTAAATCTGCCAAGCTGACAGAAACATGCACTGCGATGTGGCCCTCTCCCAGGTCCCTGATGCCCCGGTATCGCCAGCTGCCGCTGTTGAGTCAGTGACAGACTGACTTCTCTGTGAAAGCCAAAGGGCCAACTTCAGGCTCCAAACCTCCCTTTTCCAGGTCACAGCTTCTTTCAGGAATGTAAATCCTCCACTGGGATGCAGTAGTTGATATTCCTGACAAGTTCACTGCTGCTGGGAATAAAAGACCACACTTTTTCCAGCAGTCGTTTTGCAAGAATAGACTTTCAAAGTACTGCAGGCTTCTCATTATCTTTGCAGATAGCAGGAGTCCTTATCTATTTTGTCTCCTTCTACTAGAAGCTTCAGTACCCATAATCATGAAATGGCTATGCTTATTCATGTCACAGTATCGCCTTTTTTGAGACAATATGTTACCAGGGAATCAATAGAAACTGCAGTTGTATTGCTTTTTGATTTTTAGCTCTTCATCCTTGTAATCCATTACATTTTTTTTTCCATAATTAAGAGAATTTTAAATAGCTAATCAAGCCCCATGAAACAAGAATACCAATATTTTAGAGACTGCTACTGGGAAATACTTTTAATTCCTGAATGAGCAGCAAGATGTGCATTAGTATCCATAAGAAAGAAATTCACATGCAAGTTTCAACAAAGAATTTATAATTTCTTTCTAAAGGGAAGCCTCTGACTGATCCCAAGCTTCAGTAGAATTTAGAGTCAAGCACAAAGGGACCATAGGTCATAGCTTCCAGATGTGCATTTGCTTTCCTGTTGCTACTTCCACAAAAACATCCTCTCACTCTGCCCATACATAGGCACATTGATTTATTATCATTTCCCTCTGAAATTTGTTCCATTGTTAATTTTTCCAAAATTCTCTATAAATTGCTATATCAATAGTCAATGTTACAATTATGTTGCTGGTACTAGCTGGACAATGTGTGGGGAAGGAGGATTTAGACTGGTTTTCCATCATGCAGTCACATACTGTTGCTACAGAAGGTTTATCTAAAGCTCCTGAATCTGAAACCCATCTCAGTAGAATCTCAATCTCATACTATTTATTATTACTTTAAGGGAATCATGGATTGGAAAAAATCTTTAAAACTTTCAGCTGAGTAAATTGTATGAAAGTAGAATAGTTGGGTAGAAACAAACAATAAAAGATATCTTTGGGAGACCGTTACATTGACTCTGCCTACCCTCTTTAGATAGTCTTGGGCTAACACCAAGTGTGAAAACATGGGCACCAGGAGTACCGTAACTACAGGACAAGAAAGCTCAGCCTAAAGCAGCTGTTCAAGCATTCACTCAGCTTTTAAGATGAACATAGTTTGTTGGAATTTCTTTTCTCCCAGGAGGTTACAAGTGATGGAAAAACCTGAGAAAATTACTTATCATTTACATTTCACGCTATTTCAACCAAGATTCAGAAATGCTTTTAGATGACATTAAAAATTCCATCTCAGTTAGTCAAAGAAGATTTATTTCCTGGGACATATTCTGTATTTCTCATCTGACAGAAACAGCATCAGACTGTTCACTGTTCCTATCATCCTAAGTGTTGTTCAGATGTAAATGAAAATTAATGATTAGGAAAAAAGATATTTTCAATACTAAATATTGCGAACTATAGCTTTACATTTCAGTTGATGGTACTGGTCACACTTGAGTTCAATATGATTTCTTTGTTACTTGTGTTATACAAACAGACAATTATCAAGTTGTTAAAAAAAGAGGGTAAAGCTCCACCGAAATCACTAGTCACCACATAATCCAATCCAAACAGTGCTGGAAGGAGCATGACTGAATCAAGAAGGTTGGGTGGGGGTGGGACTGGAGAAGGAAGCACTCAGATGTCACATTAGTCAAGGTCTTTTGCCAGCTTTCATAAAGCAGGAAATGTATGAGGATATTGATCATGTTGAAGTATTTTGTTCCCAAAGCTAAAGTATTTACCAAGTACTACTGGGAAGAAAAAAGGCAGTGCAATAATCACTATATTGCCTTTTATAAGTTTTAAACTTCATCAATAGTTTTGATCCTGCTCTAAGTTTTAGAAGGAAAAAGAAACCTCTTTTGAGTAACATTCCAGTGAACATCTGCTTAAAAACAAAGCAAGTGTTTCAATTTGTGACACTGGAAGACATCATTAAATAATATTAAAAAAAAAACCAAAACCAAACTAAACCAAACCAAACAAAAAAAAAACACCCCACCACCAACAACAAAAAAAACCCAACAAATATCTTCTGTACTTCTCACCTTTTTTTCCTATAGAAATTCTAAAATTATAAGCTAAGAGTAGTCCTGGGAGAAATAGTGTGGTTTTCTTGTCTAGTTCAGTTCTTTTTTTAGGGTAGAAATCTAACTGAATTCCTTTCTATGTAGCTGTTATTTTTGTGTAGAGGAGGACGAAATAATTATTTTACTTCAGTAGCATTTTAGTCCTGTATTAAGCAATTTAAAAGAGAAAATAACATTGCTAAAAAAAGGTGAATAAACCAAGAAATAGTGAACCTGCTGCAAGTTTTATTTCCTTCCCCTTCTTCCACTCAAATGAAAAGCAAGAGAATATGAGAAAGAACAACTTTTATTATTATTATTATTATTATTGTTATTGTTTCCCAAAGGCAAAAACCTGCAAGTAGGAAAGCTCTTTGTTAAGAAAGAAAATTCAGTGGATAGTATTTATTATGAAAGAAGTGAAAACATAGCATCAACTTTTTCCAACCTTAAGTACCTAAAAAGGAGAAATTAAACTACTAAGTAAATCTGTTGTTAGGACATGGAGGCATTAGCTTCTGTCCAAGTGCATACCCTGGCCACATCCTAACCATCTCCTCTGTGGAAGGAAAATTTGGATATGTAGGCTGGACGAATGCTAAATCAGGGTCACATGAGTCTTTCCAGCAGGGTTAATAGGGATGAGCACTGTGGAATGCCATAGCATATACGTGCCTTGCATGATGGACACAACTGGAATTTGGTAAGTTCCTTGGGCCAAGTAGTGGAACGATTTGTATAGTAAGGATTGATGGTGGAAAAATACAAGAAGAAATTTTGTGATAAAAATTTAATTTGCCTAGCTAGCAATGTCATGACAATTCAATAGGTGAAAAAATGTTAAACAAACTCAAATCAAAATGTGCCGTATGTTCTGAGCAGTGTGGGCAACTGTGAACAAGCACTTTTGAACTAGGAGCATGGTAGATTATCCATTCGCTTACATTTGCATTTGAGGATTGAGTTGGCATCTTCTCTAATTCTTGATCATTTTATGATGAAGGCTCAAAGGTATGTTCCTGACAAAGAGAAATTAAAGAAAATATGCAAGGAAAATGGCTGTTCCCTTAGACTCTGCCCATGGGAACTGCAAACCATGTAGTACTGGATTTGCAAGTGACAGGATTGTGAAGAAAAGAGGTATTTAGGTATTTCTCACATTAACACATTCTGAATGCTTTTATGCAGCACAAACCATCACCCTGGGCTCTGTTTCTACTGTAGAAATGATGAATTTGATTCAGGACCCACTTCATGAAATTCTTTAGCCAGTTTTATGCCTCAGGTCAAACTAGATAACAATTATAATCTCAAAATTATGAATCTCAACTATGATATTATGGCCTCATTATGCTCTCAAAATTATACAAGCTTCTTAAGAGTCAGAACAAAGGTTAAGAAGGCTTGAAAAGTAAATGATAGCCACAAAGCCACGAACTATATTGTTAAGACAGATGTTGATCTCCTCCCTTTGCATGGAGAAGGAAATCAGGGTGCTGCGAAGTACTCTTGAAAGGCTGACAGGATATCCTTATTCATTGGGTGAACTGAAAAATCTTTCACTGATCAAACGGGCTGAGCAACTGAGCTGTGGAGGACTTGCATCTGTAAGAGCCACTGCTGAAATGGGGTGATGTTTTTCTAGGAAGATAGCAAGGATTACTGTAATTATTTATTATATCTTGTAAGATCATTTTACTTTAGTTCACTTAATCTCCCTGAGCTTCTTCATCTGTTATCTCTTTAGATAACAAGTTGATCTCAATCCCTCCTTTCCTTCTGTGTCAGTATTCAAGAAAACGAGTGTCATAGAGACAATATGGAGAGAATGATGGTAGCAGAACATTGATCTGTTCAGCTTTAGAGACAAACTATGATGCTAATGGAACACAAGCCAGCTTTCATAAAACAGAACTTTCTGGCCCATACTGCTTTCCCTGAAACATTGAAGCCCTTTTCTTCTAAACGGATCATAATAATTTCCCTGAGAAAGCAGTTTTAAATAATCCATTGCCCAAAACTTCTAAGTTTTAACAAGAAGAAAAATTTAGTGAGAAGAAAAAGACAAACACTAATCCAAGTTCTGTTATGATTTATTTTCATTGCCATGGTGTCAGAACAATTCAAGAACCACAGCCTGTTGTACTAAATAATGTATTAATGAGTTGCTGTTTTCGAAAATTGCTAGTCATTTTAAGCATCAGAGCTCGGTTGTCCTCGAAGGATCTGACTTTCAAAGAGAAAGGTGCTCAGTAATGTCAAAACAAATCCTATTAAAGGTGTCACAAAGCTAGAAAAACTGAATTATGAGGTTTTCCAAAATCACTAATGGTTTTGAGAGACATTACCCTTGGCCCATTCCCACAGCCTTTTGAAGCATGCCACTCTTTCAGACCTTGACTGAGCATGCTGATGTCTGGAACAAGGATCCTGTCCCTGTTCCTGTTTGCAAGGCCCCAGTCAAATGATCAATGATATGCAAACAAATAAACAAATAATAAAAAAATATCTCTATCAAGAAAAAAGATTTAGTCTCAAGATAGCTTAGCAAACGTTATACTAAGTTTTAGATCGTTTGCCTGTCAGACTTGACAGTCAATAATATATCAAAAAATATTACAGCTTTTACAGTTTGGCTGGCATCGCTTTTGGCCTGTTAAAACTTCAGGTGTTTTTATTCACTACCTTGTCAGTCAGTCCTTGAATCCTGAAAGATTTCTAACTTCTCCCTTGAAACGTGTCATGATGGATAGAAGGTGACTGTAGGCATCCAGAAGGGAAATATGGAGGTGGAATCCACCTCTTCCTCAGTGACCTAAACCGAAGAAAAATGGATTTGTACAGAAATAGGCCCTGGCTCTTCTGTCCCCTAGTAGCTTTTTTTGGTACAAACACTGTGTCATTGCCTCGTAGGGCAGCTAGTCCTCTCCAAGGAACTATAACATAGTCTGAGCTGAGAGGGCAAGGATTTTGTAAAGTTTATTTAACCCTTTAACAGAATTCTAGTTTTATCATCTGCATATCACCCAGAAAATTGACCTTCTGTAAGCTAATTGATCCACGTGGGGCAACTCATGGTCACAAAAGTCACATTTATGTCTTTCAGTTTAACCATACCAGGAAACGTTGCTGCTCTGAACTCAATGTCCCCTTTTACATTGTCGGAGGATATGATGATACATATTTTGCCTGATACAGCTAACATATTCGTGAGTTTTTTTTCTGGGCACAGTGCAGGAATTAGCACACGTGAGGGACTAGGTATAATAAGAAATTTGAATGCACTCACTCTCTTTCAGAGATTAAGAAACTTTAGTTCTGTGGATGCTGACATGTCCATGTCAAATAGCTTCCGTGCTTGGGAATGGTTGTAGGCACATCTAATTTATTAATGTTGTCGTAGTCTTAGCTACTGACTGACTAATTTTAGTTACTAGTCTTAAATAAGGAGTTCCATTAAGATACTTTTACTAAGATTAGAAAGACACACTTTCTAAAAGTACGAAATACTAGAAAGAGAAGTGCCCACGTTGTTTCATTACAACTTGCTCTGGTATAGCCTTTTGGACAGTCTTTGGTTGATTACACAGTACTGACTGCCAAGGCGATCAATCCTCTGGGTGCACAGATAAGGACTGGTGCTCATTTAAAGTTTCTTCATTCAGTTGCAGTTCATTCTGTTCCAGTTGTGAAGAACTGTATTTCATTTAGGATTCTGTCCATACTCTTTGGTGTGCCCTAAAGCAACCTGTTTTCTTGTCGTCTTTATAAAGGTTCCATTCTGTGACTCATTATTTAAAAAACAATATCCCCAAAGCCTCCAAAAACTCATCCAGAAGAGGGCATCTTATATGTAAATACACTCTAAACAGCAAAAATCAAAAGCAATTGGAGAAAGTTTCTCGTAGTAAGATCATCCCTCTTAACCATACATACTGATAGAGAAATATCTAAAAATACATAAAATGTAATATGACTTTATTTATCATGAGTTTAAGAGCTTCTCTCTCAATTCATATTAATGATACTCACATGGGTGTGGACTCTCCTGAATCTTTTTTTCTCTGCAAAAGAAAGATTTTCTCCATTAAACTCTTGTCATACACTTGGAAATTATTTGGTTTAGTTGTCTAAGGAGGCCTTAACTTTGTCCCGTTTAATCACTTACATGAATAGGACTTCTTCATTTTAGAAACTATTCAGGATTAAGCCCTCAATGTTCCAAAATGTTGTATATTTTTCATAAATTCTAAGTGATCCTAAATCATTTTATGATTCTATGATAATCTTATTCTTCGTATGCAGCTTGTTACCTCTCCTCTTGCCTTTGTTATGTACTCACTTCATGTGACTTCTAGGAGAAAGGCACATTCAAAATCTCCTACATGAATTTTTAAAGAACTGAATTTTAGACTAATACTAATCTGTATTAGAAGGGCTTGTATGATACAGTTTTAACTGTAAGACCGATATGGAAGCAATATACGATAGCTATAGCTGAGGACATTGTTTCAATACTTATTTTGTCACTGAATGTACATATAATATACAGAGAGATGCAAAGATACGTGTCATACTGCCAGCAAATGAATCAGAGCATTAAATGACACAGAAAATACAGAATGTCATACTGTAACTCATGGTTCACGTAATCAGGGTTATCCAGACCCTCAAAAATGAAGATTAAGCTTTTAAAACCATCATAAATGAGTCAGAAACCTTCAATTAGATGCACTAACTTCTTCAATAACATTTGACTGAAAAGTAAGTCTCATTTAATAGTGAAATAGGGGAAAGACTGTGACTGGTATAATATGGTATAATCGTGAAATATAGGAAAGCTAATGACTACTGTAGTCATTAACTGAGCGCATTGAATAGCTTAGAGCGAAGGCAATGGCAGTAAGAAATAGTTTCTTACCTTCCTGCAGGGCTTTCCATCATATGATCCTAAAGTATCTTACAAAATAATAGCAGTGATTCGCATCACTTCTGGGAGGGATGTTGCTATTATAGCAGTATCTGATTATCTCATTCAGCGTTTAGAGCTCTCATGACCTGAGACACTGAACAACACTGAATATTGCTGATACTTCCTCTGGCTACCATCCCTGCTTTGTTCTTCTCAGGATACATGTACCTTTATTTTCTGCCAAGCTTTTCCAGACAAACATAGAAACTATAAGCTTACTTTTCAGGGAAGAAAGGTGAAATTCTTCCTTCACTATGTATGTCTCGGAGCACGAGCTGAAAGAACAATAAAAATTAGCTATCATAAAACTTGAGATGGAAGAGAAAGGAGAATCAGTGAGGTAAAATAAAGCAGTTTTGATTTCAGTATGCAACTGTGAGTACTCAAACAAGATGAATTATACTGTTGGCTTTTTTGTTATTTTTTTTTTTAACCTTTGTTGCAAAATTCTGGTTTCTGGATCAAATTTTAAGTCTATATGGGGAAATTATACAGCTGCCTAGGTTAAAAAAAAAAAAAAAGTTATCTACAAGGCTAAAGTAATCCTAAATTCAGGGTCTTATGTGAAAATACAGCCCCAGAGTAAGCTGATCATTGCAAGATTTCATTGAAATTGTATATGGCAACACTTCAGCTTCTTAAGTAGTGTGAACAGTAGCTACCCCAAAAGAGTAATTCAGACCATATCTTATCCGGGAGGCACCTGAAATTAGTTGGCATCCCCTTGTTGGATTGCAGATTTCCCTCAGCGATAAAATGTATGCTGCCATGTACATTCTGAAGCAATCCAATCTGAGCTGGAAGCTGTTTAAGGTCAGTGATAATTCATATGCATAATTCTATAATTTAGAAATGTTCGAAGTGATAAAATACAGCCACTTGGAAGCAAAGTTACACCGCCAGATCTCAAGATCTACTGTCTGGACACTAATCTAGTTTTTGCCCTGGAGTGACAGATGATAATACAATTGAGGAAAAAAAAAAAAAGTCCTAAACGTTTACAGTATATTTTTTAAATAAGTATCTTCTTCTAGCAGGAAAATATGTAGTTTAGTATTTAGTATCTTATTATTTTTTTTTCTAACTGGGAACTGTGCAGTTTGATTTCACATAGGCAGAACACATGACCAAGCATTTCCTCTTAATGAGTTTATCTTAATATTTTTACAGTCTAGGTATTTCTGTTTCCATGTATGCAGATACTTACACATGCTATCACACAGCTTTGAAGATATGAATATGGCAGACAGTGTGATCTGTTTGCTAATAACGTATATAACTTACCAATACCAAATCGATTCATGTACAGTGCACTTGGCAGATGAGATCCAATTTTTATCCCAAATCAATGATGAATTAATTAACAAGATGGTAAATAAAGGTTGCATCTAACATGTCACTGGGGCTACATCTGTAAGGGAGCTACAGCTTTGACTACCTCACTGGTATTGCTGCTGTCTGAGCTGCACCGTGGTCTCTTTATTGTTGTACGTGTTAAAGATCAGTGCCGGCTTTTGTGGTCATCCACGACTAAGTTCTCACCAGGATATGGGCAAACCTGTTCTCGGAGGTCTGGGTCAAGAGTTAAAGGGTAAAGGGCAGGAAAATCAATTTAGGGTAAAAGCAGTGTTGGAATCCAGTCTGAATGTCTTAATGTTAAAGAGTGCCTATATTTGAAACACACACAAAAACCTCCAGAGTTCTTTACTATTGCATTCATGCTCTAGAGAATTAACCTGTAATTATTGTGGTGGTTACCTTTTTCCATTTACTTCCCAAAGATAAGTATAGTCTTTCACACGTTGCACACAATTCCCAATCAATCAGTAAGTTTCCCAGGTAGAATGTCTTTTTTTTTTTTTTTTTTTTTTTAATTAGCTACAAGACAAGGTAGCTGAGAGTCACTAACACAAGTTCTCCTTGTAGGGGAAAAGTTGGTACAAATGTTCTGAGATCCAAACAGAAATAAGATGCTGAAGAGATCAATACCTGGTATTTAATGCAAACCCTTCTAATTAGCCCTGAAAAAATCAATTGGGAAAGTGTGGGAAGGGAAGACTCTCCTCTTAAGGAATTTTCCTTGTATGGAAACCACTGCAGCATCAGAATAAAACTCCTCACATTTTCTGTCTCTTCTGATGTTATTTTTTGGAGGTTTTTTTTGGTTGGTTGGTTGGTTTTTTGTTTTGTTTTTTTTTTTTTTTGTTTATAGTTTATTATGTGCCCTTGAGCAATTAAACTGATCTATATCCCAGTTTCATCTTTCTGCAAGCGCTTGAGAAAAGAGTTTTCTTTCCCTGTCTCCTCTTCCAAAACTAAGAGTTGGATCCTTGACAGTTTATCCTCTCTCTTAGAGAAAGAGTATGAGAAGGACATAAATAATATTGACTAAAACCATAAGGCTATATAAAGTCAAATAGATATGTACAGCATATTTTAAGATCCTTAAAAGCAAGGTCTTTTTTAAAAAAAAAGTCAGAAATGCTTTACTTACATTTAAATGATGAAAGAGAGAGTTTGGTAGGAAGAGCACCTTGCTGAGTAAGTGGAGGGGCCATATTCCCTTCCAGCACTTGAAGCAACTACAGAATCTCTGAAAGTTAAGGAAGATTTCCCAAAATCATCCCATCTACTTCTACACTGCAAAGGAAGGAGTCTCTTGTCAGCTCCTGCTTCTAGCACAGAAGAGCTCTGGCTTTCTTTTCCCCTGCTGGAGACAACTAAGTGTAGGACAAAGGTCATGGGTACTCAGACATAATTGTTTATGTACTTTCCCTGAAGAACTTTAAAAAACCATGAAATTAAAGGAATTCAATAGATGCTTCAATCTCATCTGAGAAAGTTTTCTTGATTTTTGGGCCCACACAGAGGATTCCCATCACAGAAATGTAGGTTTTCCCTTTGCTTTCAAAAGGGACTCCCTGGGTAGTTTCATAAGTAATTTCCTTTGTGTTTCCTTCATTTTCCTAATTCTACTATAAAACTAAAGCTTTGGAGGGAGGTAGAATGACTTCTAAGAAGCTTTTGTAGTATTTCTGTTGATCTAGAGTGAGGAGTGAGGACTGCCACCCTCCAGATACTGCTCTGCTCGCTCTCCTGAGCTCCCACACAAGTATTTGCCATGATGTGAAGACCAGAACGCTATTTTGAATGGAGAAAAACCCACAGAACTGTGTCCTTGAAAGGTGATCTCATCTCTCAGGATGAGGTGTCCAGACATGGTTGAGATGATGGGGAAGAAAGAGACACAGAATATCTACATTTTTTTTTTCCCAGCTGAGTTTATAGAAGGATCTACTGTACTGTTTGTTCTCTCCTCTTTCATGAGAGACCAAAGAACTCTGATTATTCCCAGCTCAGTGACAGCGTCCTCGGCAGCAGCCCAGCAAAGGCATACTGCCAAAATCAGTTGAAAATTACTCTCCCAGGTTGCTAGCTCTGTAAGATCAGTGCCTCCATTCCTCCATTCCCACCTAAACTGGCTGCTTTTGTGGCATCTACTCACATCCTGTCTTCCAAGACACCTGATGAGCAGCACTTCTGGGGCTGGGCTTGAAACTTTTCAAGCTTCCTACTCTATTAATCTCTTTCCATTTTCTGTACACTTTCTGTAAGGTAAATATAACTAGCTAGTCTTCCACCGTAAGTGTCCATATGGTATGAGAATCGTGATCTAGTTCAACAAACTCCTGGGACAAATACATTAGTTCTCAGTGACTTACAGTAGGTTTTTTTTTACAAAACATGTTAGCATTACCGTGGCAAAAATATTGTGTCAGGAGATGGGAGACTGGCCATGCTATGTGAACAAAGCTGCAAGAAATATGTGGAGTATGGCCTTACGAACATTGCTGTGGTAAAGGCATAAAAACCAATGTTTAAAGAAATAAAATATTCTACCGATGTGATCATACTAAAGCAATACTCTGAAGAAATAGATGTATAGAGAAAGATCTATAAAAATTGTAAAGTCTTGAAAATCTCAAAACTCTGTGCAATGCAATCTAGGTTCTTACTTCACTTTAGACAACTAAAGCAAAGACATCTAAAATTTAACTTAACTTAAAATCCCATTATAGGGAATATGATTGTGAGATGGGTACCTCCAAAGGCTGATCCTTCTTACCTATCTTAAGCTTCTCCTTTAGATAAAACAAATCACTACCTGAAGATCCCTGTACCTGTCAACTGAGCCTAGGGTGACTAGGTTAAAGTCTGATTTCTAACTTGAAGATTTAGTTAACCTGTGTAAGGTTAATTCCTCCATAACAGCTCACTTCAATTGAGCATATTTAGGCATCTGCTCCCTTTTTTTTTTTTTTAAAACAGGTGATATCTGCTGCAGGGAGCCACGGCATAGGATCTGCAGAAAACCTGCTGTCCACTGGAGCTTCAATTAGAGGCCAGGCAGGATGTCAGTTGTCGTCCCAAATGGCACTAGGTGTTCTTGTGTGGTAACTGCATTGAGCTTCAAGTTTCACTGTATTTGACAGTTTTTGCACTGTGGTCAACCTGTTTTCTGACACCAGACAACGTAGTTTGGGGCCAGAAAAAAAAAAAAAGGCAATTTTTTTTTCAGCTCTCTTTAGCATATATGAATTTCCAAACTTGCAAGATGGCAGGAGACTAAGGCATTATTTTTATACTTAGGTGAAGGATCCTTTCGCTGAGTATTGTAATAGAAAGTGGGGGCAGATAAGCTGAACAAGTCTTCAGAGGTTAATGCATTACTCACCTGAATTTAGGTATGCAGCTTTGGTAGTGGACTGAAACTCATAGAGCTGGTGATGTGGCATCTAAATTAAGCAGATGCAGTTTCCTCTTTCAGTTCTCATGGGCAGAAGATACTCGGTTTAGTGTCAATTCCAGTATTAAGCTCTCAAAGAAGAACACAGATGACTTCATAGGTTATATTCCTGGCTCTGCTACAGATTCAGTTTCTGCTTTAGCTTCTCTGTTCTTGCCGTTGCCTGTGATCTGCATGTAGATAAAAATACTTAACTACTTTACAGGTCTGATTTGAAGCTTAATTACTAGGTATTTGGTAAGAGCTTTGAGGCATTTATGAACATAAACTGAAAATGCACCCTCTCCTATTCTGCTGCTTATCAAGGGTTATTATTTTCTTATGGCTGTTTAGCTTGTTTGTTTTTCAGAGTGCTGTATAGTCTCCTAATAATGGCATTATAAATAAAAGACAGACTAGATATATTCTTCTTCGATGACATTTACAAAGAAACTAACTCATGCTGTTTGAGAAAAAAATATTGTCTCTCTTCATCAAAGATAGCCACATTTTGCCTCAAGGCCTGATCTTTCTGTGATAGCAAAATACCTCACATCTGCTTTTGTCTCTCAGAAATAGATTTGCTTTTACCTGCATTTTCTCTAACTTCCTCTCTTCCCCTGTTTTTCTCCCCCTTGTCCCCTTCCCTGCCTCTCCCACACATACATAGTTACACAAATGCATGGTTGTAGGAAATAAATCCACATATCAAGTTAAAAATAAAGTTGGAGAGACATTCCCTTTTGAGTCTGCCACATATCAAGTTAAAAATAAAGTTGGAGAGACATTCCCTTTTTTGAGCCTGTCTCACTGAGGGACCTACAGAGTGGCAACAAAGTATGGCGTTCCTGTTTTAGGACTTAGAGACCAGGTAGCTCCTAGTGGGTGAATTATGGGTTTGGTACCAATTTAACTACAATTACTTTAGTGTGTTGTAGAAAAAGTAAGCTTTGCCTTTTGTCATTAGCAGGGATCTAGAACCAGAGACAACAAAAGAAAAACATGTAGAATCATAACCCATAACATAGACAGGTTTACAGGGAAAAAAAAAGTTCTGGTCTCTTGGGTACTTGATTGTCTACAGGACATAAGTATTAGAATACATCAGGGCTTGCTCCCAAAAAAAAAGCCCAAATCCTGGTGTGACTCTGGGGTTACTTGAGTCCAGGAACCCTTTCTTATTAATAATCCTGTTGAGTCAAATATAGAGCTGACTTGTCTCACCCTGGTGGGAAGAAATTGTTGGGCTGTGAAGTGGGTTGGAACATCTACAGACGAGAAGTTGGTATCTCTTAAGAGTGATATTTAGTTGCATTAAAAAAAAAAAAAGAATCCATTGTTGAATCACCCTTTTTTTTTTTTGTGCAGAATGGCAAATCCTTGACACAATAGAGGCATTAAGAACATCTGCAGCTTCACGAACACAACTGCAACTGCAGCTTTGATGTGCCCTGGACTTCTGCTATCCTGAGTGTTGTCTGGAGTAATAAATTGCACATGTCAAAGAATATTTGCAGGAAACTCACTTATCTGTACACTAAATTTTTAGGACAGTTTCTATGATATTTTTGACCTGTGCTAACAGGCACTCTTCCAAACTATTTCTGGGCCTAGTATAGCACTTGCAGAAGACCACTTCCAACAGACAGTCTGAATGCCATCACCTGTTTAAAGCTGTGAGAGGTCAGTAATGTAAAAGCAGATCCTCCAACGTCAATAGACCTCAAAATCAGGGGTTGGTGTGGGGTACATACAATTTTTAACATAAATATAGTTTCATTGTTCAGTTTGGAACTTGCACTTTTCTAGTCCGTGCTCCTGGGAATCATTTTTGTGCTAGTGAGGATATGCGAGGCAGAAGGGGACCAACATGTACCTCTACCTTTCCTTCATAAAGAATTGAGATGCCATCTTTAACTGGTATAGGTTGATGTGCCAAGGGAAGGTTGCACCAGATGAACTGTCAGTATTTCAAGGGGTTCTAGATATTCAGGGTGGCAAATGGGTCAGACTCCAAAAGGAGGAGACGAGTTCTCCAAACGTGAGCATTACTTCTAAACTCTGTTTAATAAACGGTGTGTTTGGTGGCTGACACCAAGAAGTATCTGGTAACATTTGACCAGCAGTAAGAGAAATGGACTGGGGAGAGATGGCAAGGTTTCAGGAGAGATACCGTTTGCTGCTGAACAAAGTGTAGTGTTTAGCTCGAACTTAGACATGGTGAGTTCAAATCTGTTTCTCATGCTGTGCTGGTTTTGGCCAGGATAGAGTCAACTTTCTTGATGGTAGCTACTATGGGGATATGTTTTGGATTTGTGCTGAAAACAATGTTGATAACGCAGGGATGTTTTACTTATTGCTGAGCAGTTCTTACACAGAGCCAAGGCCTTTTCTGTGTTTCACACCACCCCACTAGTGAGCAGGCTGGGAATGCACTAGAAGTTGGGAGGGAACAGAGCTGGCACAGCTGACCCCAAGTGACCAAAGGTATATCCCATACCATATGACATCATCCTCAGCATAGAAGGCTGGGGGACACAGAAGGAAACGGGGGACATTCGGAGTGATGGCATTCATCCTCCCAAGTAACAGTTAAGCATGATGGAGCCCTACTTCCCTGGAGAGAGCTGGACACCTGCCTGCTGATGGGAAGTAGTGAATTTATTCCTTATTTTCCTTTGCTTACTTGCACAGATTTTGCTTTAGTTATTAAACTGCCTTTCTCTCAACCCATGAGTTTTCTCATTTTCACTCTTCTGAGTCTCTCTTCATCCCACCAGGGGGGGAGTGAGCAAGCAGCTGTGTGGTGCTTAGTTCCTAGTTGGGATTAAACCATGACACATGCACACCTGCTCCATTCTCTTTCCTCTTTTAATCTTGACATACAAGCTCAGCAGTGACTGAGCCAGCAGATTATTTCAACTCAGTTTCTACAGTTTAGTGATCATTCAGTCTTCAACTTGGTTGTCCTCACTTATCACACTGTTTCTGTCTAAAGCAGTAGAGTGATACAGGATACCTTCCTTTCCAAAATGTGAAAACCTCAAGTACTTGGGTGAAGCCAAGATTCCTCCTATATCACACATCAGTGATAAAACATAACTGCATTCTTTTATTATCTCTCCTGAGAGGATGTTGTAGGTAGCAGGCGTGATAGCCCATAAGTAGGTCTACATAAAAAACCAAAGACAAAGTAATTCCTTTTCTTCAAGGGCAGGAGACAAACTGATATATGCTTAATTCCTCACTTTTGGAGTGCAATAAACTTGAAGTTGGCGGCTACAAAAAAACCCAAGCTTGCTTTATTTAGCAATTTTAGAGTTCTTGGGCCGTAATAAAATGGCAATTTTGAGTCTTCTATATGTTCTTTAGAACAATAAATCATTCCTCTAACCTCCCATAAGGCTGACACTGGGAATTCCTAAGCTTTCTAGACAGACCAACATAAAAGATGTTTTCATTCCTGTAACATCTTTGAAGCAATAAAATACACCTTTATCAATACTCCATGTGACAACAGAGGACATATATCACAGACTGCCTTTTATGCAGATGATGTTAACTGTTTGCTGCACAGAATCACTCTTACTGGAGGTTGGTACCAACACAGTAGCCATGGATAGGCTGTGGTCATGAATCATCATAGGATCATAGAATGGTTTGGATTGGAAGGGACCTGAAAGATCACCAAATCTTTCCAAAAGTTCCAATCCCCCTGCCCAGGGCAGGGACACCTCCTACCAGACTGGGTGGTTCAAAGTCCCATCCAACTTGGTCTTGAACACTTTCAGTGATGAGGCATCCAGAACTTCTTTGGGCACCTGTTCCAGTGTCTCACCACCCTCACAGTAACACTGGCCAGACCTCTGGGTTTCCTGACATTGCTCATGTGACGCTAAATAGAGGTATGTTCTAATCAGTAATCAAATGCCCTAATTTGAACATTATATTACCTAATAGATAAGATTACCTTGATTACTATAGATCCTTCCCCCAGTCTTCAGTAATTAAAATGTATCGTATTTCCGAGAGATTATCTGAGCGGCCAGATCAGGCTGAAGCCCTGACAGAATTATATCTGGCCAGCGATGTCAAGAGCAACAAGACAACCTTCTTTATGTACGTTAAGGATAGAAGGAAGACCAGGGAGAATGTGGACCCTTGCTAGAAGGAAACAGGAGACCTGGTTACCCAGGACATAGAGGAGGCTGAGGTACTCAATGGCTTTTCTGCCTCAATCTTTACTGGCAATGGCTCTAGCCACATCACGGAAGTCGCAGAAGGCATAAACAGAGACTGGAAGAATGAACTGCTCACTGTAGCAGAAGAGCAGATTAGAGGCCATCTACAGAACCTGAAGATGCACAGATCCATGGGACCTGATAAGATATATAGGCAGGTCCTGAGAGAACAGACAGATGGAGTTGCCATGCCATTTTTCATCATATATGAGAAGTTGTAGCAGTCTGGTGAGGTTCCTGATGACTGGGAACAGGGTAACATAACACCCTTTTTTGAAAAGGGGAACAAGTAAGACCAGGAGAACTACAGGCCGGTCAGCCTCCCCTCTGTGCCTGGCAAGGTCATGGAGCAGATTCTCCTGGAAACCATGTTAAGGCACATGGGAAAAAAAAAAAAGAACATGATTGGTGACAGCCATCACAGCTTCACTAAGGGCAAATTGTGCCTGACCAGTTTCATGGCCTTCTATGATGAGGTTACAGCACTGGTTGACAAGGGATGAGCAACTGATATCATCTACCTGGACTTGTGCAAAGTATTTGACACTGTCCTTCACAACATCCTTGTCTCTAAGCTGGAGAAACGTGGATTTGACAGATGGACCACTCAATGGATAAGGGATTGTCTGGATGGCCACACTCAGAGAGTTGTAGTCAACTTCTCCATGTCCAAGTGGAGACCAGTGATGAGTGGCGTTCCTCAGGGGTTGGTATTGGGACTGACACTGTCTAACCTCTTTGTCTGGCCCTGTCAGCATGGATATAATCCCACTTAGTATTTATTGTTCATACTTAATTAAGTGAAGAATGTCTTGGAAATCAAATTCACAAGTCACCGAGGTGAAGAACATTAAAGAGAGATCCAGGATAACATATTATTTGGAATAATTGCTCTACAAGGTTGGCTAAAGAGGTCACTAGCATAGATCAAATAGAGCTCCTTGGAGCAGCTAGAGTCTCATCAAGATGTATTGTGTTAGAGCTTCAACACAGCATCTTAGACTGTTTCAGTTTCAGGATGGCACATGTTGGTAGGGAAAGCCATGGCACCTTTCCATGTGAATTATTGTTAACAACAGCATCAAGAGTATTGTATAGTGCTTCAGTCAAAATTGGAAACTTCTACTATTTTGACCTGAATATTTGCATTTTAATTGTGTAGTCAACAAGTAAATCTTATTGGCTACGTAATGGAATATATTGTCTATTGGTAACACAGAGGTAAGATTATGTCTTAATTTCACGCTATTATATCAGGGTTAGATATCACAGTCTTTATTTAAATTCTAATTAATCCAATGATTTCCTAAAATAAATGACTTGTGAATGTTTTTAATTTTTTTTCTATTCTTTTTATTTAACTGTTCATATTAATTTTTTAAAAATTGAAATGAAGCATCTAGAGTTTTATTTACCTTAATATTGTAATTCTATTTTGCATGCCTTCTAGCTGATCTAAGCTAGAACAGTAGTGTTTAACAATACATAAGAATAAACCGTGGACAAACAGTGAAAGAAAAAATGTATACAGATACACACTATGTAAAATACCTTTTCTTCAGTGAACCTCTTCCTACAGAGTCTTCTTAACAATCCTCTTATCTTTTCACTCACATATCTATATTTACATTTGTAAAAAGATATGTTTTCCCTATTTGAAATAATATTTTAAGGTTTGTCATAAATCTTATAAGGAAGACACTCTTATGAAGTAATTACTGACATGTCAACATCCCAGTCTTTTAAAAGTGAGACACAACATCTTTTCTACCTTCTAAGGATCAGGGGTTTTTTTTGCAGAGCCAAGGGCAATTGATATCAGTTTCTATACTGAGGGAAAAATCCTTCATCAGACAGTCACTGTGATGCTACTGGTGTATGATGCCATATCTCTCCAAACACTTAGAACCTGAACAAATTACTCGTATTTAATTAGTTTAGGACCAACAGATACATATTAAATATTTATTTTCTTCTGCTTCCAGCAGTAGTATTCGGAAAACAAAGCATGTATGTCTATAGCAAATTAATTTCAAATTTTTGTGTGAAAGATAAAGGTTTACTTGTGAAGTTAAAAAAAAGTAAAGAAACTGCTCCCCTTTCTGTGATTCTTTGTCTAAGTCAACTGGTAACACGATGCTCTAAAACTAAATGGTAAATGTCTACCTCACTTTTACGTTGTGAACTCCACAGAAGTATCCAAAGTGGATAGATGTGACTATTTTCAAGAAGGCTTTAAGCAAGTGAGTCAATATGAGTCACAGAACTCAGTTGACTTTTACCTCTCACTGTCTTCATGTTGAATGATGTATCTACAGAATGGATGGAAGGAGGGAGGGAAGAAAGGAAGGAAGGAGTATTGATATATCGGAGAGAGCTGTAGTGAATGTCTGTTTCTGGTTGTATGTGAAACACTCAGAAATTCTGTTACTGATTAATAGATTGAGTTATAGAACGACAGAATGATCTAGAGTGGAAGGGACCACTGAGAGTCATCTGGTCTTACCCTCTGCTCAAAGCAGTTACGCATGTTGTGCATAATGTGTCTATCTATCCACACATACATGAAAACTTCCTCTTTCTGTCTGTTCCTCATGTGTGCACACTGACTCACACAAACACAGTTTCTAATATAAGATCAGGAAGTGAAACACGCTTTCATAAACTTAAAAAAAAAACCTATGGAAAATTAATGTAAGTATCATAGCCCTTACCTTTAATGATTAAATATCCAGACTAGAGAGCTTAGATAGTGTAGTTGTTCTGTGTGCAGAGTAGGAAATATAGTATGTTCTGCAGAGACTGTCATTAAATAAATATTTATGTTATATCCCTCTAAATAAATGTATAGTTTAATATAAAAGGTTCACAGAGAGAAATGTGTTAATTATTCATGTGGGAAATTTTTGACAATCCCCGTGGCAATGAGGTTCAGAACAACCAACAAACTGCAGAGATGTATATTTTAAATACAGTAATTAAGTACTAGAATCATTCATTTAGAAAAATATCAATTTACTACTTTAAATCTTTATATAAGAACTTGTAGATATTTTCAGAAAGACATTCTGTAATTCTTGCAAGAGTTTTGGTCACGATGCAACATTTAACAGGTTATGCTCCCAGCCCAATGTTACCTAATAATTTGAACCAAATTACTGAAACAGACCCTTCTGGCTTTGAAATCTATGAATCCATGAATATTTCTCAACAGTGGAGGTCACCAGCTGCTCAGAATATAGAGTTTAATTGTAAATGTTAAAGGCTCTTCCCCCCATCATGTCATGCTTTGGTCATCTAACGTAATAGTTTCATAACCAGTAACAAAGTTTTATCCCATGACAGTGAACTATGAAGTTATTTCACAGACTTCTTAAGAATAGTACATCAGCCTTACAAATTAAGGTGGCAGATTTGACCCAAATTTTATTCTCTATAGCTATTGTTGTCAAAGAATATCAGAAGTGAATTTTTGCTGCCACCTTTTAAAGACAAATTCCCCAGTCTAAGAAATGAGAAAAAAAAATGCCTCAAACAACCCAAAAAGGACTCCTACAAAAATCAGCTTGAAAGAGTCTGTATGCTGCTGCCCTTAGTCACACTGAGTAGCAGTTTAGTTTTTTAATATCTCCTAATGCATGTCTATACTTGAATCTGGATTTATAGAACATCTTTACCATGTGTACAGCTCACTGCATGGGGGAAAAACCACCATCACCTTTTCCCTGGGATTCATGCACGTACCTATGCACGGTGCAGATGGTTTAACCTCCCTATTTCCAGTCATCACGTTGTAGTCCCTCCGTACTTGCAGCAGTCTCATGTGGTCATAGTTGAGCTGAGATTTTTCTGAGAAGAGTTTGACATTGCCCACTGAAAGGGTAATTGGGATTTTAGACTCTCAGAGCTCACGTTGCCTTACTTTGGGCAGAGTAATTCAAGCCATGATCATCCTGTCAGTGTTGATTTGAAAAAGCACTGCTGGGTCAAGGTTAAAAGCAGGGGCTATATCTGCCTAGATACACATTTCAGCGATTCAGTTCGTGCCATAAAATTTGCATCCAAACTATACATACCATTATGCAGAACAAACTGATTCTTTCTAGCTAGCATTCCACTTTGATTCCTTTCTCCACACTAAATTGCTGATAAGACTTTTTGCCTGTCTTTAAAAGCAGATGAGATCAAATATGGAAGAGAGAGAGAGAAAGAGGAAAGAAAGTTCAAGATAAGGGAAAGCAGTTAATTCCAGTCTTCTAGCAAGTAAGCCACTCAAGGTACAGAGACTATAGGTGTGACCCATTTCCTTTTTGCCATAGAGAAACTATGTCTGGAAAACTGTTTTTAAAAGTCATGGTAATCCAATAGCAAGACCAGCAAGAGCCATAGAGGAATTCTTTCTTAGCTGGAGAAGCCATTTGTTCTAGGACAAAATCAAACCAGATCTGATCTAGCTGCGTTTTTCACAAAATATGGTACAAATAACTATGTAGCACCAAGTAATAGTGCCTTGAAGCAGCATGAATTCATAAGAGATTGCTGCACTGACAGATGAAAATGCCAGCAAAGTCATAATTACAGCTATGGAAAGGCATACATTATAATTAGCAAAATTATGTGTGGCCTTCACAGCTCTGCCTCTGTTTCTGGAAATATACGTGTTTTTTAAGCAAACACATAGCTCATTAGCGAAACATGCATGAAGAATTTGCATCCTCGATGTGTATCAGCTAGATTTCCTAATTTATGTCCACAAGGCCTTTAAACTTCTCCCTTAATATATTCAGCAAGTTTCACATCTTTTAGACAAGACATATTGAATCTCAGGGCCTGGGATTTGATTGATCCCAATGCAGAGGCAATATGTTATCTTGTTGCAGCAATATCTGACAGGCATTTATTATGGATTTTAAAAGGATAAGGAGTCTCACACAACAGCTACAAAAAGTCTCTGAAATCCCTAAAGATCATATCCACAGAAGAACTTTGAAACAGAAAAAGCCATCCTACTACTAAAAAATAATGATCTGTTGCAGAACAGAAAAGACCACATATGGTCTTATCCAAAGCTCACTAAATGGGATGGGAGTCAGATAATTATGAATTTATGTTAACAACATAAGGAGAGCAGCAGAGGGATTCAATTATTATGCTTAATTGGTTAGGGAATATCAGAAAATGCTGTACTGTATTATAGGAGGGATAGTTTTAAATAAATATTAAGAAATGTATATTCAGATGAGAATCAAGAGGGCAAGGAAAAGAGCATGTCTGGTGAATTAGAAGACGGTGATTAGTTATTTGTGTGAGAGCCTAGAGGCTATTATCTTGACTGACCTGTTAGCTTTCCATTTCAGATGGTTATATTTTGCTTAGAGAAAGTGTTATGTACTTACTGATCAGTTATGACATTTCTTTTACTCCTTCTCGTAAGATGTTGTATAGTTTTAATCACTTCTGTTATAATGCATAAAAAGCAAGAGAAGTTAAGTGCTTAGTGTATACAGGCATATAAGTAAACAGTCCATCACCTGTACAGGAACTGAGCAAGTTTGGGTTACTAAAATTTAGCCTGAATATTGTTTTTTTTGTGTGTGTGTTTCTGTATTCTGAAGAAACAGCTGCAATTCAGTTGCAAGTGAAATTATTACTAAATAAGCATGTTTCTTATGCTGAGTGCTCACTGTAGGTCTTGAGATAATAAGCTTTGAACTGTGAGTTAACTAGTATTTTAAGTCACTGAGAAATTTTTTCAAACAGTTTCAAAGATTCTGTAAACTGTATTTAAAGATTTCAAAGCCACTTTAAAGATGCAGATGCAACAAATCCCATTCATTTATGGATAACAACTGTTTCAGATCTCAGCAGCATTAAGATCGCAGTATATATTCAAAACATGGTTTTAACTAAAACAGCATTTCACAGACTAAAATGTGCATTAATTAAATCACAACCTTGTATCTGCTCTACATAACTCACACTGATTTGTCTTCTCTCGTGTCTGAAATAACTAAGGTGCCAAAAGCTTTTTAAAACTGATACTAAGGCTGAGGTGGCTGACTTTGTACTGGAACAGATTAAGAGTGCTTGCTCCTGGATCCTGCCAATGTGGTGTGCGTGTGGTGACCTCCACCTGAGCTGTAACTTCACCTCTAGGTTACAGCTGGACAGAATTTAATATCATATGCCATCACGGCTCTATGTCCAGTAGTACTCTGATCTGAATTTTTACCAATTAGAGACCTAAACTGGTTTGAAAACCAACAGAATTCTTGCTTTGATGCCTACATTTCTGAACATATTATCTATCAGAAGCATCTGCTTCTGAAAATATTATTTTTCTGTTAAAGTAATTTACTCAATGTGCCACAGAATATAGTAAAGAACTTAATAATCTGTTCCTTAAATTCTGCTACATTAAGCAAATAACTTCTTATAGAATCATAGAATCATTAGGGTTGGAAGGGACCATTAAAGGTCATCTAGTCCAACCCCCCTGTCAGAAGCCCCAGGGACATCTCCAACCAGATCAGATTGCTCAGAGCCTCATCCAGCCTGGCCTTCAGTGGTTCCAGGGATAGGGCATCCATCACCTCTCTGGACAACCTGTGACAGTGTTCTACCACCCTCAGCGTAAAAAAATTTTTCCTAATATCCAGTCTAAATCTACCTTCCTTTATTTTGAAACCATTACCCCTAGCCCTATCATAACCGGCCCCACTGAAGAGTTTCTCCCCATCTTTCCTGTAGGCCCCCTTGAGCTACTGGAAGACTGCTATCAGGTCTCCCTGGAGCCTCCTCTTCTCCAGGCTGAACAGCCCCAACTCTCTCAGCCTGTCCTCATAGGAGAGGTGCTCCAGCCCTCTGATCATCTTCGTGGCCCTCCTCTGGACTCACTCCAACTGCTTCACGTCCTTCTTGCGTTGAGGGCTCCAGAGCTGCACGCAGTACTGCAGGTCAGGTCTCAGGAGAGTCCAGTAGAGGGGCAGAATCACCTCCCTCGACCTGCTGGCCATGCTCCTCTTGATGCAGCCCAGGATATGATTGGCTTTCTGGGATGCATGGGTGCATTGCTGGCTCATGGTGAGCTTCTCATCCACCATCACTCCCAGGTTGCTCTCCTCAGGGCTGCTCTCAGTCCATTCTCTGCCCAGCCTGTATTTGTGTCTGGCCCCTTGCACTTGGCCTGGTTGAACTTCATGAGGTTTGCACATTGAATACAATGACAACTTAAGTAACCTACAGTCAGCCTTGCCAACCTGTTTCTTTGATGCAATATACAAATCATCCAAAGAAAGAGTCGAGCGATATCTCAATAGGCTAAACAAAAGTAGCATATAACAACTAGATTCTAAATGTTTAGATCACCTTTTTGTGGACTTTTTCCCTGCTTTACATCCCTTGGGAATCAATCGCACTATTCAATGACTGAGATGTAGTTCAACCCAAAAATCCATGAGCAGAGCAGAAAGTGTAGTAGAAGAGAGTAGGATTGCAGCAGAACTGTAGTTGTGTAAAAAGCACAAATGGGATATACAAACAAGTGCTTGGCCAAAGGCTTTATCCAGTAGCTAATAGAAAAAGTCATGCTGGCCAGTTATTGAATTTTATTACTTGAGAGGTGGTTATCCTCTGCGTTATGCTTTGAATGGTCAGAAACATGTGGAGGAAAATGCTTCTGTCAGGTTACTGAGCTGGCCACCATGCTGCTAATTCTTTCAATGTATTCATTTTTATTTTTGAAGTAAACGAGGTAAAGTCCCGCAGGGTGTGAAACAAACACAGCAGCAGCACTTCAGTTTTAATAGTGTCTGACACCCAGCCCAGCTTGCCACCCGTTCTTCACAGCTGGAACACAACTGTCCAGAAGGGGATGCAGGGCGGGTTATTCTTTGGCTGATCTAACAGCAGCTGTCCTATTCATACGTCAAGACGTGCTCTGTGATTCCTGTCAGACAGGATCTTATTCAAAACAATGCTGGGCAAGTCTGAATGGAAGCAACATAGAGACTAAGCTAAACTTTTGCATGGTTGCTTTCTGATCTTTAGGGAAAAGCTGAGGCCAGCTCAGTAAAATACTCTCACTGTACACATCACCATCTCCCTAGGAGCTGGGAGTTTACTTTAAGCTATGATATGAACAGATTCATATAAGCTGCTTGAAGCCAATTAGCACAATGTAATCACAGTACTGGTGGTAGTACTCTACCTCCAGTAATGTGTGCTGACAGCTTGCTAAAGGGTTACAGGAAGGAAGAAAACCATGATTTAAATTTGGGTCAGCTTCTTGCTATCTAGCACCTTGGGCTGTGCTTCTGCGGTGTGCAGTGCTGATGTAAATATTCACCTGCTTTGATGTCCATGTTACACAGGCATTCACAGACAAATAAGAAGTTTTCTTAAAAAAGAAAAAAAAAAAGCAAAAATTTACTGGCATATTTGCACAGGGTAAAGCTAACATGGGGAATCAGATCCCTCAGACAAACTGTTTAGCTGTTTCCTCGTTGGTGAAGTAACTTATCTTGCAATATCTTCAGCTGGATTGGGTGAGACTCCTCAATCTAGCACTTTTCTCAGTTCTTACATCCAGCTGGTCAATGGTCCTGTGTGACTACACGAGCACATGCGTGATCCATCACTATATGTTATCTTATGCTACGTATACAGTATCTCCTAACTCCCTTAGCCATGTACAAAAGACTGCCCTACGTGCATCTGGAGAAATAATTTCTGCTGCTGACTAAGAAATGTCTTATCTAAGTACACTTTGACCAATTCTGCATCATGAAAAGATTGCACAGGGTTGTTCATTCTTATTTGGATGATTGTGAACCAATGTCCAAACCCAATATTGTCTCCCTGCTCTCCCATTTCATGTAGTACCATGTTAACTTGTGGACGAACAACTACAACTACCTAATGACTCAAAAAAACTGAACAAAATGCAGAGACTTCATCCCTCCATCAAGGTGAACTATTCTTTGCTCTGTCTTTTTTTCCCTTGTGTTAACTGTTGTGCTGAGGACCTCATTCTTCTGCTGCTCAAATCTTCCTCCACCTATGTGTTAATGTCCAAGAAGATACTTTGAACATAGCACTTATTTGTAAAATTATACACTGTTCCAGACAGCTTCATGTATTCTCTTTTAGCAATATGTGCTAAAGGAATGCAGTCCCCATAGTGTAGGCAGACAATTAACCCTGCTATCCCTAGAAACACATGGTTAGTATTCCCCTGCAGGAACCAAGAATAACTTAATTAGAAGTTCAGCCCAGGAAGTGGCTGCCTAATGGTAACAATATTAATTCTTCTATATGGTATTTCACACAAAGTGTCTCCCCATATAGTTTACAGAGTTAAAATATATCTATGTATCCCTGAGGAAAAAAAGAAATTAGTAGGTTTAAGTAATGATGAAAAGACATGCTGAAATTATGTTTAAAAATAGATGAGCAAGCTGATGTGGAAAGAAATATGTGAAGAATAATTTCACATGGCAAAGAATGGAGAAAAATGAGTTTATTAAAATATTTTTTACTTCCTGCTATTAGACCCCAAACTTAGGAAAGGGTGCATGAAATTTCTGCAAATATTTGTTATAATTCTTAATAAATTAATTTTGTTATATCTGTCTCCTTCAGAATTAATTTTCCATAAGTATGAATGCCCTCCACGTGTATTTGTTTAGAAATGTTCTTGAAAAAAGTTTTCAGTGTCATCGAAGGGTAAAGATTTGTCTTGAAAGACACATATTCATTCCACTTCAATGTAGCATACCAGAATATTATAAGCTGAATTGCTATTAATTCTATATTTCATATACTGGAATAGTATGATAAATTTGGAGGTTAATTGAGGTCTTAATCAGGCTAAATATCTCTTAAAGGTGATAAAAATTTTTTACTGTATAGACAAGCTGGAAGTTTACTATATAGATCCTTGAAGTTAAGTAGGTGAATCTACATAAAACTGGTCCAACATTTCCCACAACAAATAAACCCTTCTCCCTGCATTATATGACTAATTTAAATAACCTCTCATAGCTTAGACATTACACATTATGGAGATAAGCACTTATAATCAAAGCACAGCACAGCTTCAAACTGCTGTGCAAATTATTTGTAGAAAATGCAAACAGAGAATAAAAGGTAAACTGCAAATCCATGATTAGCTGGTGCTGTACTTTCAGTACTTTGTGCTGAATGGCATGCTGAACTATAATCAATAATACAATGCATATTAATATATCTTTAAATGTATATTATATGTACTGGGTGTGAATTAAATCATGTGTGTAGTTAATACATGTAAAATGTCTCACTGTCCATTTACAGATATTCTGACAGCAGGAAAGGTGATTAAACATATTGAATATATTGCAAGGAGAGAAGGATTACGAAATGTGATACAAACCCTGAGCCCCGTGCCATCTTCTTCTCTCTGCATTAATGTCTGCCCAAATTCTGCGCAATGCACAAGAAGGTGAGGAGCTGTGAAGATAAGCCTAAAGCACCAACCTTGTGTCAGTTTACCTTATGTAAAATACTGAGCATGATGCTCTTTGTCAAACTCATTGAGAAACGCGGGTGCCCTCATGCTGCAAAGATGAACTTTTACCATCATCCTGGTCATAAATCAGCACATTCTTTAGTGAAAACCCGATAGAAAGTCAGCTACCTAACCAGCAATTTGGCATGCTACTTCAATTTTTGATCTTCCAATTAAATGTTGTATGTTTCACTCCATCAATACTTAAAAAAATATTTAGAACACTCTGACATGTACCTACATGAAGAGGAAGACAAAATATCCTGATCTATGATGCAGATCTGCTGTTATCTCATTTTCTAGGGAAGCTAGCACCTTCCAGCTAGTAACATTGAAAAATTATGAGCCAAGCACTTATAGCTGTGATTTTGACTTACAAATCTGCTTTTTAACTTAAAAGGCCTTTTTTTTTCTTGGATTATTGAGGTGATGGTCTGGCACAGGTCCAGGCTCTTCTCTGTAAAAATATTGAAAAAATTCAACCTGAAGCTGAGACGTTTTACTTAGCATTTGATTTCAGGATTTCCATGTGTCGTAGTTTAGCCCCGATCCGGACCAGACTATGCAGTCTCTCTCTCACTCCCCCCACCCTCCGAGAGAATAGGGAGAGATAATTTAAGAGAAGAGAGATAATTAACAAAAAAAAAGACTCGAGGTTTGAGATAAGGACAGGGAGAAATCCTTACCGTCATGAGCAAAACCAGACTCGACTTGGGGAAAAACTATTCATTTATTACTACAACTAACAGGATAATGAGACAGAAAAACAAGATAACCTCCTCCACCCCTCCCACTTCCCGAGCTTAACATTATCTACCTTCCCCCCGAGCGGCACAGGGGGGAAGAGGGAATGGGGGTCGCGGTC
>WHYT01017216.1:276827-289461 GCA_009806455.1 Tetrax tetrax | reverse complement strand
GACTTTAGAAAAACTATTCATTGATTACTAAAACTAGCAGGATAGTGAGACAGAGAAATAAGATAAACCTCCTCCACCCCTCCCTCTTCCCAAGCTTAACATTATCTCTACTACCTTCCCCCCACCCCAAGCGGCACAGGGGGGAAGAGGGAATGGGGGTTGCAGTCAGTTCATCATGTGTTGTTTTACGCCGCTGCTTCACAGTTGGGGGAAGAACCCCTCACATCCCTCCCCTGCTCCAGTGTGGGGTCCCTCTAATGGGCTACAGTCCTTCATTAAACTGCTCCGGCGTAGGTCATCTCTTCCACGGAGTGCAGTCTCTCCAGAACGGCTGTCCCAGCGGGCCCTCCATGGGCCACAGCCACATTCAGGCATCCACATCCCCCGGTGCGGGGTCCTTCACGGGCTCCAAGTGGATCTCTGCTCCTCCGTGGACCTCCATGGGCTGCAGGGGGACAACCTGCTCCACCATGGTCATCACCACAGGCTGCAGGAGAATCTTGGCCAGGAGCCGTATTACTCCTCCCCCTCCTTCTTCACTGACCTTGGTGTCTACAGCTGTTTCTCTCACAAGAAAAGTTTGTTCTTCACAATGGGCTGGCAGAAGTCTCTCAGGATCTCTTCACATCATCCACCCGATCTCATCTCCTCTCCACCTCTTGCAGCCAGACTGGGCTGAGTTGGGCCCAGTCGGCGCCTGGCGAGAGGCGAGAGGGTGAGGCCTGCAAGGCCCTGGAGGCCTGCGCCTCCCCCTCTGGGCCTCTTCCCTTGCTCAGCTTCGTCACATCTTCTCTTCTCTTTTTTTTTCTGTTTTCCCCTTCTTAAATACGTTATCGCAGAGGCGCTATCACGGGACATTCTGCTCCCAATCGGCTCGGCCTTGGCCAGCAGTGGGTCCGCCCTAGGCCCGGCCGAGTCCACTGAACAAAGGGGAGCGATTTCTAGCAATTTCCTACAGAAGCTACCACCTTAGGCCCCCCTCACTAAGCAAAACCACAACACCATGGTGTTGAGAGCACTATTAAAAGATCTGAATTTCATCAGCTGCAACTTGAAAAAAAAGGTATTAAATAGCACTGTAATTCACTATGGCCTGATTTTGAGGCTTATGGTACAAGGGTACTAAGACCTATGTCCTTAGGATTAACGATGCAAATTATTTGTTTTGAGACCATTACAAGGTAGATTAATGCGTGCGAACACCTAGGACTGAGTCACTCTTCTGAAGACAGGTCTCTGTTCTGTTGTCACTTAGGGATTTTTCCCATGACAAGACATAATTTGGCTGATGCTGCTCAGTACTTGTCTAAGACGTCTTCAAGGAAAAAAAAAAAAAATCTAGGAAAAGAGGTTTATTGGTTCATTATGAAATTTTGTTCAGCTCCTTATTATCTTGTAACCATCATTTTAAATCAGACCAGTAATGCCTACCTTAAAACTCTAGCCTATAATCCTCTGTTTGACAGTAGCTGGGAACAGACATTCAGGAAAACAGGATAAGAACAAGGCAATCGGTGTATGCTTCCAGAAATCTGCTCTGCAGGCAGTTCCTGACCCTGGAGTTTTAACTGTTGCTTTTTTTTGTTTGATAGAACTTTTCACTACTAATTTGCCTAATTGCAGTAGAAGCTATTCTGTCTCCCAAATGAACATAAGAAAAATTAAGTTTCCAGCTTATCTCAGCATGCTAAACTATAGCTCCAATTTCAAAAGCATTATAATCACAAAGAATTACAAAAAGAGGAGTATTTCGAAGGAAAATACTTTCAGGAACTGCAGAAGATGCAGATAGTGTGCTGCTGTCAGGTGTGTTGTCTGCCCATTTTCTTGTATTTGCTCTAGCATCATGCATCACTTATACCAGTTACTTAAGAGGCATTACCTCCCTTTGCAAACAAAAGGGACAATACTGTGCACAATGGAGGATGCAATCCAACATCTGTTTCTGGACTGTAGAAAGGAGTGAGAGCAACTAGGACACCAAAAGAATTCCTAGGTTACATTTATTTTTAGAATCATACAGTCATAGAATAGTTTGGGTTGGAAGGGACCTTTAGAGGCCAGCCAGTCCAACCCCCCTGCAAGGAGCAGGGACATCTCCAACCAGATCAGGTTGCCCAGAGCACCCTCCAACCTGGCCTTGAATGTTTCCAGCTGTGGGGTATCCACCACCTGTCTGGGCAACCTGTGCCAGTGTTCTGTCACCCTTGTTGTAAAAAACTTTTTCCTAATATCAAGTCTGAATTGACCTCCTTCTAGTTTAAAATCATTACCCTATCAGGTCTCCCTGGAGCCTCCTCTTCTCCAGGCTGAACAGCCCCAACTCTCTCAGCCTGTCCTCACAGAAGAGGTGCTCCAGCCCTCTGATTATCTTTGTGGCCTCCTCTGGACTCACTCTAAGTGGTCCATGTTCTTATTATGTTGGGGACTCCAGAGCTGGACACAGTTTTCCAGGTAAGGTCTCACCGGGGCAGAGTAGAGGGGCAGAATCACCTCCCTCAACCTGCTGGCCATGCTCCTCCTGATGCAGCCCAGGCTTTCTGGGCTTCAAGGGCACATTGCTGGTTCATATTGAGATTCTCATCCACCTGTACCCCCCGCCAAGTACTCCTCAGGGCTGCTCCCAAACCATTCTCTGTCCAGCCTGCATTTGTGCCTGGGATTGCCACGACCCATGTACAGGACCTTGCACTTGGCCTGGTTGAACTACATGAGGTTGGCACAGGCCCACCTCTCCAGGCTGTCCAGGTCCCTCTGGATGGCATCCCTCCGCTCCAGTGTGTTGATGGCACCTCACAGCTTGGTGTCACTGGCGAACTTGGCTGAGGGTGCACTCTGTTCCACTGTTCGCGTAACCAACAGAGATGTTAGGCAATGCTGGTTCCAATACCAGCCCCTGAGAAACCCCACTTGTCACTGATCTGCACTTGGACATTGAGCTGTTGACCACAGCTCTTTGAGTGTGACCATCCAGACAATTTGTTATCCACCAAGTGGTTCGTCCATCATATCCATGTCTCTCCAGTTTAGAGACAAGGATGTTGTGTGAGACAGTGTCACATGCTTTGCACAAGTCCAGGTAGATTTGTTTGCTTTGATAGAAATATATTTTTTAATACAAAAGATTTTTTTTTTCCTTGAGGTTGAAAATACATAAAAAGAAAATATTTTCAAGTGGGTTTACTTATCTCAGTAGAAATGTCTTTGTGAAGATACTTATATTGGAATTCAGCTGCCTTATTTTATGACCTCTAAATAGACTGGCTCTGAAATAGTTACCAGCATGGATCAGTTGCTCTGTTATTTCTGCGTAAGTGTAATTTTTTTTTTTTAATTTAATATCTTTCTAATGCATTAATTATGATATTTTAGAGTTCTAATAGGACCTAAGAACAAAAGATGAGATCAGACACTTGTACAAATGTACTAGGAGAGTCCTAGTGAAGAGAAAGTACTACTTAAAAGAAGAAAACCTGGCCAATATTGCAGCTAGAAAGTAGGAGAAAAAAAAATGGAATCATTCTGTCTCACTAAGCTAACACACACAGGAAACAGCCTTTCCTACTCCCTTTTTTGTTGTGATTTCATGGAATTTTTAACTGTGGGAATTTGATTGAATTTTTAAAAGGCATTTAAGTCTCCTCAGTAGCTGTCTAAATGTACATTGGGTATCTAAGCTACCATCACAGTCAGAGGAGAACTATGCAGTATAATTCTTGCTGCCACTAGACTTATGGCTAAAACCAGATTCCTACTTTAAGGAGGGTTCCATCTCCCTCTCTAGGTTCTACTGCATGCATTAACTTGGTCTCCATTGACTCCAAGTGCACTAATTAAGATGTCTTAATTTGCATCAGAATCTCACTATATTGGCTCAATTAATTTGTCTGAATGTCAAGTCCTTTGAGATAGCTTAGCTCACCTTTGCCTCTCAACCAGCTGAGAAGCCCCAGACATGTAGGTCCTATGTCAAATCTGCAAGTCTGCTGTGGGTATCTCAAACACCCTTCGGCATCTCAGAAACCACTATCTGTTTAACCAGCTGTTCTAAGCCCTAAATGTCCATAAGTGATAGTGGAGATCATCCCGCAGAAGGCAGTTCATACATTGCTCCATGACGGAATGTCACAGAATATTGAAACAGTGGGAAATGCAGGGGCTGTAGTGCCAGGACAGGTTTATGTCAGAAGACTTATCCATGATATCACTCTCTGAGGTCACCATACTTCCACCCATACCTTTATCATTAAAACAACACAACAGAAAAAGGGGTTGAAAAAGTCTGGGAGCAGGTGATAAAGAAGGCCCATGAAGCTTGCTCGGAAGCATGTCTGCATAGATCTCCCAAAGACTGGAACATGAAAAGGTCATATAATTTACATGGTGGCTCTGTTTGCATTATCTCTAAGGTGTCAGGCCAGGCTGTAAATAAGCTAAACAATGCAACTTCCCAGGCTCTGCAAAAACCCCTGCCTTCATTTCTATTTTAGTGGTTTATATTCCATTGCTTTCTTCCTCACCTCTTCCCAGAGATTGTTCTACCTAATAAATTTTATGTAGTCATAGCAATGTTTGCAATTTAAAAATTTAACAGATTTGAGCCACAGCTGCACTATCCTGGCAAGCCAGACCAGCTTTGGGTAACAAGATTTATTTTCCTTGTGTGCTGCCAAGTCAACCTGAAGACAATGTTAATAGAAAAGGTCACAGACTGATAAGCTGACATGTCTCTAATTCTTCAGGACAAATCCGTGGATGGTGAATTGAAATGCTACTCTGCAGCTCCTCAGGGGCAGAGGCATTAAAGTTAAATGTTACAGATGTGAAGGAATGGCAGCAAGCATGTTTGGTTTGCAAAAGAGTTTGTGGCTGTGGTGGTAGAAATGCAGCAGACACTAGTAGAATTTATTTTCTGGGCTAAAGGATATTTTAAGGACACACCACAATCATCTCCATATAGAGGAGATCTGTCTATCAGGGGGCAGTTGGTGGTGTGGTAAGAAGGGCAGATGTCACAGGTAGAATAGGTCAGTTTAAAAAAAAAGATCCATTTTCTCTGTTTATGCTAACACATGCTTTGCAATGTGTGGAGGAGAGGGAGTGAAAGAAAATGGAAGGTTATTCTGCTGCTCTCAGGATAACGGTTTAAGGTTTCAGACTTTTCATCTGGAGGTAGGCTGCTTATCTCGTGTTCCAAAATTCAACAATTTTAATGAAAAGTCTAATTTTGCCCTCAGTGGTGACACTGACGTTAGTAAATTGAACTGGGACAGGGAAGTGCCCAGGACCAGAACACAATCATCTCTACTGTTAAATACTTTGAAGAGCCCTTGGTGTAACCACACACCCTCCTAAACAATTTGTGACGACAGTTTGCAACTTAGGACAAGCCAGTGACCATTTGGAGAGTAAGAGAGGTTAATGGGATGGAAGTGGAGGGTCCTAGTCCAGCTGGTCTCAGCAAGACAAGAGTCTTGGGCTTGTTTAACTTGCTAGGACAGACACAGAAAGTGGCACATGGACCATCCCTCTTTCTTCTACTTGCTCTGTAATAAAGAGTTTGCAGCTAAAGTTTACAGAAACAGCTAAAGAAACAACCTGTGTTCAGTCTTTCTTCATGCAGATGGAGAATGAAGGAAAAGGTAGGCTTTTGTTTTTATCCCATGAGTTTCCTGTGGAGATGAATAGATATCTGCTGTGTTCACCCCTTTGGTGTTGTCTTCTGCTTCAGGTGAAATCTTGGTGGCTTGAGTGCAGTATATCCTTAAAGAATGTAAAAATTTAACATGAGCAAGAACAGCCCTGTCTTTTTGTAGATCAGTTGAACAGGTTAAAGAAAAGTGAGATATTATTACCAGAATGGCATGACAAATTCATGTGAATGTGAAGTCAGGTAATGATACTTTTGCTGTTGTGACTTGGGGGGAGCCTAACAAGATAAATTTGTCTTCTTTTTCTTCCTTTTTTTTTCCTCCTGTTTTCAGTCTGAAAGACTGACATGTTATAAAGAGAGAATAATGAAATGGTTCTCCGCTAATTATTTCTGTTGTTCTCATGCTAACATGTCCTAGCAAAGACCAAGGTCCCACTGTGCTCCATGCTGTGTGAACACACTGTGAGGGACAGACACATCTATGAAGAATTTGCACAGCAGTAGAATGTCCATGTGAAAAGAGAAATACATGCTAATATCTCATTTCCAGTATGAGGTTTCACAGGGATAATCTTTAGTGTCATATTTCGGACATTTGTAGTCATCTTTATAAATACCAGCAAATTGTTCAAATATTTGATGGCAACTGATACCATAGCACCTCCAAACCTTTATGAATTAAGCTCAGCACTTTGATTCATGAGAATATTCATTGCTGTCAGGTTGCTTTCTGGCTTTCCTTAGTCACTGTGGTGGCTGTTTACAATTTCCTTGTGCCTGAGACTTTCCAGGGGTGGGCAAGAGGTGTATCACTTGGCTGTGAAATAGGGATGTTCCCAGGCAGAATTGTTTTTCTTCATCTCGAGTCTGTTATAACAGATTAACTAAGCAAGAGAGCTTAATTTATGGGAAGCAACTCATACCACATTCATCTCAGCTGGATGGCACAGCCTGTGATGCTGCTGCACTTGTGCAAAAGATCCAGAATTTAACAAGCATTAGATAAAAGCAAGCAAACAAACAAACAAAAATCCAAAATATGGAGAGTAAAACAACATAAAATGAATGATTCTCCCAAAATGAGTGAAGAAGTATCACTTGGTTTTCACATTATTTATCTGTCACCATCTCTCAAGTGTCTGTTTTTTGTTTTCCACAAATCTTGATAGCTGCTATCTAGCCAAAGGCTTCTTTAAAATCTGAGAAATACGCATGCTGTGAGGAAGTGTTCCAGTATTTACAGCAAAAACATCAAAGACTCAAACAAGAAAATTTTAAAAAGCCTACAATCTAACAGTCACTTCAGAACAAATTTTATAACTATCCATCTATATTGTAAAGCATTTAGATGAAATTATGTTTGGATGTAGACATACACAGTAAACAAATGGGACTACTATGCATTTACAGGAGTGTATCAGAGCTAGATCTCATCCCAGGTTTCAAGTTATAAGGGCAAATTAAAAAAAGAACGGAATTCTTATGCTGTGGTATAGATAAATCCTTCTATAGCTACTTTCTGTGCATCTTTACACCTGATGTGTGGAAGCTGTTGAATAGAATAGTCAGACTTTTAAATAATAGTATTATCCAAAGCCAGAGTTTGCTTGTGATTCTTTGGTTTTCAAATGTAGTAGCTGCAAATCGTAACAACCTTATCAGTCCATTACCTGTTATGTTATCATATTACATGTGCCAAGATCTCTAAGAGACACACATTGGTATAGCACCATGATGTCCTACACTTGATATTATAAGACACGTTTGAGTTCAAGAGATACCTGCATGCACACAGTTAAAACTTGACTACTGGTGTTCAATCTGTTTCCTTCATTGTTTCTCAATTTGTATCTCTAATTGACAAAAAAAACCCCAACCCTGTAAAAACCTGTTGTGGCAACTACTGTCTTAATTTAAAAACAAAACAGAACAAAAAATGTGGGCATCAGCTGAAGGTATGTCTCGGTTCCTATTACTGCTCTAGTGTTAGTGATTTCCTGTACTCTTTTCTTAATTGCAATTGCCATGTTTTATCAAGAGGCCATTCCATTTTACTTCAGATCAATAAAAAAGGGAAGAATTTCAAGGAGTTAGAAAAGGTTTAATTTGGTATATGCGAGTGCACATGTATCTGAAAGAGGGTAGGGCTTGGTCTTTTCTGAAATTTTGCTATAATTGCAGTCTACCATAGTTCATTAGTATCAAGCATAAGAACTGTAGAACTGTGTAGCCACAACAGCACAGACAGCAAAACATATATCTACAGTAAAATCCCTGTAAATAACTGTTTGACCTATGTTCATTGGACTGCATGCTTTACAACAGAATTGTATGCTAATTTGTTAATTTACAGCTGACAGTGCTTAATTCTACTTAACAAGTGTAGACCATCACCAGTGAGAAAGAGCTAAAGATATGTTGAATGGAATGTAAGGATTATTGACAGTTTATGTTTACTTCTTCGGTTGTCCTGGTTTTGGCAGGGATGGAGTTAATTTTCCTCTCAGTAGCCGGTGTGCTTTGGATTTCATGTGTGAAGAATGCTGATAAACATCCTGATGATACCAGTTGTTTTTAATGAGACCAAGGACACTGTCTGGCTTTCCAAGTCTCGCTAATGTGCAGAAGCAGGAAGCTGGAAGAAAGACAGACAGAATAATTGACCCAAGCAGAAGAGAGTATTCCATGCCATGAACGTCATGCTCAGTATGCAAGTGGGGGTTGACCAGGGCAAATGTCTGCCTTCCTGGCATCCATCTCTCTTGTTCACTGGCATCATTCCCCCTACTTTGGTGACCCTGTTTTCTCTCCTTTGCTTGCTGCTTGGTTTTGTTTCTGTGACCATTACTCAGGACAGGCTGTATCGGTCATTGGGACATTGGGTGGTGAGAAAACGTGCATTGTTCATTTTGTATATTTTACTATCTTTCTATTCTGTTATTATTGTAGATTTCCTTTGTCATTTTAATAAACTATGTTCATCTCAACCCATGAGTTTTTCTTTCTTCCCAATTCTCTTCTGGATTCCCGCTGGGGAGGTGGAGGGTGAGCGAGAAACTGTGTGGTAACTTGGGCTAAACCATCACATAGGTTCATAAGGACATGGACCTGTGGTAGTGAGTCCAGAGGACGGCCACAAAGATGATCAGAGGGCTGGAGCACCTCTCCTATGAAGACAGGGTGAGAGTTGGGGTTGTTCAGCCTGGAGAATAAAAGGCTCTGGGGAGATCTTATAATGGCCTTCCAGTACCTAAAGGGACTTAGAAGAAAGGTGGGGAGAAACTTTTGACAAGACTATGTAGTGACAGGACAAGCGTTAATGGGTTTAAACTGAAAAATTGTAGTTTTATATTAAATATAAGCAAGAAATTCTTCATGATGAGACTGATAAGGTACTGGAACATATCACCCAGAGAAGTTGTGGATACCCCAATCCCTGGAAGTGTTCTAGGCAAGGCTGGACGTCGCTTTGGACAACCTAGTCTAGTGGAAGGTGTCCCTACCCATGGCAGGGCGTTGGAACAATAGAATCTTTAAGGTCCCTTCCAAGTCAAACCATTCTATGATTCTATGACATGCAAGTCAAATGGTACACACAGGCAAAAAATCCAACCATGGTCTATACAGAGTGAAAAGTGATGACAATTCAGTGCCAAAGCATGCTTGCAGATTGGACTTTGCAATCAACTTTCAGGTCTTCTCTGGATTTTTCAGCCACTTTTTTTGTAAACTGATTGACATTACTCTTTTTATGTGCCATAGTTTTTTATTGAACATAATTTTTTTTTCTTCTTTATATTGACCAAAATCACAGAGTTGCTCCGGATCGCCGATTTGCTGTGCACTATTTAATATTTTTATTAACAAAGATATATACACATTAAAAAGTACTACTTGAGTTTGCAGCTGACAGAAAAGAAGTGGATGAGTAGCAGAAAACAGAAAGGACATGACATTGCTACAGGTAATCTTGGAAAATGTTGTGTTTTAATGAGAAGAAATATGTAGCTACACACTTAGAAAATAAAATTGTAAGCTCCACTGTAAGCAGGTTGGAAGACTTTCCCTAATGACTATAAGGAGTGCTCGGGATTGTGCTGAATCATTAACTGAGGAGCTTCAGGGTGTCATTTAGTGCTGTGTCATTAGATTATGGAGTATTATGAAACAAACTTACAGATATTCCATTCTGTCTGTGTTTGGTTCTGGTACTTGCTTGGCAGTGGAATATTGTGCCACATTACAAAAAATTACTCACCAGGATATGAGATATTCTTCTTTTAATGGCCTATTTTATGTCAGAAAGACTGAAAGAAGGGCTAATGTGCATGGAAAGATCTGATTGTTTTACTTTAGAAAAAATCCCTGACACTTCAATGATCTCTGATAAAGATTGCATGTTGTATTAGCACGTGACACGAGCCCAAAAAATGTTTGCACACACAAACTGAACTTTATAAGCTTGACCAGCTCCCACTCTGGCAGTGTCCCTTGCCCACATCTTTCCCTTTCCCGTGCTGTTACCTCCCAAGCACCAGTTCAAGCTGTTTAAGACTTGAATACCTTCAATATTATTCTGATATACCTACTTCTATCTCTGCAGTGTTCCATGGGTTACCTCAGGGACCTTGTACCTTTGCCATGTTTTTTTTTTTTTCAGCTGAATTAGACAACTCAGAATGGCATTTGTGGCTTTATGAATAGGCTAAATCTATAAGGTGCATCCTGTTTGGAGAAGATAATTCCTTGAAAAACCTATGAAGGCCATACCTATCTAAAGGAAAGGAAAAAACCTCAAGTTTGGCCTTTTTTTTTTTCCTTTTTTCTTGGCATGTTCACTTTCAACTCAGGTAATCAATACACACAGAACGTGCATGAAAAAGGACTTGTGAAGGCATGAAATGGGAAGGGAGGGTCTATTGTTAAGTTTAACCCGACTCATTTTCAGCTTCCACAAAAACTGCAGAAAAATGAAAGATCTAGTTGGAGTTCAGGTGGAGCTGCACAAATGTGAGTCTCTCAGTCAGTAAATTAAATATCCAGAATATCTTGAAATAGCCTGATCACAGATTTTTATTAGAAAAATAAAATGTTCCTTGCTTTCCACCTTATTAGCCATTGCAACCAGCAGGCTGCTGGTTGTAGGAACTCTAGATATAGGCATGCAGATCCTGTCTCTGTTGCCTAGGTTGGATACTGAGATGGGGAAACATCTGCCAAGTGCTTGAGAATTGCTCCAGCACTCCTAATGGAGGGCACTGTAAAAACTGGCAAACAAATTTTGTCTGAAACTTAGGCTTAATTTCTACTTGTTCAGTAGAAATGCACAACAATGTTGTGTTCTTTATTTACCTCCCAAAACATACATATGCTAATTATTAGATGTATAAATGCCTCTAGCTGAAAACACACAGAGATTTCTGCTGGTTTTCTCATATACAAGTCTTCAAACTGCTGCCTTGTGAGGTTGCAGTGAGTCTCACAATAAGCCATTTCAGAAACAGCAGGCATGAAGCTGTACAAAGCCTAAGGCACCGGTTTCTCTTTAATCCCATTCTTACGATGTGGTTGTGAACCCTGGAAGTGACCCCCAATGGCCTGGGGCTGTTATCCAGACAAGTGAGGGATACCTATACTCGGTTTTGGCCAGCCTTATTTCCTCAAGAATGATGGTGTGTCTAAAAGCAGAGAATAAATTATACTTTATTTTGTTCTGCAAGATCATTCTGGCAACCACCTTTCACACCCCCTCTGCCTCTATAAGCTATATATATGTCGACTGAGATATATAGGCACTGAATAAAGATATGCATTTTTTTATATAGAGATAAAAATATATATACACACAGAGCAAGAACAAGAGCTCATATCTGTGCCTCACCCAACAGGCAGAACCCTCAAAGAGCTGAGTGTCTCTTACTGTTAGATGGAGGGACTAATTTAACACTGATGAGAGACAAGGATATCAGAAGGCATCTGGTTTCCACTGCTGGAAACCATCTCTGTGCTCTTTCAAGCTTTTCTCATTGACGGGCTGCCGAGGTTTGGCTCGTGAGATTCAACATGAGATCACTGATTGAATGGGTTCAGTGGCTGATGATAAATCATATGTATCATAAGTCTGGAAAACGGGTGTCTGAGCAACTCTTTTCAAGCTGATGTTGGCACACAGGGGAGACATTTAGGATGTGGTTGGATGTGAACAGATTTACACAGGAACATCCTTAACACCAGGCAGTAATGTCCACTAATGGTTTGCGGGCAACATTTTATTATAAATGGCAGTTCATTATTGCCTCCTTTGGTATTTGATGTGATAACATTTATCATGTTGAGTTATTTTGGTATTCATGGGGATGTCAGATGTAATTCCATAGGAATTACTGGTAGAATGAATGCCCACTAAATTACAATGGAATTAATATGAAATTAGATATTACGGTAACATTATTATCAAAAGAGGTCATCATGACTGATGTGCTGTTCAAATGAGGATACCAAAAGGAATTACAGTCAGACCTGATTAATCCAAATCAGTTTGCAGACTCCATTTTTATGCAGATTACAACACATTTTCAAACTGATAAATCAGCCAGAAGTACTAGTAAGGAGATACAGTCCACTGCCAAGTTTTCCAAAGACCTTCTCTTCTATATACTGTGAAATGGCCAAATTACTCCTAACACTAATTCAATTAGTGGGCAATAATAGTGATTTTATCCTTGACTTGGATGATGGAGACAGTCTTTTTATTTTTATTTTCATGGTGGAGGAGGAGAAATCACTATTCTTTATCTAAGGTTTATCTTCATGGAAATATATTAAATACAATTACAGGAGAAAATCCTAATATTTCAAGCTCTGAAATTGTAATGTAAGTTATATCTCTATCAGAAAAACAAGTATAAACAGTTGTTCCATGAACAGCCTATGTATAAATAAAAGCTGCATGGGTGTGGAGAAAAAAAAAAAAAAAGGAAG
>WHYT01017216.1:266415-276685 GCA_009806455.1 Tetrax tetrax | reverse complement strand
TTTTTTTTTTTTTTTTTTTTTTTTTTTTTGAGGGGGAAGGAACAAAACTTTAAACATTTAAAACAAATGCTTTAAGTAAAATAAAGCAATGCACCCTTCTTAAAAAATGATGAAAATATGATTTTTTTTTCACTAGCAATTCCAATTTTCCTCATTTATTTTGCCATGTTTTGTATTGGATACATGTAAATATCCAAGAGACATGCCTGAAGCTGGCAAACACTACACAGGACCTATGGGCAGCCTGCACTTGTAAATCAGCAGCTGGAGGCCAACCATGCTTCTCTAGAACAATGGTCTTCAAAGCGGGGTATATACATCCCAGGAGGTGCACAAGACAGTTCTCTGGGATACGCAAATAAAATATTATTTGTACTGTTAATAAGTACAACAAAATAAATATTTTATTATTAGTGATTGTCTTTATCTCATCCTTGTTTCTTTTTTATTGCATGCTTTGTAATGTATATCATATCTAAGTGCAGTAGTACACACATGTAATTTTTAAGTAAATATACATGTTAGCAATGTATGCTCAAAAATTTTTACTGAGAGAGGTACATAATAAAAAAAAATTATAGACTATTTTTCTAGACCATCTTAAATAAATCCATGTGTTTAAGCAGAAATATTCTCTCAGATTTCACTTATAGTTTAAGGTATATTTTGTTAATAGTAAAAAATAAAATTTCAATAAAGTAAAGAAGAACTATGTTAATTTTGTAAATGTATATGAAGAATATTCTAAAAGGGATAACATGATCTATTAAATACAGAAAGGTTTTATTTGCTACTAAATTCTATAGATTATAAATGGGCTGGGTTTTGTTTGTTTTTCTTAGGAAATTCTGTTATATTTCTACAGAAACTCATTAGTTTTGTCTCCAATAAATTATGCAGTAATTTTCAGGAATGGTTTGTCAACTATATTCAAATATATAAAAGTTTATATAAGGGAAAAATAAGATGTAATTGAGATTAAAGATATATCCCTCAATTCAATAATTTTGTAGTTTGAAATTAAGGTAGTTTTTCAAACCAAACAAACAAAATCCAGCTGTATGTTCCTTCCTACAAAAATAAACACAGAAATGAATAGAACTAATACTACCACTTCTCAAGGGTATATAAGGCCAAGAATGCCTTATTTTTGAGTCATTTATCTTTCCACTCTTTGATCACCTCTCTGGATAATAGTAGGGGTTTGCAAGCTTATTTGCAGACATTTAGTTTGTAGGAATAGCAAAAAGGAAAGCATTATTCTGTGCCCTCTGACTTATGTATATTCCTGTCTCACAGCAGACTGGATCATGCCCCAAAGTTTGTCAATAAAATAAAAGAAGAGAGATAAAAATACTTATAGGTCACGCTTTTCTATTTATCAGCAAAGCAAAGATTCATTCTTATTCACAACAAATCCTCCATATAGAAGAGAAAAACAAATCTTCTGAACTTCTTTGCCAATTCAGCAGGATCCATAATACATGTAGCAAACTTAAACTGGATTATCATTTCCCAGGTTAGTATTTACTAGCTAGGTCCATGAGAACTGAGAGAAAGAAAATCTTTTTCTACAAGTAAAACTCCAAATATTACTTTCCCTTGCACATGGGTTATACATACAAATATATGGATATTAAAAATATGTGTATATATGAAAGCAAATTAATATTTTCAAACTATTTGATGATGACTAATGTCTCAGATCTTGAACTCCAGCACAGTAACAAAAGTCACTAATGTCCCAAAAAGAAGGGCCCGGGCTTTCTGTTACGATGTTGGGGTTTTTTGGTTTTTTTTTGGGGGGGGGGGGGTGTTTTTTTTTGTCGTTGTTGTTTTTTTAATTGGAATGCCAGGATGATCCCTGTCTTCTGGGGCTGTTTGGGCCAAGCTGTTGCATATGACCAGATAGAAATCAGTGGCAGGATACAAGAAGCAGCTCCAGGTCAATGCAGTCTGGACACAGGCTTTTTATCCTTTATTCATTTTTGGTCTATATGAACTTCATGATCCACACCTAGGCCATGCCAGGTATTGGAATTATGTTTTTGGGAGCCAGAAAGGAGATTTTCAATATACTGTAAAGCGTTCTGCGCTTTCCCTGGCATAGGTGGGATGTACATTTACCATTCAGCTCCCAAATCTGGCACCACGATGTGCTTAAGCCTGGAGGTGACCAAGTTATGTTTTTGGGTTTTTGTTGTGTTGTTAGTTTTGTGGTTTGTTTTTTGCTATTTTTTTTTTGTTGTTGTTATTTTTCAATGAACACGTATTTCAATTAAGCATCAGTCTTTTCATCTGTAATAAAAAAGATGGCTTGCCTGCCTCACCTCAAAAAAGCAAAGTAAAAGTACTTTTGCAGCTATTTCTGGAAATGTTTAATCTAAATGTCTCTTCTACAAGAATTACATTTTATTACATTTCCACAGAATGATATTTAAAAAAAAAAAAAAAAGATTGTGATATTGCTTTTCATTTATAAGATAGTTGAAAGTCTCTCAAGTACTTGGATATTTACGTTTTGAGCCAAGTGAAGTAAATTGAAATGAAAAAGCTTCAGGATTTTTCATTAAAAAATATTATTTGGGGGGCTTTTTTCTTGTGCTTAATCCACCTCTAATTACCAGACTGTTGCCATATGCACCATGGAGAGCAGAACTTCAAGGTCTCCATGGGTTACTCAGAATAAGTTTGAGATAAGACTGTCACAATAAACAGACGCTGTTGCACATCAAAAGCTTAGAGCAAAACCAATGATTTTCTATACCATTTCACCAGATAATAGGTTTGACTCAAAAAGCCTCCATGAAATTGGCTTCATTCCTACTTATCCAGAACCATTTATTTGAATAAAAAGACCAGTTTTACCAGTTAAGTATCCCTTCATCATGCTGGAATAGAGAAGGGAGCCCAGCTTTCACTAGCTGCAATAAAGCTGCTTTTAGGAATGAAATAAAACTGCCCTGAACATGCTAATTCTGCCTCTACCGCCCATCTGATCCCTTTCCCTGTTTCAGAAGAGCTATGAAAAGGAAAGCAGCTATATGTTCCAGCGATCTTCATAGCGGGATGCTTGTACCCCAGGTGGTGTGCAAGACAAACCATTGAGGCACAGAGAGAGAATTTTAAAGTTCAGCAGTACATGTCTGTAATTTATAAATAAATAAGCATACGTCAACTGGGGATGTGTGCTCAGAAATTTTTGAGTGAAGAAGTGCGTGATTAAAAATTTTTGGAGACTATGGCATTCTGTAGACTTCTTAAGTAAATTCTAGGGAATACATATATTTCCACACCTGAGGAAGAGGCAAGACCTTACCTTGTTATGGGATGTAATTTTGCATCATGTCCATGTGTACATATGAATGTGTGCATGTATATGTGCATGTTAGTGGCAAATACTATTGACGGTGGACAAGGGACCTGCAATGAATATCATCTACATGGACTTGTACAAAGCTTTTGACACTGTCACGCACGACATCCTTCTCTCTACACTAGAGAGGCATGGGTTTGATGGATGGACCACTCGGTGGATAAGGAGTTGGCTGGATGGCTGCACTCAGAGAGTGGTGGTCAACGGCTCAATGTCCAAGTGGAGAACAGTCACCAGTGGCATCCCTCAGGGGTCCGTGTTGGGCCCGGCCCTGTTCAACATCTTTGTTGGTGACAGGACAGTGGGATAGAGTGCACCCTCAGCAAGTTTGCCAGTGACACCAAGCTGTGTGGTGCCGTCGACATGCTGGAAGGGAGGGATGCCATCCAGAGGGACCTGGACAGGCTGCAGAGGTGGGCCCGTGCCAACCTCATGAAGTTCAACCAGGCCAAGTGCAAGGTCCTGCACCTGGGTCCGGGCAATCCCAGGCACAAATACAGGCTGGGCGGAGAATGGATTGAGAGAAGCCCTGAGAAGAAAGACTTGGGAGTGCTGGTGGACGAGAGGCTCAACATGAGCCGGCAATGCGCCCTTGCGGCCCAGAAGGCCAACTGCATCCTGGGCTGCATCAGGAGGAGCGTGGCCAGCAGGTCGAGGGAGGTGATTGTCCCCCTCTACTCTGCCCTGGTGAGACCCCACCTGGAGTACTGTGTCCAGTTCTGGAGTCCCCAACATAATAAGGACATGGACCAGTTGGAGAGTTTCCAGAGGAGGGCCACAAAGATGATGAGAGGGCTGGAGCACCTCTCCTATGAGGACAGGCTGAGAGAGTTGGGGCTGTTCAGCCTAGAGAAGAGGAGGCTTTGGGGAGACCTGATAGTGGTCTTCCAGTACCTCAAGGCCTAGAGGAAAGATGGGGAGAGGCTGTTCATTAGGGCCTGTTGTGATAGGACAAGGGGTAATGTGTTTAAATTAGAGGGATGTAGATTTAGATTGGATATTAGAAAAAAATTTTTTAAAATGCGAGTTGTAGAGCACTGGAACAGGTTGCCCAGAAAGGTGGTGGATGCCCCATCTTTGGAAATGTTCAAGGCCAGGCTGGATGAGGCTCTGAGCAACCTGATCTAGTCAGGGATGTCCCTGCTCCTTGCAGGAGGGTTGGACTAGATGACCTTTGAAGGTCCCTTCCAACTCTAACCATTCTATGATTCTATGATTCTATGGTAACTAATGTGTATATTAGTCTACGGAAAGAGTGGCTGCTCTCCACACCTGCACGGTGGTGAATAGTTAGATATATGTAAGAGATCATAATTTTTGTGGGGAAGCATGATGATTAAAATTCAGCTCTATATCGGTAGTTGAAGCTTAGTATCATTCATTGAGGGAGGAAAAAAGGCAAATATTCTGCGACTGAAACATTTGGACTCTTCATCTCTCACAGTGTTTCAAACTGGAATGTAGCTATGAAAGACATGGTTTTTAGCCTGTAATGAAATTTTCTCATTAAAATATTCATTTCACTGATGACATTTCTTTTCCTCTTCAGTTCTTCACATTATCTCCCAGGCTAAAACATCAATTAATTTAGATGTGTAAAGTTCTCAAAACCTTCCCTGCACGTCGACAAAGGGGTTGAAACATCATACAGGATTCTTAAATGTCACAGGTTTTGACCAGGACCATTTTATCTTGCACAGGTTCTAGGAAATGAAAGACCTACAAATATCCACTCAACTCCATCATAAGCCATAGCAGAAATGGATACATAGGGTCACAGGTAAAGGTAAGCCCCTTCTAGTGGAACTAAAAAGCACCGAAAAGAAAAGATGGGGTTACCGAAAGTACTGCATGACTTTGAATAAATTTCTGCTGCGAAGTCAAAGGGCAAGTGCTTTAAAAACCAGATACACGAATTTGAATATTGATTCAGCTTAAATAAGAACAACAGCTGATTAAATTAATTTCCATCCTTGCATTTTTTGTGCTTTACTATTCCTGAAAGAGGAAAGAAGTGCTTATAAGAGAGGTTTGCTGTGTGCTATTTAAAGATTTTGCAGGAACTTCTCTGGAGCTGATTTTGCAGTTCTTAGTGTTTGGAGATGACTTTTGAAGGGCCAAGAATACTTTTCGACCAATATCCAATGAGGTTGAGATGTTGAATATATTGACTGTTTACCCATTATAAGCTAAAGTGCCCTGAATGCAGATTTCAAACCGCTATGTAAAACAGAAGGCGAGATTAAAACAAAAAAAACCCAAACCCAATCTGTTTTAAAATTATAATTAATGCAGACTGAAGAGCCCCATAAATTCTGTTGCCTTAAACAACTTTTCTGAATCTACCATTCTTGTAAGGAAAAGGAATGAATTGAATTCACATGAAAAGTAAGACTTATTTTTCCAAGTCCGTATCTTCTTTACAGGTACATGTAAAATTTCTATGTTTTTTTTTTTATTGCCCTGTGATTAAAATTAGTTAGAAAATTAACTTCCTCTTATGGAATTTTTTTTTTTAATTAGAGAAAGTAAAAATATATATTAATCAAAAAAGAGAACATTTTACTTTTATAATATGGCCATGATGCCATATGTATTTGGGTATCTCATGTTTTCCTTCTCTTCCACTACTAGGATTTAACACAAATATTTTCCCTCTTTAAAGTAAAGAAGATATTGCATTTGGTAGACCTCTTCAGAGTACCATATCATTTGGCTGGAGGACATACCAAATGCAATGTACTCGTATCATGAAGCTCCTGAAATTCAATTGTGTTTAGCCATAGACTATAATTTCTGAACCAAGTATTTCTCAGGGACAGCCAAGTATACTCCATCTTGCCACAGTGCAAGCTGGTCTGACTATGTCTAGATCTCTTCCAGGTCTACACTTCTATGACTTTATTTGTCTAGAATTTTTCAGCAAAACTTAAACAAATGAATCTTAAAAAAATACCTCCACAGTTATTTTTTTTTTTTTTGGGAGTGGGGGGGGGAAGAAAAAGAAGAAGAAAAAAAAAGGCCTAGGCATTTTATACTAAAAAAAAAAAATAATCAAAAAACAAACTCACAAAACTTTATTTTCCAATGATGGATTGATATTTTTTTTTTCCATTTAAAGGAAATGAAATAATTGATGTAGGACTAATCTCTACCCCAATGCCAGAAGACTTTGGTGAAACCTGCAGTCCAGATAATACAAAGCATATTCAAAGAGGAAAGAAAAATCTACCAGATGACACAAAAAGATAAGCTAGCAATTTTCTGACCCCATCATCCAGTGCTGGAGAATTGATGGTCAGCCTTTCTGAAACAGACTCTTGCTCTCTTTCAGCTTACCAGCTTACTTCAGCTCTGGTTTTCTGTTTTCCTTATTTTCCTACCAGTCCTTAAACAATACGTGAGTTAGAATTTAGCAAGTGTGAAAGTACGTATGAGTATACATATAAGTGCACTTGTGCTTATATATTTTATATATTTATTGTTATATATAAAAATATATATTTAATTTCATGTGTGTGTGTGTATGTAAAATCTGATGTGATCTACTGTGAGAAACTAGAGGTGCTCCAGAGGTCAGAAGTTTTTCTTTGTAGAGGATGGTTGGCTCATCTTTTTTGAAAGCGTAAAATCTTTTTTGCTTTATTGGTAATGGTTATAATCCTTGTATTCTACACTACTGTTATTCACCCTATTTCCCCAGACACATTTAGTTAAATGGCTATCAACAGCAGACGATTAATGTAAGGGGACAAGGGGATGAGTCAAAACATAAATCAGACAATAATGCTGTCTTCAGCAGAGAAGAGAGTATCGACCAGCATGACAGCTTCTGCAAACTAATTATCAAAACAACATTCCAATGTAATTGAGAAACAAGCAATATCTTTTTCCCTCTTTGCTACTTTAGTTAATGGCCATGTATTAAAAGAACACAGAAAGGACAAAAAATAATAGTAGTAATAATCCTAGGCATGAAAGGAACTCAAACAATAACTCTGTTTCACTGACTTGGCTCTACTTCTTCATAGCTTCCATCTACAATCAGCAAGTGGTGCAAGAAGCCACAACTGCTTCCACAGCCTTTTAATTCCCCTATACCTTCCTTCTGTTCACATTCCCCACATTTTTATTTTACTTTTTTTTTATCTCTTAGCTTTTGAGAAACTGCAGTTTATGCAATTACAGTACATTTCTGGTTGTCTGGTTGTCTGACATATTTAATGTGCTGCCTCATTACAACAAAATAACCCAAAGGAAGTAGGAAGAGGGATACAGAAGGGGATTAAGTAGATGTATTTGTATGTTTTTTAAGAGAAGAAATGGCCAGGTAAGAAAGAACATGCTAGTGCTCTCCCATATAGGAAAAACAGCAAGTTCGAACTCTGATAGATGGCAGAAAAATCTGAGACAGTATAAAAAGGTCTGGCTTCATTAGTGTCTAGTTTTTCCCAACAGTAATAATACTCCTTCAGTTCAGAGATAAGTGGATCAATGCCTGCCTCTCCTTGTTAGTCTCCTATACAGATGAGAACTAAATGACATGTAATACATGAATGCGGGAGCAGATATCCAGCGCAGATGCAGTTGTTCCAGAACAGGGTTTTAGTTCAGCAATAGAACTGGAGGATCCTGGGTCATGCTCCCCAGCCCTTTGACCTTGTCACGCCTGAAACACAGCATAAAGCTGTGAGCAGAGCAGTTAATGCAGCTGTACTCAGTGTACACCAGAACACTCACTCTTGATATCAGTGTTGCATATTGGAAACTTTGTAAAAGGCGTGAATATGGTTTACTTCTAATTTGAATACATAAATAAAGCAATTATGATTTCTTAGGGACTTTAAACTTGGATCAATATAGGAAAACCTAAAACTATGTAAATACAATATTTCAGTGTGTGATTCTTAAAGAATGATGGGCATGGAGGCTGAATTTGAAATGGAGTATTGAGTTCTGGGAAGACTTATATATACTCTGTAGGCATCAACAGGGCCACAAAACATACCTATGAGCACTTCAGTTAGCAAGCCTTAGTAAGCAACAGAAGTACATGCACAGTTTGGCCGAGTACTGAATTTCAGTCTAGACATGGGATTTTCATGGGATATGTAATAGGGAATGGGATTATCTAATAAGAACACCAAAGATATATCACATTTAATGGCACTGGGCCCTGAAGGATCCTGAAATTTACAGCTACCTAAACCTGAAATCATTATTTGTGTGTGTAGATATTACTATGAATAATATCACATGGGAATACTTGACTTCACAGTGAATATTTCCACCTTACAAGTGAAATACATGATAATTAGAATTTGTCCCGGTAAATATAGCTACTCTAGAAAGAATTCTGATGGTTTAAGTTAGACAACTTCAGTTCTCGTGTGAATATATATAGAATCATAGAATCATAGAATCATAGAATGGTTAGAGTTGGAAGGGACCTTCAAAGGTCATCTAGTCCAACCCTCCTGCAAGGAGCAGGGACATCCCTGACTAGATCAGGTTGCTCAGAGCCTCATCCAGCCTGGCCTTGAACGTTTCCAGGGATGGGGCATCCACCACCTCTCTGGGCAACCTGTTCCAGTGCTCTACAACTTGCATTGTAAAAATTTTTTTCCTAATATCCAATCTAAATCTACATCCCTCTATATTAAAACCATTGCCCCTCGTCCTATCACAACAGACCCTACTGAACAGCCTCTCCCCATCTTTCCTGTAGGCCTCCTTGAGGTACTGGAAGACCACTATCAGGTCTCCCCGGAGCCTCCTCTTCTCCAGGCTGAACAGCCCCAACTCTCTCAGTCTGTCCTCATAGGAAAGGTGCTCCAGCCCTCTGATCATCTTCATGGGCCTCCTCTGGACCTTCTCCAACTGGTCCATGTCCTTCTTATGTTGGGGGCTCCAGAACTGGACACAGTACTCCAGGTGGGGTCTCACCAGGGCAGAGTAGAGGGGGAGAATCACCTCCCTCGACCTGCTGGCCACGCTCCTCTTGATGCAGCCCAGGATGCAGTTGGCCTTCTGGGCCGCAAGGGCGCATTGCCGGCTCATGTTGAGCCTCTCGTCCACCAGCACTCCCAAGTCCTTCTCCTCAGGGCTTCTCTCAATCCATTCTCCTCCCAGCCTGTATTTGTGCCTGGGATTGCCCGGACCCAGGTGCAGGACCTTGCACTTGGCCTGGTTGAACTTCATGAGGTTGGCACGGGCCCACCTCTCCAGCCTGTCCAGGTCCCTCTGGATGGCATCCCTCCCTTCCAGCATGTCGACGGCACCACACAGTTTGGTGTCACTGGCAAACTTGCTGAGGGTGCACTCTATCCCACTGTCCACGTCTCTGACAAAGATGTTGAACAGGGCCGGGCCCAGCACGGACCCCTGAGGGACACCACTCGTGACTGTTCTCCACTTGGACATTGAGCCGTTGACCACCACTCTCTGAGTGCGGCCATCCAGCCAACTTATCCACCGAGTGGTCCATCCATCAAACCCATGCCTCTCTAGTGTAGAGAGAAGGATGTCTTGCGGCACAGTGTCAAAAGCTTTGCACAAGTCCAGGTAGATAATATCAGAAGTTTCATTGTCATACTGTCCTTGAATCTGCCTTTAAGCAGAGATTTTAATTTTTACAAAATAAAATATTGCAAGTAGTAGTTAGCTGTCTAGATTTGTTCTCAAAATGTATATTCTGAATTCCTCAATTAATGTAAGCTGGTTTAGCTTCACAGATATAAACAGAACTTAGTCAGTTTATACCAGTTAAAAATATTTTCATAAAATTAAATACCTTTAATTTTGTGGAGAACAAAGAAAATAACTGCATCTTCTTTTAAATACACTTATTAAAGTTTTCTAATCGCACATCAAATTTAATAGAGTACAGCAAAG
>WHYT01017216.1:240608-265123 GCA_009806455.1 Tetrax tetrax | reverse complement strand
CGAGCCTTGTGGGCCTCGCAGCCCTCACCCTCTGGCCTCCCGCTGGGCGGCCGACTGGGCCTGACTCCGCATGGCCCAGCTACAAGAAGTGGAGATGAGCTGAGATGTGAAGAGACCCTGAGAGGCATCTGCCTGCCTGTTGTGAAGAATTTGTGGTGAGAGGAACGGCTGCAGACACCAAGGTCAGTGAAGGAGGGGGAGCAGTAATGCTGCTCCCAGCAGAGATCCTCCTGCAGCCCCTGGTGCAGCCATGGTGAGGCCGGCTGTGCCCCTGCAGCCCATGGAGCCCACGGAGGAGCAGAGATCCCCCTGCAGCCCATGGAGCCCACGGAGGAGCAGAGATCCCCCTGCAGCCCATGGAGCCCACGGAGGAGCAGAGATCCCCCTGCAGCCCGGGGAGGACCCCACACCAGGGCAGGTGGATGCGTGAATGCGGCTGTGGCCCGTGGAAGGCCCACGCTGGGGCAGCCATTCTGGAGGGACTGCACCCTATGGGAAAATGGAGCAGTTCACAAAGGACTGTAGTCCGAGGGAGGGATCTCACAATGGAGCAGGAGAGGAATGTGGGGAGTTCTTCCCTCAAAGAGGAAGGACCGGCATAAAGAGACAAGTGATGAACTGACCGTAACCCATATTCACTCCTGTGCCGCTCAGGGTGGAGAAGGAAGTACAGATAATGTTAAGCCCGGGAAGAGGGAGGGATGGGAAGTTACTTTGTTCTCTTTCTCATTATCCTGCTTTGATTTTAATGATAAACAAATAGTTTTCCCCAAGTCAAGTCTATTTTGCTTGTAACGCTAACTTCAAGGATCTTTCCCTCTCCTTATCTCAAAGCTTGAGCCTTTTTCTTACATGATCTCTCCTTATTCCCTTGGAGGGTCGGGGGAGTGAGAGAGAGACTGCGTAGTCTGGTCCTGAGCTGGGCTGAGCTACAAAATTGCTCTAAGCTGTTTACAAATACATCAGCACTTAGGAGGAAATTCATCCCCACATGCAGGACTTAGTACCTCCTTTTCTTGAACTTGAGGAGATTCTTGTGGACTCAGTTCTCCAGCCTGTCAAGGAAAACTCTGGTGTATCAGCTAGTACTCCCAGTTTTGCATTTTCTGTGAACTTTCTGAGGATGCAGTTCATCTCATCACCAAAGTCATTAATTAAGATTTCAAACAGTTTGACCTCAGTATCAACCCTTGCAGTACACCACTATTGACTGACCTCCAGATGGAGCTTGTGCCACTGATCACAACCTTCTAATTGCAGCACACCGGCCAGTTTCCAATCCACATCAATATCCATTTCTCTGCTCCGTATTGCATCCATTTTTTTTATGAGTATATTATGGAAAAGCATGTCAAAACCTTCTGAAACTCAAGATAAAAAATACCTACAGCTCTCACTCAGTTCATGGAGCTGTTGCAAATATTATGATAAAAGTTAAAAACTTGATTATGAAATAAAGCAAGCGAGGTCTGATTAAAAGTAAATTGTAGAATATAGGAGTGTTAAGAATCAATTGTAGTCATGGGAATCTTAGAGCTGTTACAATATCTCGTTTGTTAGAAGTCAACCTAGCATGTTTGGAGTAATTAAGAAGAGTGGCAGAACAATGGTGAGCCCCAAACACCACCTGTAGAAAATAGGCCCTGAGCCATCACTTTGGAGCCAGAAAAATCAAGGACAACACGACCTTGTTCCCAAGACCATATATGGAGATTTTAAGGAGGGGTTCAACCAATGAATTCGAGGAGCAGGCCCTCTGACGACCCCCAAAACCACCAGAAGACCCTCGACTAAAAAGACTGAGCATGCGCAAGTGGGCGGGGGAATATTATAATGACTTCTAGGAAAGTTAATGTTTATGTATAATATTTCTCGGAAACCTAGTGAATATGTATAACGGGTATGTATTTAACCTGCATTGTTGGATCGAACAGATGTGCACACTAGGTGGAGCGATCCCCTGTGCACCCAGCGCTGCAATAAAGGAGTGCCTGCTTCTTAACTTCTTATTGCTGTTAAGGAGTTTTATTCCAGATTTCGGTAACAGAGCTAGCCGTTTTACCTTAGGTGGCTACCAGGCTGGTCAGGCCTCTTGCAAATCCATGCTGACTACTGCCAATCACCTTGTCTTTCCTATGCCTGGAAATGGTTTCCAGGATTTTTTTCTCCATCACCAGAAGGACTGAGGTGAGGCTGCCTTTCCTCTAGTTCTCTGGATTGTCCTCCTTGAAGACTGGAATCACATTTATTTTTTTCCAGTAATCACGAACATCTCTAATTACCATGATTTCTCAAATATAATTCAGAGTGTCCTCACAAGGAACCATGATCCGGCAGCCTCTAGCAGACACCCACAACATAAACTCTGTTGGACTGCCCTCTAATCCTGACTGATAAACTCTCAACTAGATCATCCTCTGCTCTTAGGCACCTCTGTATACATTCTCACTGCTCTCTCCTGTTAAGAACAAATCCTCCTCCTTACTGTCCTGGCCTTTCCTTCCTAGAGAGCCCGTATCCTTCCATGGAAGCACTCCAGGCATGTGAGCTATCCAACAATGTTTCTGTAATCTCAATGAGATCACAGTCCCCCTTCTGCACAGGAATTTTTTGGTTTCTCCTGCTTGTTCCTATGTAGCATGGAGTAGTGTACCAGGTCGTGCAGAGATGCAAACAGTCATGCTGATTTCCCAGAAAAGGTATGAGTAACTTTCCCCATAATGTTGTCCTGATGGCACTTTCTTATGTGCATATGCTTGAGGTGAATCCCTTTCAGCCCTGTTTTGTTCATTTGGAGGTCTCTTGTCCATGTCACCTTGCACCCTTTTCTTGCCAAGCTGGTCCACCACTTCCTCACTCGACTGCGGGTCATGATCTCAATCCCCTGTTGTGTTTAAAGATCTTCTTACCAGCTGAGCCAGCCTGCTGATGATAAAGATGATTTTACTCCACTTCTTCGTCTCTTCATAATGGTCCTCAATTCTCAAAGAAGGTCTCGTGGTCACAAAAAAACCCCGTCCTAGTTTCCCACATCAGATGCACAATCTGTTCTTGACACTCAAGATCCGTCTTCTTCTACCCAGGTTCTTCCCCTCATCAGTAGACTCGAGGAGAAACCTACCTGGACCCCAAACACTTGATCATAGACCCCAGAGCCCTCAGCCAGCTCAGATGCCTCAAACTGCAGAAATGCAAGCTGCAGAGGCAGTGCTTAATCCTAAACTTTCACTCTGTTATGCAATACAGTATAGTACAGTTTTTAAAAGGCACGAGTAAATTTTCAGTGGGAACAGAACTTTCTTAGAATTACTCTAAAAAAAAAATCCAACCAATTTATTGTATTGTAGGTTAAATGTAAGAAATTTTATGTGCCTTGCTTGTAAATTCAAGATGTTATTAGCTAAAACAAAGCTCTTAATACTCACCTATAAATCTGCAAGTCTTCACATAAAGCAGCTATTTCACAGGAAACGTAATGAAAAAGCAATATTCTTTAGTTCTCTGGTTTCCTCTGGAAAAATTGCACATGAAATCTATCAAAATTGGTATGAATTGAGATAATTTTGGAGGCAATTTGGAAATGTGATACTTAATCTGAGATATTTCAAACAGTAAATGAATTTAGAAGTTTCAGATGGAGAATATTCAATTGTAAATTAGCTCTCTTTTTTATTAAGAGGAACCAGATGCAAAGCACAAATTATTAAATAATCATTAAGTGTAAATTAAGACTGAACAGAAGGAAAAAGGAAATCCCAGAACATGTGAGTAGTCCACCTGTGGGAACAGTGGTGACATATGTTTTTGGTGAAAATCTCTGAGATGGCCTTGTCATTCACAAATGAACTAGACGGTAGATTATACAGTGCTTTCTACAGATAGTATACTAAGTGCACCAGTAAGTTTTATGGTTGGAGAGGAAAACATTGTGCCCATGCAGTTTAAATATACACATAGAATCATAGACTGGTTTGGGTTGTTAAGTACCTTTAAAGGCCAGCCAGTCCAACCCCCCTGCAAGAAGCAGGGACATCTCCAACCAGATCAGGTTGCTCAGAGCTTCATCCAACCTGTCCTTGAACATTTCCAGGGATGGGGCATCCACCACCTCTCTGGGCAACCTGTTCCAGTGTTCCACCACCCTCATTGCAAAAAATTCTTCTGAATGTTCAGTCTGAATCTGCCTCCCTCTATTTTAAAACCATTACCCCTCGTCCTATCATAACAAGGCCTACTGAAGAGTTTCTCCCTGTCTTTCCTATCAGCCCCCTATAGGTACTAGAAGACTGCCCTAAGGTCACCCTGAAACCTTCTCTTCTCCAGGCTGAACAGCCCCAACTCTCTCAGCCTGTCCTCATAGAGGTGCTCCAGCCCTCTGATCATCTTTGTGGTCTTCTCCAGACTCACTCCAACAGGGCTACATCCTTCTGATATTGAAGGCTCCAGAGCTGGACACAGTACTCCAGGCGGGGTCTCACCAGGGCAGAGTAGAGGGGTAGAATCACCTCCCTCAACCTGCTGGCCACACTACTTAGATCTTTGCAAGCTTGGTGATAAAAAAGAACAGCTTAAGGTTGCCAGTACAATGAGAAAAAATATCTCCTTAGTAACAACCCATTCCTGCTCTCATGGTGCTGCAATTGATTAGAAAGGGAGTTGGACTTGGCTCTTGATCCCCTCCCGGCCTTACATACACATTGATTAATGCAGAATAGATCAGTTTCACAGCCCTACTTATTAAAATAATACCAGAGGAATGAAATCTAATCTGCCTAATGGAAAAAGTTAACCAAGAAATAATTTTGATGACTGCAAAGTGAATAACAATTAAAAAAAAAAAAAAAACCCAAAAGAAAATTATGTAGCATATTGGTTTTTCCTTCCTCTATTTCCTTCTTAAGTAGTACATCAGCTGTCATCTCTCCTCACTGAGAAACCCTAAACCCCAAGAGATCCTGCTTACTTGAGTAAATTAATTATTTAGTGAGTGATGGATTACATGACACAGAAGTAGCTAAAATTCCCCAAGGAGATGATGAAAGAGTCAAAACTCTGAAACCATCTTTGGATGAAGAGAGCAGAAAATAGGCCAGTTTTTTCTAAGCTTAGTGCTAAGTGAAGGCTGGAAAATAAACACCCCTTTCTAGGGGAGTCCATTGTGTACAGTCGTTACTGTATTTTGGCATTTTATATTCACACTGGATTTCTCCTGTATACTCTGTTCCCAGAGGGATTTACTTTTATATTGAATAGAGTTTATCTTCTTGGGAGATAATGTCCAGAATGTGTGCGTGACTCCAAGATTTCTCACATGGTGTTCCAACTTCTGCTCAGTTTGAAGCATGCATTCCTCAGTTTACTTAAAAAACACCAGTTATGTACGTTTATACTTCTTGTCAGTTGCTATGTACATCCAAAAAGGATCTTGCAAGTCAAGCCAATATTAGATTTTCTACTTGCTTTTGCTGTCAAGCTTGGCATAAGAATTACTTCCCTGAAGTAGCTATGTTTTTCTGCATAAATAAAACCAGCAAATAATACTGAATGTGTGTTCATCTGACCATAATATGCTATTCCAAATCACTTGGATATCTCAAAGTTGTAAGAAAATTTAGACTCATCACACCAAAAAAACCCCCAATATGTCTGGTCAAATTGATTTTTTTTTTTCTTTTTTACCCTGCAGTGTCCTACAGACCTGGCTCTGATAGCATGGGCTGGCTGTGTTAAGAGCACCAAGGAAGGACAGGAGAGCACAGACATCTCTTCCCTAGCTAAAGCAGAGCTCGGAACTACCATGTGCCCCTGCACACAATCATACAGTGGGGATGATAACTACTGCTTGAAAAAAGAAAGTAAGCACTGAGTAATGTTGATTAATAACTACAGGTAATTACTCTGAAATCCCCACAGGGGATGTAACTGAGTGAGTAAAGTACTTAAGGGAAGTAACTGCAGTCTTCCTGTAACTGAAAATATCTACCTTAGTTAGACCTGATGTGCAGGAAGGTGGAGGGGTACCTCTGGATAGAATATAAAAAACAGGGGGGATGACACCTGTAACTTGGTTAAAAGTCTGGGAGCTACAGGTCTTGAAAGCAAAATCAGGAAGCCAGTGGCCTATATGACTAAATTAAAATGGCATCTTAAAGGTGAGCATATGAAAGATTTATCTTAATAAAACAGATGAAAGGAAATGAGAGTTGATGATTGCTGTAAATTACTGCTGACCCAGGACCAGAAACCCTATCCTTGGCTCAGTTCCTTAAGGCCCCACAAATATCCCTGGCATCCCACTGAGATCAGAAGTTCAAAATAAAGGATCCAAAATATGGAAACTGATACATCCTACAATTGATCCCTGCTTCACAGATATCAACACTTCCTGCGACATTAATAATGCAGAATACTGTGAACTATAGGACATTCACATTGGTAATGGATTTTCTAGCAGAAAGTGCAGTTTAAATGAGCTTCAGGCTAGGAGGAAAGAGATTTAGTAAGAATTTTTCAAGTTTTGCCCAGGACTCCCATTCCATGCCAGCATCTAGAATGAAATACCTTATTTCAGATCTGTTTAACTGGAATTAGGAGTGAGTGAATATTGTCCGAAGATAAATTAATTCATCAATAAATTGTTTGATGCTAACAGAAAACAGTGAATCTTGACCAGAGATTCACTGCAAAGTGAATTGTTATCTGTACTTGCCTTTATGTGTGGGCTGTTTTGTTGATCCTTTCCATAATAATTAACTATGTGATGTTTTTTAGCAGTCCATAAAATCTTCATCACAGTCAATGAACACCACTGAAGGCCAACTCAGGAAGTTGCAGCAGATGGTAGGACACATGACGGTATTGTGATAGTCTTTGTATTTCCTGTCAGCAAACAAGTATAATTATGCTTTTAAAAATCTTTATTTTCAAATAAAGGCTGGAGTTCCAGTGGTATATATTCACCTCTGCCCTCTTGGTTCAAGAGTTAAGAGAAGGACAGTTCTGGTGAGTAGGGTATGGTGGAAGAGAAGTCTGAAGTTCAGCTGTCAGACTGCATCGAGGACTTTGTGCAAGCTGTTTGCTTTTTCATTTTAAATGGCAACTTGTTCTGAGACCCTAACGCATACACATATATTTTTCTCCAAAAATTAGCAGTTATTCACATTCTTTTCTCTATTTTTACATATAAGACATGAAGCAAGTAAAATTAAAAAAAATCAGGAATAGGAATAGCACTTTTTGCCTTAGTGAATATCACAACAATACGATATCACCAGGTTAAACTCTTTTACCTTGAATTGGACATGAATAATTCAAGCCTTCAAATTATTGTTCAGCCATATAATGTTGTCTGTCAGCCAGTAAAGGCCACTCTTTCTGTCCCTGTCCAAATTTAATAGGTGTTGATTCCTTTCCTCCTCACTCTGCCTTTTCTATCTGAGGCTTAAATTTACATGGACATGCTGCTTAGCTGTGGCTACTTGCGTCTCCACATGACAAACTATTTCATCTGTAGCTACCAACAATCAAGACATATGAAAGCTTTGCTGATTGTGCATTATTGAAGTAATAATGAAAGACCTCATTTGAGCTTCCTTCTTTCATGAATAAAAAAAATCCAACAAAAAGTATTTGCAAACTGTAATATCTCCAAATGATAAGTGTGTTTGCAAAATTTACAAAGAAAATACACCCTCGCTCATAAACACTTGCAAATGATTATTTTATTAGCTCTTTTTATAAACACCGCTGAGGTCCAAAGAACAATGGTGATAAATTTTCCATTTATAATTCCTCCAAGTTTAGTTTCTGTACAAACTGTAACAAGGAAAATACATGAAATAAATACACAAAAAGTAATTAACATCTTCAGCATTTGCATTTGGTTAGATTGAAGTCTAAATCTGATGCTATTAATGTGCTTAAGAACATGAACTGAAAAAAAAAAACAAACAAACTCAAAATCATTCCTAATTTTTGGCTTAGATACAACTCATCAATCAATTATCTTGCTCGATTTGAATATAAGAAGATGAATTTGTTTGTTGCTATGTTTGTACAGTAGTTCTCACAATGGGGTCCTGGCCCGTAGCTGGAATTCCTGGGTGCTGTTGCCAGAGAGTAAAGACCTTATCCTGGGTGATCTCTTGCATGTCAGAGCAAGTTCACAAGAAACCAAATCTGAACTAAGACCTGCATCCAGACAAAACTACTAACCTGCCCTATCTCTGCATGTTACAATGCATACAAACAATGCTCAGGTTTCTACATTTCCACTTTAAAATTTCTTAACAAATTTATCCTTCCCAGCTTTTCTCCTCTTGCATTTATAGTGGCACAAAGAGAAGAGCAAATATGGCCAAATACATTTTCTATGATTTACTCCTTTGTTTGGATCACCAACCCGGAAATTTCAAGGGTCATCCCATTCATCTCATCCAGTGCAGCAATGAGTGATGTACTGAGGATACCTTTAGCTATTGTTATCCTCAAGATCGGAAGAGAAGTTAGACCAGTTAGACCAGTTGCATACCTCCTCTGCCACTTCTGGCTCCTGCAATGTCTTTGGGCTTGCAACTGCAGAGTGGTTCTCAGAGGCTGTCCTCACTGGCAGGAGAACAGGGAGGTTTTGTAGCTTGCCTTCACTGCTTTTACTGGCGAATAAAAAAGGAGACAATCTGCATTACAAAAGATTTCATAGCCCATTTAAAGACACAAGAAAATTATTAAGCTGTAATTACAGGTTTAGCCTATATTACATGACCTGTAATAGCAGTTGTAAATTTATCAACCTATTTGGAAGCAATTGCAATGTGGCAGAGAGAGTACAAAGGTGAAATGCTTGGCTTGAAGTCTGAACTCTTCCAAATTTTGTCAGAGACAGGAGAAAAAAAAAATTGTTTGTTTCAAAATCTTTTTGCAGCTTTGTTGATGAAGATAATGCAGACAATCTACAGCCTTACACTTTTAGTCTGGGACCACCGTTAACTCAATGTCTTCTATTTCAGGCTATGTGGCTTTTTTTTTTTTAATTTGTTCTTCACTTTGTTTTATTTTGTTTTTTAAAGCTACACTTGAAGCAGATACAAGATTCTAGATTCACAGCAAAAGAGAAATAAGATAAAATTATTTCATATATATGATCCTACTCGGGAGTCAAACTTTTGTAGTCCTGATTTTACAGATGCCTTACAAGTCTTATGCAGACCTGCTAAGCCAGGGTAAACTGTGGACCTCAAAACATCTTCAACGCATATTTAGTCTGTTAAATATTCTGGCTGAGAAATGAAAGCTAAAAAGCCACATGTGATCTCAGTAAGCCTCCCCTTACTCTTGAAGTAGCTTCTCACACAGGAGTTAAAGTGCAGCATTTGGGGCCAATGGAGTGGTTAATCTTTACATTATTGACAGCAAACTCAGAAATACAGTATAGACATTTAAATTTATTTGCATTTCTCAAAAGGGAAAAAAAAAATCATACTATGATATTGAAACTGATGTCATGTTTCTAAAGGAAAAGAAAATACTCAGTGTGTGACTTTGTAGATAAAACAGTTAAGATGATTGCCACGCTTAAATAATAATGAGAAGGCTTTATTTTTGGATTCTACATGTCATATTAGGCCTACAGATTTAACATGAGATGCAGAGTGAATTTTCTCTAGAGAACCAAGCTTTCTTTGTGGTTTGTCATAATGCTTAAGGTGTAACTAAAAGTAGACACCATTGTCAAACAGCTGTCAAGGCACTGGAAGCAACAGCAATTAGAAATCTGGAAGGTGAGTTAAGAAAACAGGAATGAAAAATCACTTACTTGCTAAAAATAGAGAATTTTCACTTTAAGAATAGACCAGGATTCAAGGGAAAGAATAGAGAAAAGAGAAAGAAAGAAAACATAAAAGGAAAAATGATAAAATATGAATACAAATACAGAAAAGAGAAATACGACCCTAGCAAATGACCTCTGTATGTACCACAAAGCTTGCATAAAAGACAGAATTGCCCAAAAAAATAATAGTACAGCTAATGGAAGTATGAAAAGATTTTAGTTTCGTGTGCAAGGACACAAAAATCTAGGGTAGAAGTACACAATGAAGCCAGAGAAACCCTTCACTCTAGCACAGCTTCCAAAGTATCGTCTGTTTCAAGATAAAATAGAGAAAAGCCAGCACTCTGAAACAAGGAAAAACCTGACAAAATCTTAGGTCTTGAGGAACCATCACCTTTCTATTAAAAATAAAATCTCGGCCTTTGAACTGGAAAAATAAGTACTGGAATGTGATTAAATCCTTCTAAGTCTCTCATTCAGTTCTATTTTTTTTCTTTTTATGTGATTGCATTATCAGATAGTTCTTAATATTCTAGTCTTGAATTCTTTTTCCCCATAGGCATTGATTCCTTTTGCACATTGGCAGGTTAGGGCACATATCATACCTTAAATATCACATTAGATTCTCCCTCATGCAACCTGCAGGCCTGGAGCATGTTTACCACACACTATCCAAACCTTCCATGACTTGTCAACTCTTTATGGACTTTTCCATTACGCTTATCTCTGTAGTATCCAAATGTCTAGCAGACATGCATGAATTCACCTCTGTAACCCCTCTGCGAGGCAGAGCAGCATTTCTCATTCTCTTTGAATCTCAGATTGAGATAAGCCACTGGGTATTATTGATGTGCATCATGATTCAAGGGCTGGCCTCAGACTGAAAGAAATCAAAGGATTTTCTCTGTTAACTTAATTGGGCTTTGAATCAACCTGCGTTTCCAGAAATTGTCATTGTTTGGTTTACATCAGCTCAGAATACATCTGGATTGGTCACTAGAATACTAATTCCATCATTTTATGCCATAAAATACTTAAGGGAATACTGTAAGTTATTTCTATAATAATAAAGCCTAACTAGTCCTCTAAGAAAAAACTTGAGCTGAGACGTGCTTTGGCAGCAAACCAGTGAGGATCTATTCCCCAAAGGTAGTTTGCATGCAGTTTTGAAGCCTGGGATAAATTACTGACCTTTTTGTTTGAAATTTTTGAGTCCACCCTTATAGACGCAGCCTAGAGACTAAACTCAGGACAGCTGCATCTAACCCCATACGTCTGAATTGCTTGAAAGAAATGACTGCTCATGAAGTGATGCACCTGGCTCTGCATGGCTAGATTGAGTCTTTCCGTATCATGCGACAGCTGGAAATCTTGGTACTTAACATGCATGTCTAAAAATTGAGCCAGGTGCCTGGGCTCTTCCTGTTATCACACAAAAGTCTGATATCATGAGAGAGTGACCCATCTGAAGTGAGATGTCTCTCTTTCTCCATCACAGCTTCTCCTAGTGAGCATTATGGGATACTATGACATTATAAATACTAATACATTACTCCAGAGCCCAATTTTGGCCGTTTTTATCAAAACTTGTTCTTCTTTTAAATAACATTTTATGTGCCGCTCGTACAGATAACAGAAAAAAAACGAATAAAGAAATCTGCATGTGGTTACATAAGATATTAATCTCTGTTTTTATTACAGAGTGTTTTAAGATACTGGTTTGCCCACAGCTGGTGATAAACATTCAGTGGAGTTTGTTGTGTTTAAGGAACCTTGAATTTAGCATGAGGACGGCTTGCACTTCTAATTAGGGAATCCATGGCATCTGGTCAGAGTTTAATTCACATGTCTTAAAACAGTTAATATATAGTGGCATTCAAGCTGAGGCTAATCATCCACAGTCTGCCCGTACAAACGATACGAGTAAAAAATGTGTCACTTAACGAGCCTGAATAAAACCTCGGTTAAATCAATGTACAACATATGCAAACAACTGTCCCTGACATTAATAGGGTAACTTTGGAATTACCACTGGTGCAACAGATTGAGATCTGTCCCTTATATTGCATTAATTATGTATTGCTTTTACAACCTAATTAGCTCCCTGATTGTCTTCTGACCATTACAAAGGTATCTGTATGCCCAACCCCAACCCTCCTTGTCTTCTACACTCATTAATATTAGATAACAGCAGAACACAAGGATGAGCTTACATCAGCAGACCCACAAGTCACGTATCCCAGACTTCAACACTAGCTGTGAATAAATGTCTAGGAAAAAAGTGAGCAAGGCAAACATATTTGATACAGAAAGGTGTCAACACAGCAGGAAATTCAGATAATTCCATCTAAAATAATAATATTATGAAATTTACATGGCTACAGGAATTGATTATCACAGAGGAGAGATTTCAGGGGGAAATAATGTTAATAGTCTTTTAAAAATAATTATAACTTCTTTTCTGATGGTTTGAAGAAGGCCAAAATTGTAGGTCTAATTTTTCAAATATTTTGAACATGAAAAGTAATAAAATAGAAAAGCAAAATTCTCAGGTTTTTTTGTTCTTAAGCATTTAACTTCTTCATTTCAAAATGCAGTTTCTTACTTAGAAAACTGCCAAATAATAATGGTTTTAGTATGTAAATTAGAAATAAATTATATATATTTAACAGAACAAAACTCCTTCTTAGGCTTGAAAGTTTGTTTTCTTTTTTTTTTTTGCTAATTAAAAAAAAAAAGAATAATATTTTGGAGGGATCTATTGCAAGCCGTTCTTTGTTGTTATTAAGCCCAGTATTTTGTGTCCAGATGATGAACTGTCCTGAATAGGCATCAAGTCTGAAACCAGAGTCAAAGTTACTTTCTCCCCTTACTAAAAAAAAATAAAAAAAATCAAGACATCTATATACTTTTATGTACAAGTTATAACCTAAAGTATTTAAGTTAACAATAAAAATATTATTAATAATATGAAGCTTCTGATGCATGTAACAAGGTAAGTGTTGAAACCAGTTGAGCTATTCTGGTACAAAGCTGCGTTATCACAATTGTGAATAGGGCTTAGGTTTATGCAGTGATGGGCTTTTAAGCTCACAGAGGCAGGCAAATCAGAGCTGAGCAAGTTTAATGAAGTCTTTTTGTATATGTGTTTTGAAATTCAAGAGCTGGTCTTATAACTAAAAGAACTTCCTTAATGAAAACAGGGAAGGGAAGATCAGAGAAAGATTTATTTCCTATATATTTACTGTATTTTTCAGTTATATATATTTAACTTCATAACCTCAAGAGTAATATCAGGAGCAAATATTTTGCTAGGGTAATGTATTATTAATCATAGAATAAAGTCAGGAAACCAGACAACTTTGGCACCTTATTCTAAGACCACATGAAAAACGCTGCACATAAATGACAGGGAAAATAAGCAACCTGGCATCTTATTGAACACAGAACACGATGTGTTGCAAAACCAAGAAGCAGCCTTGATTTATCCAGTGGAACTTGACATTTGCTACAGGCCAGCATTGGCTTAACATTAATTAAAGCTTCGCATGAAAGTGTTATCTCTCTTTCCTCCTATTGTTCTCACAGTCTGTAACCTATTTTTCTGAAATGCTGCGGTTTGTGGATATGTATAAAACCAAATGACAGACCTGAGTATCTGACTCCAAATGTCAGAACTCCTATATGTTCCTCATAATCAAAACAGAGACTTCTCCTTTATGTAGTTTCGCAGAAGTGCATGTTAAAACTGGCCTCCAGAAAGTCACTAAGAGTTTGAGAGAAAGGTAGATTTTAAAGAACAAACTAAGTAAAGATGGGAAAAATTTAATAACTTTTTTTTTCCCCTCTGACAATTACTTCATTTCCCATCTATGAAGAGATAGAAAAGAAAGAAGTCTCTTTCTTTTACGTATCAGTTGACAATATTATGACATTTTGCCTGGGCCTTTGAAATTCAAAATACAAAATTGGTCTAGCCTTGAATGACACACATGTGCACAGGGTTTCCTCTGCTCATGCCCAAATAATTAGTGCTCTTTGTACACTTGTACCAAGGGTTAAAACTATGTGTTTCTAGTCATAGCCCATTATTTAAACTGTCTCCACAGTCATGGGAGAGAGCAAGGTACCACCAGAGAGAAATTCATCCCATCCCAAAATAAATATTTAAGATCCAAGCAATGAATCATTCTCTGAAGAGATTTTGTTCTCTCCTTTCATTATAGAGGAAATTTAAGTGACTACCTTAATTAAATGACTAGTTTTTATATGGCTAAAGTTAGGTGAGGTGAATCCCAGATGAAAGGAAGAACATTACAAAGCTAATTACATGGGGTTTTTTTCTTTTTTTTTTTTTCCCTTTGTAAACCTAGAAGGAAAAATTCCATGACTGGGATCTGCAGGTAGTTCTACTGTCTGTGAAAAGGGACATAAGACAGGCACAATATCATTAGAAAAAGAGGTGTCAAGAAGGTAAAAGGGAGACATAGAAAAAAAATTATTTCTATGGACCTAATAATAACGTGGGGCAAGCATCAAAGTAGGCTTACACTGCAAAATCCATGCTATACCTATGTTATTCAGAAATTGGTTTAAGATTCTAAATTGAAAATATTTTTATGGGATTCCTATTGGTTAAAATTATAAATCTTGTCAAACTGTATCTCAGATTCCTGTCACGACTTTGAGGAAGTAGTCTGGGATACGCACAGACCACCTAAATTCCAGTCAAATCCTTGTGCTATTCAGTACAGAAAACTCAGAGTTTCTGATACCTCATTCAGAGAGGTTCTGGAAGATGTGTCATACAGAGCAATTTATGTCACCAGAGTGCAGCCCTTATATCCTTCGTGACCTAATTTCCCCATCTGTAAGGTAAGTGCTGTGATACTTATTTAGCTTGCAAGGGTGTTAAAAAGCTTATATCCTAACTCCCAGTATTTGCTTTTTATATACCTTATACAGGAACTGCTACAAAAAAAAAAAATAAAAAAATTATAAATTATTAACACAATCCTATTTCTGCAGATTGCTTTTATGAAACAGCATGAACTAGTAAAGAATAAATATCCATTCATATATTACAAAAGCAGGGTGTTTTTAAAAAAATAAATCACCATTTTCAGGTATCTTTGTAATTGTCTATATTATCTTTCAAAATAATTCACCCACTCTCTGAAGAATGACATAAATTTCTTTGTGATTGGACAGAAATGGACAAAATATAAGGATTTCGATTTTTATCCTACAGTTTTGTTCATAAAACATTTATACAAGATTACAGAAAGTTAACAAACATTACTTCATGGTAATAGAAAGATTTCATGATCAGTGAAGAACCAGAAGGAAAAAAGTATTATTTTCTTCTATATTTATTCTGAGAAAATAGGATTGGTATGAACACTGTGAAGTAAGGCATTTTATTCTAAGACACAGAAAACTTGTTTTCTTGCAGTGACTGAGTGAATGTTGGAGTCAACTTCACCTCTAGTTACCACCTATATGCATTTGAAGAAATGAAATCTGTCTCTGAGCGCTACATTCTTCTATGTCGATGGAGACTCATAGATGGACAAATAATTGAATTTTGGCATCCATACTCAGCTAAAAGAAAAAGTGGTATTTGTTAAAAGATGTTTTTGTTTCTGTGTTGTCTTAAAGTGTGGGATATGCAAGATGTTAATGTGCAGATTTTCAGAGAGAAAAATATCCAAAAGGATGACAAGACAACATGTCAAAAAGATATAATAATGTGTACTCTAGGAATTGTTGACATCAAGAAATGTATCCCTATTGCTAGCTTCTGCATGAACAAACAGGGAGATAAAGCCCCATCCTCCAAGTGTTTATGATCTTCCAATCTATCTCACTGAGTTATGAGGACCCTTCAAGAGAAAAGCCGTATATCTGTGAATATTTTCGGAAACAATAATTTAAGCAAGTCTGGAAGTACATGTCTGACACTTGACATTTGACGGATTTTCTTTCTTGCTAGACTTTGCTTAGCTACAGAGTCTAATGCACCCACATTTACATCTCTGTTCTCAAGTCTTACACACCTTTTCCAGGCTTGTCACATACCTTTAATCATACTTATTCCGATTGTTAATTTTCCCCATGCAAGTCTCCTTCCCTGTCATGACACCTGAAGCAATCTCTGGGGCATCCTTGCTCTCTACATGCCCTCAGTCCACATTTAGGGGAAGAGAGGAGACACTTTGAACGAGCGTATTTAAATATCTCTAAGAACATAAAAATGTAAGATCAGCTGTAATGACTCACAAAGATCCTTCTAATGTCACCAACAGCAGTCAAAATTGGATGCCAATTAAAAATTACAATGTCAGAGTAAGCATGTGTGATTTCACCCGTAATCTCTCTCCCAGCTGCTTACTAACTGAGGATAGAAAACCTTATTGAGACACGAGTGTTTTCCATGTAGTTCCTGCATGGGACTGATTGATTTTCTTCTTGCCAACTTTTCCAGTCTCCTTTTGATCCCTTGTCAGATTTTCGTATCTGCAGCATCTCAGGGAAAGGAGTTCCACATCTGAATTTCTCTGCTTATACCTAGAAAATCCCATGCACTAGACTTGCAATACGTAAGTAATAATTATTCTTGCTAACCGAACAAATCTGTAACAAATGTAGTGGTAGTGAGCAGGACCTCTCTGGTAAATCTGTGCTTGATCCCTGAGTGAGATCTGAATTTTCCTGTTGTGTAGCTGAACATGTGTGAAGCTCTGTGCTGCCTCACAGGTTGGACACATTGCCATCTAACCAGCAGGCTCTTTCTCAAAAACTCTCTCCTTCAAGTTTGTTGGAGAGTGCTACCCTCTCCTCCTCTCCTCACATGGAAAAATATATGTAAAAGGAGACAAGAAATTAGTAATCTTTTGTTTTATAATGCCTCCTCTGTTTTGTAGCAATGTGAGGAAATGACTCCATGCTGTAGTGCTCTCCTGAACTGACACCTTTCTAGTAAAAGCAAGCAAGAATCATCCTCCAAACATAGATTAAGCTCCCCATGGATCTGCTCTTGCTTTTGGGATGTGCAGGATCTCAAAGTGACTTTTTTTTTTGGCTTGGAGAAAAACTATGATTCTTAAATTATAGACATCAGCAGAATTATCCTTAAAATAGAAGAAATAATGAACCTACCAGGCTAACATTGAGTCTATGTAGAAGCTAGCAAATGTACAACAAAATGTCTGCAAAATAGCTTTGTGATATTTTAGCCAAAGGATCAGACTTACTTGGAATTATCCCATTAATGCACATTTACAGGGCAAGAGGCCTGCAAATATAGATGCCAAAGGAAAATTAGAGCTATGAAAGTATCTAACATACAGTGAAGAATGGGAATGGGGGGGCTTTCTGATAAGGGAACTGGAGCAGAAAAAAAAGAAACGCTGTCTTGGTTTTAAGGTGACAATTCCTGTCACCCTTTTCTGTCCCTCCCTTGACTGAATGTAACCATTAATTGTGTGAATCGAACAGTTGCTATGGCTAAATTGGACAGGAACCTCAGGAGGTCAAAGCATTCCTGCTTGTTAAAGCTACTGACACATTTTATAGTTTTACAAAATGTCAGAGTCCATCATGCTGTAACTTTGCTGCTGAGGATCCTGTCTCTCGTAAAACACTCACAGCTGCCTTATGAAACTTTCAGGTAAAACCTCGAATCTACAACTGAGTAAAAAATTCCCTCCCGCCTTCTCATTTCTCTTTACATTTTTTGCTTACAAGCTTGTCACAAGCCTGTGGAAGTTTCTTTTCCTTTTTACTATGTCCATTTTTTAATATTTTATTTTTTTTCAGGGAGAACTGTTGGTTCAGAGAACTTGAGTGACAGCAACCTCTGTTGCTTTCCTACCATTGCAACGTCTCAAATTGGTGGAAAGGGGCAATTAAAATAACCACTGGGGTTTAACAATTGGCATTCAGTATCTGTTGTGCCTCTATGGCCCTGCACAGCTGTCTTCCTTCCAAGGGAAACGTAGAAGTGTGTAGTATCTGGAATCCCAATGAACTGAGCTCTCTCCAAAGCATGCTGTGATGGCAACTTCATTTCGTTTTGCTTTTTTCAGCTCCAGGATAGCACAGCTCCAAGGGAGATTTGTACAACAGAAAGATCAGCAGGGTATTTTAAACACTGTCCTAAATAATGACCTCCCAAATTCACAGCATAAATGAGCCAGTTCTTGATCTTTTTGTGATCTAGTAATAGTTGCAAAAATTCCTCACATTAAAATCCTGTTTCCGTTTGTTTGGAAACATGCTTAATATACCATATTTATTACAGTACATTGTGCTAGCATTTAATAGAATCATAGAATGGTTTTGACTGGAAGGGACCTTTAAAGGTCATCTAGTCCAACCCTCCTGCCATGAGCAGGAGCATTTTTCACTAGATCAGGTCACTCAAATCCTTATCCCACCTGACCTTGAACAATTCCAGAGATGGGGCATCCAGAAGTCCTCTGGGCAACCTGTTCCCGTGTCTCACCACCCTCATAGTGAAGAGTTCTTTCTTTACGTCCAGTCTAAATCTACCCTCTTTCAGTTTAAAACAGTTGACCCTTATCTGATCACTTTAGGCCCTGGTAAACAGTCTCTCTCCATCTTTCTTCTAAGTCCTCTTTAAGCATAGGAAGGCTACAGAGAGTTATCGCCAGAGCCTTCTCTTTTCCTGAACAACTCGAATTCTCTCTGCCTTTCTTCATAGGAGATGTGTTCCAGCCCTCTTATCACAATATGATTTTTCATTTTAAAAGTACTTGCATGTTTTTTTTGTTTTTGTTTTTGCAGAAGTACTTTTTTTTTATATATTTTGTCTTTGTAAACCTGGAAGTTGATGCTCTTCACTTTTCTTTGCATTTCTTCTTCATGGTTATTTTAGGAAGAAATACTTTTCTAGAGCATGACCTAGGACTCATTTAACATGTCATAATAGTATATCATTTAAAAATGTCTTCACTACCATCTCACTACTTTAACTAGCCAAGGTGCTAAAAGGGCTCTATAGGTAGTATCTTTATACTATGACTGAGAGGAAGTTATTATTATCTTCATCCTGATAATGGAAAAATAACAAAGGACAAATGCTTTTCTGCACTCCCACACCAAACCTGATGCAGAGGATGGAGAACAAGAAACAAGAATTATTTTTTCCTGTCCTCCATGTGATTTCATCTCTCATGCCGACTGTGGGGACAGGGACTAATGTATGTTTTCAGGAAGATCATAATATGACCTTCAAAATCTTCTAGATTTTGAGTTGAGACTCGGTGCACTGAAATGTTATTAAATCAAATGTTAAGTCATCTGCTATGAAATATACTCCTTTTCAAAATTTGTGTCGTGGAAGAAGCTCTGAGACCTACTCTGGGCAAGTATTTAACTGTTCTGAGTACTAAACAAAAACTGCAAAAACTCCAGTATCCCTGCTATGAAGATCTGGACCCTAGAAATTTTTTTGCCCATCAGCTGAACATGCTAATGCATCCCAGGAGCTATGCCTGTCTAGAAACCTACGCAGGACCCCAGTATAGTCCTGAATACTGTGCTATATTTGACTATCTTTAAGTTATAGTAGTTAATGGCTAGCATACTTCCTGGTTTTAGCCCATGATAAGTTATCCCAGTCTCCTAGATATTCAGAAATAGGTGTAGCATTACAAAACAATGTTCCCAATAGGCACCAATGCATCAGGCCATATGGATCTGGGAGGAAAGCAGATTTAGCTGCACAGGTACAAGCTGCTGCAAAGGTGGGAAGCCTTAAGAATAGGATCCATTATTGGGTACTACAGGTGTAGGTAGTGTCCCACTACCCTAGCAAGCTCCAAAGGTGCTCCAGATTTATAAAATTAAAGGCTACCCTTTCATCAGTCACATCACATCTAGGATAATTGGAAGCAAAAGGATCAATGTTTCCCCAGAAAAATCACCTTAAAATTGTGACCTTTGAGAAGCTCCAGTGAGCAGTAACTGAGGAAGAACTACAGAATGAATCTCCTGTCACATCATTCTGCAAGCAGAGGATGCATTTTTCCTGAATCTACCCCCTTCTAGTTTAAAACCATTACTTTGTCCTGTCACAACAGGCCCTGCTAAAGAGTTTCTTCCCATCTTCCCTATCAGCCCCCTTTAGGTACTGGAAGGCCTCTCTGGGGTGTCCCTGGAGCCTTCTCTTCTCCAGGCTGAACAGCCCCAACTCTCACAGCCTGTCCCCACAGGAGAGGTGCTCCAGCCCTCTGATCACCTTCGTGGCCTCTTCCAGACCCTCTCCAACAGGCCCATGTCCTTCTAATGTTAGGGGCTCCAGAGCTGAATGCAGTGCTCCAGGTTGTGTCTCACCAAAGCAGAGCAGAGGGGCAGAATCATCTCCCTTGACCTGCTGGCCACACTTCTTTTGATGCAGCCCAGGATCATTATTATTATTTTTATTATTTTTAAACTGAGCATGTGCACATGTGCATGGTGAGCCTGTTTTTAGGAATAGCATCACAAGACATTATAGAACACATGCAAAAATGTATCTGTAGAAGAGTCAGCCTTTGTGTGCATGTGTGGTAATCATAATCAGACACACTGTGTTTCTGCCTTGAGGTACACAAGCTCAAAGAGAGGTTGAGAACCACTGTTATAGATAATCCTCTGTAATGATTTTCCTTTCTTCAGGACAATCTTGACAACAGCATCTTGCCCTAGCAAAGTTTTCTTTGGTCCATTTTGTGACTGAAATACAAATACTTTATTTTTTTTTTTATTTGCCTCTCTTCAAATTAATGATCCCTGCAATAAGGATGCCCTGCCCGGGAGTGGTTTCTCCAAACAGATTAAAAGAAATAACAAAGCTAATACTCAGGACCAGGAATTGAATCTGAAAGGTGGGAGGGTGCTTCTTCTTTATTTGCTTTTCTTTCTGCTTTTTTAAGGATGCTGTCATGTCCTGTTACACAGATTGTCTATTTGATATTATTTCACTTATCAAGAGTACAGGCAATCAGCACTGATAGCAATAGAGGAGATCTGAGGATTTTAAAGGATAATGCTTCATTATGGAGACAATTTTCATGAAAAAAAAATTATGCAAAGTAATGTACAGACATGCATACAAAAAAGCAAGCTGTTAGCAGATCTCTATGGTGTGGCAAAGTTATCTACAGTTTAGTAAAAAAGATGTCTTTTTGTGGCTGTGTTAAAGAATCTGATAAGTCTGTCCACTGATGATACAGCTACAGAAAAGTCAGAATGGCTGCAGGTTCTAGAGAACTGAATCCCAATCGAGTATCCTAAATACATGCCTTGAGACGCCCAATTACATTCAAGAATTTTGCCAGGATATGACAGATTTAGCACAGAATTCCAGGAGATCCAGGCAGGAAATGAGCGAAACATTTCACCTGCTTAAAATGGCAGCATACACCTATATTTAAGCAATTGAACGCCCCCATCTATGGCCTAGGTGTACTTTTCCATGCCTGTGACTTTCCGCATTATTTTGCCTTAAAAATTTAAATATAAAATACTTTTTAAAAACCCCAAACCAACAAAAAAAAACACCCATGTACAAGATTTTCCTTATGTCAAGCTGTGTTTTTCTGGGTCTTTTTTTTTTCTCCTTTTCCTCAAAAAGGGCCAGCTGATAAAAGTGGTAGAACTGCCAGTGTGAGAACTCTAGGACTTCTCAGATAACTACATGCTGTCCCTCAAGTCCCCTCAAAATCCAGACTGTAATTAGAAACAAGGACAAATATTACTTACCCATATCCTTTTCAAGTTCGTATTTCTTCACCTACAATTTTCCTGCAGCAAAACCAATAGGACAGAACATCTGGAAATGTAAGTCTGAATACTCACAACAACTGAGGGTAGAAAGATCACTGGAGCCCATCTAGTCCAAATCTCTGCTCAAGCACAGTTACCTAAAGCAGGTTGCTCAGTGCTGCATCCAGTCAGGTTTTGAAGAGCTTGAAGGATGGAGATTCCAGAATCTCCCCAGGTAACCTATGCCAGTGGTTGACCCCCATCATATTAAAAAAAAAAAAAAAAAAAAAAAAAAAAAAAAGACATAGACATGTCTATGTATAGACATGTATTACACGTCTATAGACATGTATTACTTCCTTTGGTATTTTCTTGAGATGAACGATACAGAGTTCTATGATTCATCTCCTTGCCTTAACTCCATTGTCACAGGAACCAAAGTTAAGCACTTGGTGCTTTCATTGGTCCTGGAGTGGCAAGCACATATAGAAATAAAATCACCACTTTCAGGTGAATAGCTGTCTGGTATTTTTCCCCAACTAGCAGACATTAATACTGGGTTATATCTTTACTAGCAATTAGTATTAATAGTTATTAATCTATTTCTAAATTTTAAATTGTCATTTCGTTCTAGCGTAACACACACTTGAATATGGCAGATGCTGTCTTCGGTTTCACCACAGCATGTCAACCTTTAACTTGAGGACAGTGTATTGAGAAGCTTGTTCACTTCCCATGCTCAATTAATCTTAAGTGTCTCTTTAGAGCACATGCTATAAAATATGTCAAACATGCAATGGTTTTCTGATGTGGATTCCAGCTTATGCAACATTTAACTGGGGCCATCAAACTTACTTTATCAATATTTTTATTAGTTATTGCTATCTAATCATTCTCATTTTGCTGACTTTGGTCATGCAAAATTCAAATGCTGCTCTACATGGAAGAAAATGAATAATCTGGCAAATATGATATTGCTCTTTTACTGGCTGGAGTAAGTGTAACTGTCACGATGTGTTATAGTTTATAGCTACAGCAAGAAAGTCAGCAATGCAATTAACTGGCTTTTAATTTTTTTTTTTTAAGTCCCTTCTTCCAGTGCCTGGCTTTGCAAATTAAAATAAGCTTGCTCCAATATTAAATTTGGGATGTTTACTGCCTTAAATCAGGAAAAAAGTAGAGAAAGCAAAGCAATTTCATGTGGTAAACAACTTAAATAACTATTGCCCAGGGCTACCACGTAAGTGTGGCAAGCTATAGTGACAATTTGCTGTATTTATAATATTCTGTTTAGAAAAAAAACAAACATTATGTTGACACGTAAATAACAAAGAATTAAATTATCATGGAAGCTGTGGCACTGATTTCTTATTTTCTTATCCTTCCAAACCAACAGACAAAGAATAGTCTCGGGGAAGACTGATCTTTTGGAGGTAAATCTGACAACACTAGAGTATTGAGCTAGCATCCCCAAAAAGGACATGAACCAAGTTTATATCCCTGGAGCCATTTAAGCTCAAAGTGCTGCTGAAAGAATCGTTACTGAATTACTTATTCATGTGATAGTAGCAAATTAGAAGGAGAGTTCATGTCACTGGGTGCTATCCATAGTTAAAATATACATCTACATGCAGATTTTTGCTCCAAATCTTTTCATGGGAACAACCCCTGAGTCAGCTCACTCTTCCTCTGCTATCAGCAGATATGTAGGGTGTCGTAGTTCAGCCCCAATCCGGACCAGACTACGCAGTCTCTCTCTCACTCCCCCAACCCTCCGGGAGAACAGGAAGAGATAATATAAGAAAAATGGCTCAAGAGATAAGGACAGGGAGAAATCCTTAAAGTTACCATCACGGGCAAAAACAGACTAGACTTGGGGAAAACTATTCATTTATTACTAAAGCTAGCAGGATAATGAGACAGAAAACCAAGATAAACCTCCTCCACCCCTCCCTCTTCCCAATCTTAACATTATCTCTACTACCTTCCCCCTCCAGGCGGCACAGGGGGGAAGAGGGAATGGGGGTCGCGGTCAGTTCATCACGTGTTGTTTTACGCCGCTGCTTCACAGTTGGGGGAAGAACTCCTCACATCCCTCCCCTGCTCCAGTGTGGGGTCCCGCCCATACGCCACAGTCCTTCATTAAACTGCTCCAGCGTGGGTCATCTCTTCCACGGGGTGCAGTCTCTCCAGAACGGCTGTCCCAGCGGGCCCTCCACGGGCCACAGCCGCATTCAGGCATCCACCTCCCCCGGTGCAGGGTCCTTCACGGGCTCCAAGTGGATCTCTGCTCCTCCATGGACCTCCATGGGCTGCAGGGGCTCAGCCGGCCTCACCATGGGCTGCACCACGGGCTGCAGGGGAATCTTGGCCAGGAGCCACATTACTCCTCCCCCTCCTTCTTCACTGACTTTGGTGTCTGCAGCTGTTTCTCTCACAAGAAAAGTTCGTTCTTCACAACAGGCTGGCAGAAGCCTCTCAGGATCTCTTCACGCTATTCATCCCATCTCATCTCCTCTCCACCTCTTGCAGCCAGACCGGGCTGAGTTGGGCCCAGTCGGCCGCCTGGCGAGATGTCAGAGGGTGAGGCCTGCAAGGCCCCAGAGGCCTGCGCCTCCCCCTCTGGGCCTCTGCCCTTTCTCAGCTTCGTCACATCTTCTCTTCTCTTTTTTTTTCTGTTTTTCCCCTTCTTAAATACGTTATCACAGAGGTGCTATCACGGGACATTCTGCTCCCAATCGGCTTGGCCTTGGCCAGCAGTGGGTCCGCCCTAGGCCTGGCCGAGTCCACTGAACAAAGGGGAGCGACTTCTAGCAGTTTCCTTCACAAGCTGCCACCTTAGGCCCCCCTCACTAAGCAAAACCAGAACATAGGGATAGGCAAAATTCAGCCATGCAGAGGTGTTGGCCAACAG
>WHYT01017216.1:185987-212785 GCA_009806455.1 Tetrax tetrax | reverse complement strand
AAAAAAAAAAAAAAAAAAAAAAAAAGTACAGGCTATGTAACAGACTGAAAATGCATCAGATAGATATGAATAAATTATCATGTATAAAAGCATTGATTTAGCTTTTATTGCAAGAAACAAAGGAAAATGAAACCAATAGCAGAAAAAAACTTTCAGATATTGTGATTTCTAAAGGTATCACTACTTTGATAATGATGACACTATGGGAAGTTTTAAATCATGAGTAAATTGTCCTAACTACTTTATAAACAACAGACAAACAAAAGACAAGCAACAATCTTGTCCTTGAGAGTCTGAAGTGTAACAAATAAGAGGAAATAACAGGAGACAGGTAAATGGGTTTTCATGAGGAAGTTCTGAGACAATGTGATTTTATGTGAAAATTCAATGGACTTCTTAATTCAATTTCTTAATATCAAAAGTAGTTCCATATCACAACTGTTTTATGTCCAGTCTTTAAAAGTACTACTTTTAACATGTCTTAATAAGTGGTCATGTTAACTTAAGAGGAATTTATTTGTCTTTATGAATATTAGAGAATCAGTCTAGCTTTGCCATGGAAATAAACCTTTTGTTTTTGTTTTGTTTTGTTTTTCTAGAGGTGAGTAACACAAGTGAACAAATCGTCTCAAGCTTGGTGAATTGTAGCCTAGAAATGCCTCTCTGTCTTTCCACTAACTATAGAGGGAGATCAGGTATTTGGCTAAAGCTTCTCCACATGGCTAAAATTAGGTTAAATGAATGCCAACTGGAATAAAAATGATGACTCTGAGAAGATTGTCTATGAATATATGGAAGTTAATTCAGGTGATATGAAAGGTCTCATACTTTTTAGAGCCAACCAGGTATCTGTATTTCCATCCATATATCAGGTCCATTTACCATAACAGAATGGTCTTTGTGATGAAGATTGCTTGGTTCTTTGTATATAAGCATTCACAATTTCCTGCCTCCTAACAAGAAAGGATCCTTAACAGATCGGTCTCCCTTGTAGACAAGTATATGTCTCAAAATATATTTTCCACAAATTAATCTAATGATTTTAAATACCTGATCAAAATGCTTGATCTAAGATTATGGACACTATTGCCTTCCTCTCTCAGCCAATGGAGGGAGATGGGCCAAAGAGTATTCCAGATCAGACAAAGCTACATTATATACTCAACCCTTGCTTCTCAGGTACATGTTTCAATCAAATTTCAAGTATGTATAAGTAACAGCTGGATTTAAACCCAAGACAACCTCAGATAAAGTAAATTCAAAGCCAACCGCTCATGATCAGCCTTATTTCCTAAATTATTTGTTAAAATCTTTTGAAAAAAATATTTTAAAAACTATGAAGTAAGCAACCCGTATGAGAGCCGAGAACCTTACATTTTGGAGATATTTTCCTTCAAGTGCTGAATAGAGATATTTTCTACAAAATTAATAGGATCTTTAAAGTTACAGCACCTAAGATCAACTGAATTTAAATAACAATGTGTAGTAATCAACAGCAGCATAATAGAAGCACCAAATACACAATCATTTCATAATTACTAAGTGCTAAATCCAAAACCTTTGTAAATATTTTGTTTGGATCCACATAGCAATAGTATTTTTTTTAAATTAATACCTAGCTTCGAAATAAGAAAATTTAGATCTATATGCAACAAAACAACGAAATATTAGGAGGGATCTTGCATGTTTCAGTGTATAATTGCCCAGGGGAAAAAAAACTGTTCCTTCAATCCTTTCCAGAATATTCAAGATATGAACAAAAGATCATCAATAATCAGCTGGTACAACATAAGAGAGAGCATTTTGTATACAAACTAAAGTGTGTCTAGCCTACACGATCGAAAAGCTGATCTTCAAAAAAGAAAAAGAAAAAAAAAAAAGGTGTGGTTGAGGCTATTTCTTCTCTAGGACCTCCCAGATAGTAAGTTATTAAGAAAAAATACTTTACCAACATCTCATAACCCATAGCATCTTAATTTCAAGTATCATTGGATTTCATTTTGTTTGATTTGTCTAACCTCAAAATATAAGGGTTTTGATTGATGTTTTCTGCCTCCTCCTTAGTCATCCCTACTTAAGATCTAATAATACATTAAGGAAGCTCAGAGCCTGTTTCTGTGCTACTTTTTCTTCCTCGCACTGTTTTAGCACTTTTAACTTTAGAACACTTCAAATATCACAGAAGATTCAGGAGTTATCCTAATTGTACTGATATTTCTTTATTGAGACTGAAATTTTTATAGCCTTTTCTTTCTGTTACAAAGTCCATTTTTTGTTAAGTTTAGTGAGGATTACACACGATCAACTAAAAGCAAAATTGAAACTGCTCTGAATAGCTTTTGATTAATAACATTCTTTTAAGTAAACAGTTCACCCTGCTGCATATCAGAAAATGTCAGATGATACCAGTCACCGTGGTGCTACTCAGATTAGGTAATAGCTTAATTAGTAGTGGTCACCAGAAGGAGTTAATATAGCTGGATCTTACAGTCTTGAAACTAATAAGCACCTAATGTTTTAGATATCTTCTTCCTCATTAATGTCCACCAAGATCAAGACAGCAATTTTTCGTCTCTGCAGGCATATATATCATTCCCCTGAACTGTGAGTGAAAAATCCTTCCTTCAATAGCTTCCTTGTAACAATTGAGGTCTATGAGCAGAATAGCTGGAAAGTTATAAGGCTACTCACAGGATTAATTTCTTCCATGACTGGAAAAATTTTAGACTTCAACCATCAGCTACATAAGGCCTGAGAAGATCTGTCTCATCCAATAATGACATGTTATATTGAAAGCATATAGTTTACTTTCAAAGAGTACGACAATGGCGAGCATTGAATAACCTCCCAAGACATCTTATCCATACAAAGCAGAAGGAAAATTAGGTTGCAAAATGTGTTTTCAAGGTCTATGAGGTTAAATATTATCAGTACACCTAAGCCAATGCTCACAGAGCTTCTTTCTGTTTTGAAAAAAAAAAAAAAAAAAATTTCCATCATGACCCTGATCCATTTATTATACATGATGGCATAAGTCCATCTACTTGATTTACAAAGCGCTATAACCTTTTATAACCTGCATCTGTTCCGGGATCAAATTTTGTTATTTTCCTACCTAACATTTCCTCATCTTGCTGTGATATTCTCTAAATACCCTTCATTGTTCAACTTCTTCATTATTCAACTTGTTTAACATCAAGTACTCATCTCCTCTGGAAAATTCCCATTTCATGAACAGAAATATCTACAAAAAGTCAGAAAAGAAGTAGGAAAAAAAATAGCAAGTCCTTCATACCTGGGGGCAGGAGGGAAGGAAAAAAAAAGAAAAAGAGTAATAATAAACTTAGAAGATAAGGATAAAATGTGGCTCAGAGCAAATAAATTAGAGTAGACAGAAACAGAAATGATCTTTGTGTGATTATTAGATCAAAAAAAGAGAAATAATTTTAAAAACCAATCTTTCCACTGTGTGATGTCCTCATTGCCATAGCTGGTACCTATCTATCTGACAGTACATGTTTTCATGAAAAAAAATTTTGTTGCTCAGCTTCACCAAGTTATTTGCTGTTTCATCCTTGATTATTCACACTGGTCTCATTCTTCCTTGTCCCTCAAGATGTACATATTTTCATCTCCACTTATGTCTCCAGTATTCCCCAGACAATGTTGTGTCTCAGTTGGGTTGATGCACAATGAGAAAATGAAAAGTTTCTCAGTGATTCTCCTTTTCCTTGTTGATAAGTAATAAAGGCAAAAACTTAGAAACAATGTCTCTAGACAGCTTCTAGAGACTACAGAAGTAGAAGCTATTCCAAAGCCCAAGGAAGTCAATTAAGAGATTCATTGACTTCAACAGGCTTTGGAGCAAGACATAATGAATGTAGGTTTATCTCACTATCTGATGGAGAGCCTCAGATCAATCAACATTGCAGCTGTTCAAGAGGAGAAAACTATTTGTAAATAAATGATTCACTGATTAGTTATGATACCCTCCCCAAAGCATTTAACTACTCAATCGACAGTCTACAGAACTGATTATAAAGTGGTACATTTTCATAGTGAGTAAATCAGGGAAACACAAGCTCTGCCTCTCACAATACACCCTAGAAAGCTGATTCCATAGCCCTGATGTGTTCTGCTTGCATTTTTTTTTTTTTTTGTAAGACTTTTATCTGGCCATTCTTATTATATCATCTGACTGCTTTACAAGTCGTAATAAATTTATCCTTGTAGTGTCCCTGAGGCAACAGCTACATGAACAAAGTTACCCAAGACAAGGAACCTCTAGGCAAAAGCCTGGAGGAAAATGCTGCAGGCAATCACGTGCAAAGGAAGAGCTGTCCAGAGAAGAAAATATTCTTCCCAAGCAAGAATTGACCATGGGACAGAACTGGGGAATGTCCTTGATCAGGTCAGATTTACCGGACTATGTGGCATCAGTTTTTCCTTTTTTCCTTCTGACAGATGGGGTTGTCCCAGGATTTCTCATGCCCATTTCAGAAGTCAAAAAATTTAAAACTGTAGACTGAAGTTGTTGACTCTGTCTTCCTGAAAGCTGGATCTAAAAAATAGTTCAGGGAGTTATCATTAATATCATTTTGTAGTGCTGCAGCAATATTGCTATTGCTACTAAGAGGCTTTCTACTGAGTTTGCAGGGCCTCAGGAGCAAGGCTTGTCAGGCTCACTTTATCTGAATTTGTGTTCACTCTCCTGGGGCTTTGTCTTATTTACTTTAGCTGAAACAGTGTTTTCTAACAATAGGTCACTGGGTAATTTTTTTTTTACTTTGTATTTATATGGTACAGTTGTAGTTTTTAAGTAGATAGTTGCAAAAGCCAGTTTTGTTCATACTAAGCCTCTCTGTAGTATTATTAATTTCTGTTACAATCGCATCCAAACTAATAATAATTTGGATTAGACTGTTAAGATTTTAGTTACACCAACAATAAATTCCTGGATTTGTGCATAAGACATTTTCCTCTTCCCTAAACAAGACTGATGGTGAATGGTTCAAGTTTGCATACAGTGCAAAGCAAACAACATAGCTGTTGTCCTGTGCCTTTTGGTGACAGATGCTGTGCGGCTCAGAAGAGCAAGATGTTGTCTGCCCAGAAGTTTGCAAGGTCAAAAAGTAAAAGATTATTACAGGCAATTTGGTATGTAAAAAAGGAAGGAGGCACAGTAGCAGGAATATAGCCAGTGAGTGAAACTGATTTAGCAGAGATTAAATGTTCTTGCTGTGCATTAAGTAACTTTTATACAAGTGCAGCAGAGAGTAAAATTTGGTGTTTTGTACTTTCATATACTTAGGCTTCTGAGTGAAGAAATCACTGATCAGCATTAAAAACAATTGTGTTAATTTGCTGATATTTTAAAAATTAATTTATTTTTCAGTAAACATGCACAGAATGAATTTTAGAGACATTTGCACCTGCTCAGAAGTCAGTCTCTTACCTTCTGCTCCCACTGATATGTAGAAAACCTTCCTTTCCTTGTAAAGGGCTAGTGTCTTTTAGAAGTGTACGATTAGGATTTGTAGATGATCCTGAAACAATCTGCCAGTCTGTCTTCCTCCTTTTCCAGAGCACACTGCCTAATGAATGTAGAGGAACTAGGTATCTCCTATTCTTATACAACCCTTACACAGATCTGTAAATGGTGCAAGCTAGTCAGTGCTGCAGGGCTGGCACAACTCTACACCTTACCTTTCAATAGACTTTGCAATCCATCTTCTTCTTGTCTTATTGTCTTGCTAATTCCCTATCAGCCTCATAGTGATCTTCCACTGTCAGCTCATACATATTCCAGCAGCTCCCCAGAAACCACAGATTGAAAAGTTTCTCTCTTTCTGCAGTTATTTATTTGTAGATTAGCCTCTCTAAAGAAATAAAGACGATCTCATTGTCCTCATCTAAATGGACTCTCAAGGCCAGCTGATCCCATTTTCTTCTAATTTGTGGGGCTATCTTCAGTAGTATGGCTCTGTTACATTGTCTGTTACTACTTTTTTGTAAAGTTCATGAATGCTGCATGAGAATTTTGCTTAAACGATTTGTTAATACCTCAAGTGCAAAAGGAAATGAGGGCAGAAGACCTTTGCCAATCTCAGTAGGCTATAAATTCTGGAGTGTAGACAAAGATAAAGTGATGATGTGACAAGTTTTAAAAGGGAAAAGAAAGCTTTCTGCTTTCTGAAAATATAATAAGTATATCCACAAATTAAAAACAAAGATCAAAGATGATGAGAAATTTCTGCAACACAGTCTTATACCACCATGGCAGACACGCATTGGACACCATGTTTCTCTGTAGGCTGTTTCAGTTCCAATATCTAGGGGAACGTACCAGGATTAGCTGGGCAGAACTTTATTGCTAGAAAAATCCTTAAAGGGTTAAGAAGGGGTTGATACAAACCCTTTGTGAATAAAAAGTTTATTGCTGTAAAACACATAGGGTTCTAATAAAAAGTACCGTTGCAAAAATTGTAAATTAAGAGTCTACGAGTCAGATAGTGGGGAGAAGTGTTCGCGTTAGCTGTGATGCTTCTTAAAATTTTTATATAGCTTGAGAAAAATTTAGGTGGCATAGTCTGTTGAAGACTTTGCTGGGATAGTCTAAATTGCCAGGGAAAGACACTGGGGCTTACCACTAATATCATCATATGTATAATACATTAAAGCTTTCTTGTTAAGGATTCTTTACAGTACACTTCAAAATTTATTTTCTGAGATGATTTAAAAGCATTATAATACAAAGTCAGTCTCGTAAAATTCTGTAAGTGTTCATGCTAAGCCTTTTTTACTGCTACTGAACATTAATATGCCTTATTTGAATTAACTCCAGAAAATTATTTGTGCTTTTAAAATTGCAACCAGACTGTTCAAAGCAGGAATAATTTCCTGCATGTATTTAGAGCAATAGCTACATATGAATTTGCCTGTCCTCCTTGCCTGATACTAAAGAATAAATTAGTGTGGCATAACTTTCACTAAAATCCCCAGGCTCAGTTGACTGCCCCTAACCTTCCAGAAATTGCCTGTGCAATTCACATGGATGTATCTAACCTTACAATAAACCATTAACTTAGGTATTGATATAAGAAAAACAGACATACCATAGCTCATTTGACACTAAAACCCACAATTCATCTGCCAGAGGAATTTCTGGCAGTTGACCTGGTGAGTTACCTGCTAGCCTATCTCCTCTGTTATGTTTCCCTAAGCTACTTTAAATTTAAATAAGTTCTATCTTTATAAACTGCACTTGATGCAATACCTCTAGCAGAGCTTGAAATGTGAAAACATCTTAAGTGTACTTCCCTCCCCTCATGAGATTACTACCGGGGAGGTTATTAGGGTGACTAAGAAGAAATTAAACCTGTATGGAAAATGATATTGTCAGGAAAAAAATTAAATATGTTTTAATTATTCCTCAGATGAACAAATAGAAACAAATATTCGCAAGTAGTATGAGTACTTAGTGCTTCAAAAGGTATGTTTTCCCTATAACAGAGGAAAGTTATAAGCAATACTGTTTGGAGGAAAAAATAAAGAATAAACCTGAATGAAATTCAGGAGTTTCTTCTTAATAGTTTAGCTGTGTCTTATTCCATGACCACTGAATGTAAAAGCTGAACAGCAAGATCAGGGGCAGAAAAAGGGAGCAATTAGAAGAAAGAGCTGTATAACAGAGAAGCATCATAATCCAGGTGAGCAGCATAAACACGTCAGTAATTCAGACTAGAATTAGTAGGCATCATCTAGATCTATACCGTGTTTCAGTAGAGCACTAGTTTTCCCCTCACAGAGGTAGTGAAGTATCATAGAATCATAGAATGGTTAGAGTTGTAAGGGACCTTCAAAGGTCATCTAGTCCAACCCCCCTGCAAGAAGCAGGGACATCCCTGACTAGATCGGGTTGCTCAGAGCCTCATCCAACCTGGCCTTTAATATTTCTAGGAATGGGGCATCCACCACCTCTCTGGGCAAACTGTTCCAGGGCTCTACAACTCGTATTGTGAAAACTATTTTCCTAATATCCAATCTAAATCTACCTCCCTCTATTTTGAAACCCATTACCTCTTGTCCTATCACAACAGGCCCTACTGAACAGCCTCTCCCCATCTTTCCTGTAGGCCCCCTTCAGGTACTGGAAGACCACTATCAGGTCTCCCCAGAGCCTCCTCTTCTCCAGGCTGAATAGCCCCAACTCTCTCAGCCTGTCCTCATAGGAGAGATGCTCCAGCCCTCTCATCATCTTCGTGGCCCTCCTATGGAACCTCTCCAACTGGTCCATGTCCTTCTTACGTTGGGGACTCCAGAACTGGACACAGTACTCCAGGTGAGGTCTCACCAGGGCAGAGTAGAGGGGCAGAATCACCTCCCTCGACCTGCTGGTCACGCTCCTCCTGATGTAGCCCAGAATGCGGTTGGCCTCCTGGGCCGCAAGGGCACATTGCCGGCTCATGTTGAGCCTCTCATCCTTGCCGGCTCATGTTGAGCCTCTCATCCAACAGCACTCCCAAGTCCTTCTCCTCAGGGCTGCTCTCAATCCATTCTCCCCCCAGCCTATATTTGTGCCTGGGGTTGCCTGGACCCAGGTGCAGGACCTTGCACTTGGCCCAGTTGAACTTCATGAGGTTGGCACAGGCCCACCTCTCCAACCTGTCCAGGTCCCTCTGGATGGCATCCCTCCCTTCCAGCGTGTCAACGGCACCACACAGCTTGGTGTGATCGGTGAACTTGCTGAGGGTGCACTCTATCCCACTGTCCATGTCACTGACAAAGATGTTGAACAGGGCCAGGCCCAACACAGACCCCTGAGGGATGCCACTGTTTACTGGTCTCCACTTGGACATTGAGCCGTTGACCACCACTCTCTGAGTGCGGCCATCCAGCCAATTCCTTACCCACCAAGTGGTCTATCCACCAAACCCATGCCTCCCTAGTTTAGAGAGAAGGATGTTGTGCGTGACAGTGTCAAAAGCTTTGCACAAGTCCGGGTAGATTATGTCCGTTGCCCGTCCCTTGTCCACCGATGCTGTCACCCCGTCCTAGAAGGCCACCAAATTGGTCAGGCACGATCTGCCCTTGGTGAAGCCATGCTGGCTGTCACCAACCACCTCCTTGCTCTCCATTTGCCTTAGCATGGTTTCCAGGAGAATCTGCTCCATGACTTTGCCAGGCACAGAGGTGAGGCTGACCGGCCTGTTGTTGCCCGAGTCTTCCTTGTTCCCCTTTTTAAAAATGGGGGCTATGTTCCCTCTCTTCCAGTCATCAGGGACCTCACCAGACTGCCATGATTTCTCAAATATGTTGGCCAGTGTCTTGGCAACTAATGGGGTAAGTACCCCCATTAGACTTGCATGCAATGAATCCCACACTTCAGCATCCAAAAAGAGAGAGCAATGAAATGGAGAGATGGCAGCTAATTTCAGGTAAACCGCATCTGAAGTTGCCATTTGTTACAGGCATTTGCTAGCCTGACTGGATGCTCCAAACTCGTGTTTTCAGGGAAACAGAATTTAAGAAAGAATTCAGGCTGATCAGTAGCCAAATAAAATCTGTTTCTTTCCTCCCAGCAGAAATACAAACCACTGTGTTTTCAACAGAGAGGATAGAATCATCTATTAACATTTTTTGGCACACTTTAGTGCGGTATCCATAAAGATCTCTTAACAAGACATTTGAAATCACAGGGAAATGCCTCCCAACAAATGGGATTATTTATTTATTTAAACTTCCACTCTTACTCATTACCTCTTCAGACCCACTGCTGCATTCTTCATCGAACTGAACGAAATCATGCATGAAATAGTATTCTATTTAGTTTAATGGTTAACAGAACCTGAATGGCTACATGCAGTGCATTAGCTTACTTCTGAAAGACTCAGTAATTTTTAATACAACGCAGAACTATGCAGTGTATAACCTCAGTGAATAGGCCAGTCTTATTTCCATTATCAGCAAATATATTCCAGAAAACTGTTCCATAATATTCATTCTTATATAATTTCATATTTTATAAAAAGAACCCTAAAAATCAAACTCCCAAAGCTCCACGTTTTTGTTACTAAATATTACCTCTGCTAGCAAGAAAATCTTAGTGTTATTTCACTTTAAAAGAATAGAAACCTTTATCACCGTTTGCCCAGTTGTCTCATAAGTAAATTTATCTTTTTCTGAGATGTTTCTTTTGATAGAACACCTTCCCCAAATACTGCACTGTCCTTAAATACACTGCTATTAAATATACTTTTTTAAAAGATACTAAAGAGAATTTCATCTGTATGCTATATCATCCCCACATTTCAAATGAAAATAAAATATAACAAAATCAGATATAATATGGAAACTGTATATTGTATTTTTATTGTAATCTAATTAGAAAAAGTGGTTTTGAAGTAGAATATCGGTGTACAAAGTGCTGTAGAAACAGCTTAGCAGATTTTCCCCATTGAGTCTGTATAATAATAGATATGCATGTAGCAATTGCATCAATATTCATGAGCTTTGTTGAAACCTATCAGGAAACATAATGGAATTGCAGAAAATTGGGCTTTTCAAGGTCAAAATATTCTTTTTTTAAGAATTTTTTCTGAATTTTAAATGACTAGAATTTTAGAACTAGGATAGATTAATCTGTGTCTTAAACCATCATTAAGATGCCCATAAACACATCTGCTCCAGAATATTTCTTGTCCTTCTTATTTCAAATATGTTTCTACTTCCTCAATGTAACTAACCCTACTGGCTCTTCGTCCACCACCAGTGGTAATACAGACAAGTTCTTCTAAAGTAGGTTTCCTTTTCTGCAAGCTAAAGCCAAATATCCTTGTTGTAATGTAATGCTGATGCAGCTATATTGCTTTTGGGATTGAACCTTAACGTCTTCATAAGATTTTTGACTCTTGTTTGGCACCTCTTAAAACATATAGAGTTTTACCAGTAACTTAGGATTTCTTTCAGTTGCCCTCACTTAGGGGACCTAGGACCATTTGAGATATCCTCGGGTATCCAAAACATTCAGATGGCACTGGCAGAGTTCACACAGGACATGAGGGAGGTTGTGGATGTCTGGAGCAACAGCTGGAGGCCAGATAGCACTGCCTGGGTTATCTCAGATCATAGAAGACATCTAGGTGAAGGCTACTAAATAAAGTCCTTAACGTTTATATTGCAGGCATGGCTTATATTTTCTGTTATGGGTATAGACAGGTATTTTAGAAACAGTAACCAGAGAACCAATTCTACTGCAATTTTTTTCACTGGGTATTCCTTGATGTTAACCAGAGGAGGTTAATGCTGTGAAAGTCCAATGAAAGGAGCTCTGTTTTTTCCCTCTTCTATTTCTAACTATATATTTATCCTTGTTTTCCATTCTTCCCTCTGAAGTAGCCATTCAACTCCTTTTGAAACAAACGGGCTTAGCTCTAAGGTTGACAACTGACCTTCTCAAAATTATTTCAGATGCACGAGGGCTTACTTGTCCATTTCTCATCGTTCAGCTGCAACCAGAAGATGACCTATGTAATTGTACTTTCTCTATTATATTCTCTACTTTCTCTATTATATTTCTCTGCATCCTGATGAAGAAGAAGTCGGGCAAAAAGGCCAGGAGGCCAGCGTGGATGAGCAAGGAGCTCCTGGACCAACTGAAAGTGAAGAAGAAAGCCTATAGAGGGTGGAAGCGGGGACAGGTAGGCTGGGAGGACTACCGAGTGGCTGTGCGAGTGGCCAGGGATCAGGTGAGGAAGGCTAAAGCCCTGACAGAATTGAATCCGGCCAGGGATATAAAAAGCAACAAGAAAAGCTTTTACAGGTATGTAGGGAACAAAATAAAATCCAAGGAGAATGTAGGCCCCCTCCAGAAGGTAACGGGTGTCGTGGTTATCCGGGATGTGGAGAAGGCTGAGGTACTCAATGACTTTTTTTGCTTCAGTCTTCACTGACAGGGGCTCTTGTCTTCCCACCAAACCTGTGGAAGGCACAGGCAGGGACTGTGAGGATGAAGAACCGCCCACAGTGCTCGAAGAGCAGGTACAGGACCATCTAAGGAACTTGAAGGAGCACAAGTCCATGGGGCCTGATGAGATGCATCCGCGCGTCCTGAGGGAACTGGTGGATGAAGTTGCCAAGCCACTGGCCATCATATTTGAGAAATCGTGGCGGTCTGGTGAGGTCCCTGATGACTGGAAGAGAAGGAACATAGCCCCCATTTTTAAAAAGGGGAACAAGGAAGACTCAGGCAACTACAGGCTGGTCAGCCTCACCTCCGTGCCTGGCAAGGTCATGGAGCAGATTCTCCTGGAAACCATGCTAAGGCAAATGGAGAGCAAGGAGGTGGCTGGTGACAGCCAGCATGGCTTCACCAAGGGCAGATCGTGCCTGACCAATTTGGTGGCCTTCTAGGACGGGGTGACAGCATCGGTGGACAAGGGACGGGCAATCATCTACGTGGACTTGTGCAAAGCTTTTGACACTGTGCCGCATGGCATCCTTCTCTCTAAACTAAAGAGGCATGGGTTTGATGGACGGACCGCTTGGTGCATAAGGAGGTGGCTGGATGGCCGCACTCAGAGAGTGGTGGTCAACGGCTCAATGTCCACGTGGAGACCGGTCACCAGTGGCATCCCTCAGGGGTCCGTGTTGGGCCTGGCCCTGTTCAACATCTTTGTCAGTGACATGGACAGTGGGATAGAGTGCACCCTCAGCAAGTTCACCGATGACACCAAGCTGTGTGGTGCCGTTGACACGCTGGAAGGGAGGGATGCCATCCAGAGGGACCTGGACAGGTTGGAGAGGTGGGCCTGTGCCAACCTCATGAAGTTCAACTGGGCCAAGTGCAAGGTCCTGCACCTGGGTCATGGCAACCCCAGGCACAAATATAGGCTGGGGGGAGAATGGTTTGAGAGCAGCCCTGAGGAAAAAGACTTGTGAGTGCTGGTGAACGAGAGGCTCAACATGAGCCAGGAACATGCCCTTGTGGCCCAGAAGGCCAACCGCATCCTGGGCTGCATCAGGAGGAGCGTGGCCAGCAGGTCGAGGGAGGTGATTCTGCCCCTCTACTCTGCCCTGGTGAGACCTCACCTGGAGTACTGTGTCCAGTTCTGGAGTCCCCAACGTAAGAAGGACATGGACCAGTTGGAGACGGTCCATAGGAGGGCCACGAAGATGATGAGAGGGCTGGAACACCTCTCCTATGAGGACAGGCTGAGAGAGTTGGGGCTATTCAGCCTGGAGAAGAGGAGGCTCTGGGGAGACGTGATAGCGGTCTTCCAGTACCTGAAGGGGGCCTACAGGAAAGATGGGGAGAGGCTGTTCAGTAGGGCCTGTTGTGATAGGACAAGAGGTAATGGGTTTCAAAATAGAGGGAGGTAGATTTAGATTGGATATTAGGAAAAAAATTTTTACAATGTGATTTGTAGAGCACAGGAACAGTTTGCCCAGAGAGCTGGTGAATGCCCCATCCCTGGAAATGTTCAAGGCCAAGTTGGATGAGGCTCTGAGCAACCTGATCTAGTCAGGGATGTCCCTGCTTCTTGCAGGGGGGTTGGACTAGATGACCTTTGAAGGTCCCTTCCAACTCTAGCCGTTCTATGATTCTATGATTCTATTATTCCTACCTCTGTCTCTTCAGAATTTTATTGCCAGATGGAATAAAGGCTCCAAAGCCTTCTAAAACAAAATACTTAAGCCTGACTTCATCCAGCTTAGCTTGATTCATTCCAGTTAAGATTCAAGAATTTTGTCAATGGGTTTCCCCACCTACACTTGACAACTAGATCTCTAACATACAGACCTCACTTAGATTCCAAAAAGTGTGTGAACCCAGAGCTGAAGGCCAGATTCCAGCAAGTGTTTGGTAAGAACAGGATAACTGGCTTCAAATGCATTAAAAAATGCAGTAGTAAGAAAGAGAAGAATATGTGCTTTACATCAAAGACAGAAGAGCCAAGAAATAAGGTTTCAGCCACAGAGAGGAAGTATGAGGGAAGTCTTTTTAACAATAAATAAATCAACGGGGCTCCACAGAGTTTACTGAATAGGATTTCTACACTGGTAATCTTTTACAAGTTTGGTAAAAATCCCTGTTAAGGCAGGAAGGCGGACAAGATGGGGTTTTTTTTGGTAAGTCTCTGCCACTCTTTTAAGCCAATGTCAAATTATATTTTAATTCATTAATTGCTTCTCTGGGAGAAAAAGGTTTATACCTAGAGTGAGGTTTCTTGGCATCTAAATGAACTTTCATAGTTTGGCTTTCAGAATTCAATTCAGAGAGTAGAGAAACTGTTATATCCAGATATTACAAGCTCATCAATCTAACACTTTTTAAACAGATAAGAACTATTTCAATACCTGACTCCCTTGACAGAAATTCAGGGATATGTCTTGAAGAAAAGAAAAAAAAAAAATTAATCTATAACTCACCACTAACTAAACAAAACCTTTCTATTTCCTTTCTTCTCCTTATCTGCATCTGACCTTGAGTGTCTCTTTTACCTGACAAGGAATGAATATTTTTCATCTATCCTAACTCTCATTTCTCACATCCATGATTGGAGGGGGGGAGCTATAATAAACATGAACGTTTAATCAATAGCCTTGTATGAGCCGAATCGTAAAGTGCAGACTGAATAATGAAGAAATACAATTCTTACTCCTGTTGCATCTTTAATTAGAGCTTTACTACATGATGTAAATTACTTCAGTCTTGTGATATTACCTGAGATGTTTAAATGTTCTGCAAAAGTATTGATTTTGTTTTGAATGTCACATCTTGCATTTGGCAGCTTTTTCCATGAAACAAACGGATTACACTTGGAATTCTAATTAAGCTTCATTTCTCAAATGGGAAGCAGAAAACAGCAGTGTAAGTACACAATTATCAGAATACAGTTATCAACCTTCATATGGGCGAAACAACCATGATTTTGCATAGTACTGCATAGCACATAATTTCCTTTGAATTAAAGCTTTAACAAAGATGGATGTCTGTATTCTCAAGATGTAATTTTCCATCCTGCAACATATTGGTTAAATAGTTCAAATGGTACATAATTTTTATTTTCATTTGAATAGGTTTGGCAACTTAGCAGTGAGAAGAATTAACCTTTGGGAAAATCAATTATCTTCTTGTCTGGTTAAGAAAAAATACACACATGCAAGGAAAAACTTCACAGAAACTTGATAGAATTAGTCAGCAGTGAATGTGAGTGTCACTCTCGACTAAGCTTTCAGCGTCTGTGTGAGATCTTTGCAGAAGATGGGCTATGGCAAGGAGAGTTTAGAGACTGGAGCTGAGTAAGAAAACGTCCCTGAAAAACTGAATGGAAAGACCTCAGCTTTTTGCGATGACCAGTGAACAGCTGATACTCACCACTTATTCTTTGTTGTATTTTGACCTACAGGCTTCTCATGTCACTTCTGAGTACATCAGCTTTGAAGATATTCTGAAATTGTATGAGATGTACCTGTTAGAAAGTTACATCTCACATACATGGATAAAATATACATCATTCTAGTTTAAATTTTAAATTTTTTTAATCAACTAAAGACATAACCTTCAGATTTCTGTTCACGTCTATTGTTGCTACTGGCTTTAATTTCTTTGTGTAATTTTTAACTTCTTCCCCAAATGCATTGAAATTCACATCACCCCTTCATTGGACTTAACAGTGATGTGATCCAGACAAAGAAAGAAAATAAAGCCTTTACTGACATGGCTAGTTCAAAATAGCTTCCTACAGTGAACTGTCAAGAAACAAAAATAACCCGTAGTCTAGTAGTCTCTATTACTAAATTTGGAAAATTCATAAATGTTTATTTAGTTTCTGAACAGCGGACATAATGCTTCTAAATGTTGGAAGAGAACTTAAAATTCATGCTGCGGGGTTTAAAACAATAATTATGAAATCCTCCAATAATTCACATGCCCGTAACTCTGAATTGTGGCAAGTTTTATCTCGCACACACACATATATTATATATGTACACACATATATACATATATATACACACATACACAAATAGAAATATGCACTCATATAGCTAAAGGAAAATCTCTGTATTTTCAATATCTGCCACATAATAAGTTCAAAAAAAAAAACCCCAAAAAACCCAACCCAACTAAAAACCCCAGCTTTGACCTCTTAGTAAGCCATTTTAGATATGCAGCCAAATATTACCTGTTGTGAGTTCATTATATTCTCCATAGTTACTGTTAATTAAAAACTTCCAAGCAGCAGTGTCTTGACCTGGTCATTACACTTGCTACACAGTAAAGCATACATTGTAAATGTATGAGAATGAAAATAAGATATTTCAGATTAAATAGAGTAACTCTAGCCATGATACTTAAGAGAAATCATTTTACAAAGGAAAAATGTGGGCCTTCAGTTTTCAGGAAAGGTAGCAGGCCTCACTACTGCATTAATAATGTGAAAAGAACCCTCTGAAATAAGGAAATATTCTTCAACTCACTTTTTTTGGGTTTGTGGAAATAATTAACAATAAGATTAATATTCGCTACAAAACTTTAGTATTCCTCAGGCATTAATATCTTTTAGATTTTGTTTTTAATTTTAAAGCCATTTGCAAGCACTATTTTCCCCTTCAACAGCTTTTTTTCACCACCTAGCCTTCTAATTTTGCAATAAGGCTACTGGAATACCTAACCAAACTAGACCACTTAGACCATCTGTTCAAATGATTTGCCTGCCTCTGATTCCTATAAGTTCTGTGAACCTCCTTCTCCCTTGTCTGACTAAATCACATTGACTGTTACAGAGCTGAAAGGCACAGCAATGAGCATTAGGCCCATGGGGAGCAGCAGAAGCCATGCAGGAAGCCAGGAGAGTTGGAAAAAATGCTACAGTAACCTCAGAGTACACAACTGTAGTGCAAGATCCACGCTAGACTACTCCCACTTTTATCTCAGAGTACAGCTCAAAGTAAAACTTGTAAATTGAAAAAGAATTATTTTCTGTTTATGAATAACCTATTGTTCTGAACTTTCTGCTTTGAAGTCAGTACTTGCTCCAGGGTGATTCAATGCTATGCTTTGGCTTTGATGTACAATCTTAAAAGCACCATTACAGGCATTTACTGGAAGGGAATACCTTGTTGCCATGGCTACTAGTGCATCACTTGAAATTGGGATATAGCTGGATTTCATCACCATGACACTAATTTTCTCCAGTGCAGCAATGGAGAGACTAGATCATAACTGTATTAGAGGCAGTGGGGTTGCATTTCCTTCTTTCCACTTCTTAAAGTTTGTGTGGATGAAACCCATGGCTGTAAGGACAAACCTGTAAAGCCAAGGAAAACCATGCCAACTGTTGTTTATGATGGGGGAAAAGAAATAGAGTGTATTTTTGGCTTTATTCCTTACTAGAAAAAAAATGAAATGCAGAATCCTGTAGGAAATCAGCTGTCAGGCTTACTATATCTCCACTGCTATGAGATAATGACAGTCAAATTAAGTGCTTTCTTGGTGTCTGCTTGGCCCTAATCCAATATTCACTGATCTTTCTCAGCTGAATGTAGTATGGTGAGATATAGTGTGAGGAAAAAGTCTAAGACCCTTGGGGCATGTCTGTCACAGAAAAAGCAAGGCAAAGAGGACCTACACCAAAGACAGGGATGCATTTGTACAACTTTTGTAACCTCAGCACTTCACACAGAGCCCGCTAAGAGCAGAAAGCATGATGAAGAGAGTTGGGGCTGTTCAACCTGGAGAAGAGGAGGCTCTGGATAGACCTTATAGTAGTCTTCCAGTACCTAAAGAAGGCCTACAGGAAAGACAGGGAGAAAGTCTTGTTGTGACAGGACTAGAGGTAATGGTTTCAAAATAGAGGGAGATGGATTTAGATTAGATACTAGGAAAATATTTTTTACTCTGAGGGTGGTAGAACACTGGCCCAGGTTGCCCAGAGAGGTAGTGGATGCTCCATCCCTGGAAACACTGAAGGCCGGGTTGGACGGGGCTCTGAGCAACCTGATCTGGTTGCAGATGTCCCTGCTCCTTGCAGGGGGGTTGGACTAGATGACCTTTGAAGGTCCCTTCCAACCCAAACCATTCTATGAGTCTATGGTTCTATGAAGTTGCTATTGTGTTTGGAGAAAACTTCTACCTCCAGGTTCATCATGCCCCAACCCAGCTCAGTTGTTCCTACACCTGCTGCATAGCCGTGCACTAAGACAGCTGTAATGTTCCAAATATAAGAAAGATCTATGGCGAAGTGTACAGCAAGTGAGTGAGAGATTGATTTTTCAGGTGGGCTTAATAGAAAGGAACAGTTTTATACCAGTAACTGTCTTCATACCTCTTCAGGCTACAAGATAAACCTGTAGAAGTTAACTGAAAAGCAAATTTCCTACAGCCTTCTAGTCAAGGGATTTAAGGAAAAAAAAACAAAAAAAACACCCTAAATCCTTCTTTCATCTGATTAGGAGATCATCTCAGTCCTCAAACCGTCAGCATACATGAAGAATCTCAAGTGAAAGAGGGCACCTTATTGCCCTCCTCACCTAACTTGAACATTTATGTAAGAGTCACCTCACCTAAAGTACAAAGAAAGAAGGAGAAGGCTTCAACTACAGGTTCAAACATCTACTTTCAGAAATCTACAATGGAGATACCTGCACTTGAATCCCACTGTAAGAGTGGGATTAGCTTTCTCACAGACAGAAATCTAGTACTATCAGAAATATCTTCTGATTGTGACATAGCTGGAAGACAAAACAATGGTCTTACAGAAAAAAAAAAAACAAACAAAAAACCAAAAACCAAACAAATAACCAAAAACCAAACAAAACACTTCAAGAGGGAGCTGGACACCCAGTAGAATGCACAATTAAGAGTCATGCAGTGAATCACTCATTAAATTTGACCTAAAGTCATCATCTAGTTTCAATGAGTCCCCAAATGAGAGCTATCAACACCTTCAAGTTGTTATTAGTGGCCTCAGACATCTATATTAGGATAGGATGAAGTGTGCTTGGGAACATTTATTTTTCAGCATTGACTACTGAAAGAAGCTTAAACGACTACTGAGGCTGGGTAGCAAATACAGCCAAGATTATCTTGTCCTCAGTGTTTCGATTTCACACATTATTTTTTTAGAAGTATTTCTTTTAAGCTAATATGTTTCTGTAAAATAATGAATTATTGCAAGAAAAAAAGTAAAATAAAAAAAGGACCAAATTAATCTGTTTCACTTTTAGCATCATTATTACCTCTGGGTAATCACAGTAATTTCCAGTTCACCCCAATTTTTGCAGAACACGAGTGGCAAAGTCCCCAGTGAACTCCCAATACACTTCCTTATCTTTAGCTTTCAGCTGCCAGAGTCTGTAACAAACTAAAGATAATCACATTTGAGAAGTTTCTACGTATGTATTTACATAAATGTGTCATTATTAGGGAGTTTGGTCCACTGCATTCTAAATGCATAAATGAAGTAACTGATGTGTGAATAGCTTTTTATCTGGAGTTTGGTTCAAATTCATTTCTAATTAAGGCAGCCTGATTTTGCATCTACTATTTCAACCACCTTTTCTTTCTGCTCTTAGCACATATATTCTCTGTCTTAGTCAATCAGCAATGGGAGATTAGTCCCCTCGCCAGGCTACTCTTTTCTTTAATATTTAGAAGCTCTTGTAGCTCAAAGTGACACTAGAACCAGCTTTAAGAAATGTGGCTTATATCACATCGGTGTTGCATTTTAGAAATTACATTTGAGTTTTAAAATCAAATTATTTTGTTGCAGGAATTAGTGATTTAGTCGGATATAAGGTTATATGTACATCTTCTAGGCAAATTTGCACCCATAAAAGTTAAGTTCAGTTAAAAATATTAGGTTGTAAAACCATTGTGGTGTCAGAAGTTTAGAGAGGAATTTTTATAATGAGTTATCTCTCTAAGGCAGACTGGCTTTTCTCTTCTGCTTCCAATATTTAGATGTAGATTTACCAAGCAGCACTTAACATCTCAAAATAACTCTGTATCTAAACCTACCCATTTGCTTTCACCTAAAGTGCAACATATTTTTCCTGGAGAAATTACTAAACTGAAAGATAGCTCTTGGTTTTTAACTTTAGTGAACCTATAGTACACAGCTATCGTTACTCACAGAGAATGAGAAATATTGATTTCAGGTTGTGCCATAACAAAGTCCTACAGAAGATTTTGAAATTAATTCCTTCTTTTCCCTACATTGTAGCTGTCCAATTTTTCCTTTATCTCTACTGGCATAGGACTTTCAGTTTTAAGTAGTGACTATTCATCACATATATGGCACAAAGAGCCTAATGTCGTTGATTCTCAGTGCTACTACTTAACCACATCTGTTGATAATAAATTTGATATATATATAAAGCTACAAATATATTTTTAATTAAAAAAAAATTCTATTATTCTTGATTTTGTGGCAAAAAATGCTGCACTCCTCTAAACAAAAGGTATCTAATTTTAGGTACTGTTCATTGTGCCCATAATTTGTAGGTATATGTGATGGCAGAGATTGTAATTGAAAATATTTACTTTATTACCATTGTCAAATTTTGGTTGCTAAAGTGACTTCAGTGAAGAAAAAACTTTTTCAATTAGGAAGATTCTTTTTCCATTATTTTTTTTTTTTCCTAAATAAAAAAAAATATTTAACATTTATTGAAAATAAAGTAACTTAGTAAGGAGTTTTTACAATCTAATAAGATCCTCTTCTTCATTTCCTGTAGCCTAGAAGACTACAGTAAGATGCTATTTTTATGACAGTTTAGTCTTCCAGACATGCTGTAAGATCTTTGTCATATTTTAGCACTTCTCTCTCTCCATTTAAAATTTGGCAGATCAGAATATGACAAGGATGAACAAACATCGATGGAGAAGGAACAGAGGACATGCTGATTACTGGAAATCATTCAAACCTCAAAAAAGGGTCAGGTTCAGGGTGCCCATTTCCTTAATTAAAAATCTAGTCAATAATCCCAACGTCTCACTCACTCACATTAGAGTGACAAACCATGTCAGACCAGATTCTTCTCTGTTTTTACAGCTAGATAATTGAAATCTGAATCAACTACTTTATGAATGTTAAATTGCCATTCTAGTGGCTATTCATAGTCCCTAAGTTCTGATCTTCTACAGAATGGTTTAAGAAACACAATCAAATAGTGAAAAATAAAACTTCGTTGGGGTTCATCTGGTGCACAGAGAAGGCTTTTAATTTTACAGAAAAGGTAAAAAAAAAAAAAAAAAAGCAGTCTGTCCATTCCTCAAAGTGATGATATAGAGCCAAGCTCTATGGGGTTGCTGACTGGATTTATTGTATGTCACACAGATCAAAAGTAAGTGTAGGCAGCTAAAGAGCCTTGATACCCAGCTGGGTAGGATGGTTTGTGAGCGTAACAGACACTGACTGTGCCACAGCACAATACTTCTGCTTGCCAAGTTAATTAAGTTAGGATTGAATGCCCATGGATAGGAGATAATAATATCAGCCACATACAAAGGATATGTGATATTGTAGATTAGGTTTATAAGAACTGTTTTGTCTCTCTGACAGGGAGACAAAAATGTGCTGCCTTTAAACTCTGAAAGATGGGACTCCTGCCATACTCAAGAATATGCTTTAGTTTGTATTTTTTTTTCTGTTATTATTTCTATTTCCCATTTAATAAAAACCCACGCCTTTGAGCTATATGCAAAGGAAATGGCAGAAAAAGTGACAAGCCCAGGAAACTGCCAGAAGTGAACTTTTCAACTCACAGCAACATCTCAAGGCAGGCTGTAAATAGGATTACTTTTATTAGACTGCTGCCTGCTACAGCCGCTCTCGTTAAGGGCCTGTCACTCTGCCCGTTGTGCACAGCAGAGTGACGGGCAGACCAAGCCCTGGGGACTCAGCGCGGGGCCCCCACTGCCGCCCATCACTCAGGTGGAACCATCCCTTTGAGTCAATAATAGCATCTATCTGAAGCTTAAAATGGGATTTCAATGTGCTTTACAGAAGACGGGCAGGTGCTTGGATTACTCTTTCAACAGAGTCACGGATTGTCAGTAGAGGCCCAGGTGAACCACCAAGAGCCTCCTCCCCACCATGGATGTGCCTCCTGTGAATTGAGACATGCACTGGCATGTCACCATGTTGATCACATTGGTGGTTAAGCCCTTCTCTATTTTAGAGGAGGTTTTTTCCCCTCCTCAACGCCTAGACCAGTACTTGAATCAGGCAATGCTCAGGCTGGCCTTTTGGGTAAAATTTTAAGCGTTTCCAAGGTTTAGGCCGCTGCAAATTAAGGTACAGTGTGAAGATCAAGCCATTCTGAGGGAAGCACAAGGATTATGGTGATGTTCGCACATATAATTTATACAAGTGAAGGAGAGAAGAGAAATGAAAATAAAGAAATAGCAATGGGGAGAGCTTCCTGGAGAGAACAAGAGTTGCACTAGAGTTTTCAGGGCATGCGCCTATTGCTGTAATTCATAGTCAATAGATGCAGAGCCTCACATCTGCAAGTTAACCTGCGTTCCCAAGAGAGGAGAAAGTTCCCATGAAATTACCAATTCTCCCCTTTAGAGTCTGAAGCACATATATATGTATATATACCCACATATACACACATATGTATATGTTTAAGCACTTGCAGCTCCACTTTCTCCAAGCCTCCATAGTGTAAAAGCTCAGTTCAAGCTGGTTAGAAGGTTCCACTCTACAGGAAGCTGGAAGTCTAACTCAGGTGCTTGTCTCATGCATTTTAGTCTATCTAAACAATCCTTCATTTCACAGGATGAGTTGAATGTCGAAGTTTTATTCTAGACAGACATTGCAGTAGATATTCAAAGTGCGTCAACTGAAATATTTTCAAAGTATGAGACAGCTTGAATTCCAGACCCAACGTAGCAAAAGAAGGAAGCTGGACATCTTTAGGTCAGACTGGAGAGAGTCGGATTTTCCTCATGTACTTGGCCCTGATTCTGCAAAGACATGTAGGCACTTGTGTTAGTGACTAACACAAGTTTAAACACTTTTTAAAGAGGATATACACTTTAGACTGTTATTCTGTTAATTTTAATTAGCACTACTAAAGTAATACTAAATTGGATGGCTTTATAGAAAATATTTAGTCTGAACATATCTTGCAGGAAGCATTTGTAGCTATGCATTTCTAATATCTTTTATTATTTCCTTTCTCAGAGAGGTTTGTTGGAGTGCACATCTCTCAAAACACACGAACAAAAAAACATTAAAGACATATTATAAAAGCTATTATGTTTCATGATCCGATTATACTTATTCTGTTTCAGGACAAGTACACAATTTGCAAAATTATAGTCTTAGTCCAGTCACCTTGTTGAGAAAATTCCTATTTATATTCCTGACTGGCACCTCCTATTTCTCCAAGTCATTTTGCTCAGTTTGCATGATACAAATCATCAGCTGTAAAGAGGAAGACCAGGTCCAAATTCATTCTTGATTTATCCCCACCAATACACAAAAGGGTAAAGCAAATCCATTAAAAACAAGGATAAAAAGAAAAAAAAAAATGAAGAAGATACAGCATGAGATGGATAGAAGATAAATGCTAAAGACATGATTGTCATTTACATTAAGGCAGAATAAAGAAGCTGTGAAAGAGAACAAACACAAAATAAGACGTGCTTCTGTTTATTTCTAGCTAAAAATATGTTGGATTTTTTTTTTTTTTTTGAGGGGGTGCGTTCTTATTTGTTTGTGAGAAATTATTTTTTTTTGCATTAAGAGGAGTTGGGTTTTTTTGAGGATTTGTAAAAAGTTCAGTGTTGAACTGATTTTACAAATCCTCCAGTTCTCCAGGATTCACTTATCTCTTTCTGAAAGGATCTGTCTATCTCTTCATCACAGGGCTTGCAATCACTGGCTATTATGCAAGGGTCAAGCTCACTCTGAGAAAGGAAAATATACTAAATTAAGATGTAGAAAAGATTAACCAGCTCAGGTTAATTGTGTTTTCATTTTCTTAAGAATTTATCAATGCTGTAAAATAAATCTCATTATGTTTTTGCAGTTATTAAAAGAAAATGGGACACTCTATAACAGTGACAGTCACTATCATCAGATCTGAAAACAAGAACAGGAGAGCAATTCTTTCCAGCTGGACGTAAAACCAAGTGTCTGCATTTAACACCGTTTCTACCAACTCCTGCTATTTCTTCATCTTCTTTTTCCGTTGCTATTCAGAAAGAGATCTTGTCACTCTTGCTTACAATGTCATCCATAAGGCCTCTCCTTGTCTTTTGAAATCAATGTTCATGTGAGCTTTCCTTTCCAGGCCTTAAAATACCCTTTTGTAACTGTGGGTTAGAGACAAGCCAACTTCCTTAGGCGAAATAATATTTTACATTGATAATTGAAAGCACAGAGAAAGTTAGACACTGGCTAAGGGGATGAAGAGTGGGGCAAAAGGGAAGGGTAATCATAAAATAGAAGTAACATCTATCTCCCTGCTGCCTGAAAAGGAGAAAGTGCCTTGGATCAGCATCTTCCTCAAGTTTGGGTCTGCCCACAACCAAACACACATTTTGAATTCTGTGTTCAACAAACATATCATTGCACAGCAGAAGTACTCAAACAGCAGTCACAGGACTTTCCCTCAAATTGTATCTTACCAATAAGAAGTGGCATGTACAGCCAATTTGAAATACCGTTATTCTGCCTTACTGGAGAGATGGGTGCACGTGCTTTTGGGGCTAGGCCTAATTTTATTTCATTTTCCACTTCAGTTGCAACCCGGAGAACTAACTGGGTCTCATCTAAAAAGCCAGTACCATTTCCCAAGGTAGTCAGCCAAGATCACTGGGGGCACCTCATCTCAATTCATAAGATGAAGCACCATGTTCTCTCTTGCAATATGCTAACTACCATAAAATACATACTTAGTGCTATTCAAATTGTTGTGGGAAGTGCTGGGGAGTGGGCTGTGCAAGCTCATTATGGTGACTGAATGCTTACAACTGCGATCCTTTTAGCAATAATGAATTTCCACGTGAATGAGGGGTCCCGAGGGTAAAGGGAGTATCCAGCAAACAAAAGGCTTGAATTTCCTTTCTGGTCATTGAAGTGAAACAAACAAACAAACAAAAATCTGTATTAGAAAAAAAAAAAACAAACCAAACAACAAAATAAAACAAGGTGTCAATCTAAACACTGCAAACCAATCCTTAAGCAGCAAAAGATGTGCAAGCACTCCACGCTTTCCATTTTGCAGAAGATAAAACAGGAACCAATATGGAATCAATATTAGCTCAATCTTGATTGATCTTCCTTAACTTTAATCTTCCCACCTCAGTCACTCAAAAGACTCTTTACAGTTGATACTAGAAGGGATGTTTCCAGATCTTAAGCCATCTGAATCATTTTCAGACCAAGTCCAATGATCCTCATATGGAGCCTAGAGTGAGTAGTTTTGTCATTTACTTAACTCCCATGTTTTCCCCAAAGTGAACGACAGCGTCACAAAGCTAAAACAACCTAACTCAAATGTTTTCTTATCCGTAACTGGTCCTCTGTGAAAACGTATGTTATTTTTCTTCTTAGCCTGAAGTGAATGGAAAGATACACTAGAATGAGCAAATGAAGTATTATACATAGCCCTTATTAAATAGGATTTTTTTGTAATTGCAGAGAACTAAAATATGACCTTAAAAATTTATTCTGTTGTTGCCTGATCAAGAAAACAGTTTGAGACTTCAAAATGCCAAGAAGAATTGGTAAACACAGAAGCCTTTACTTTGATGGTGCTTGTCCACTTTTCTTCTGAGTAAAATTTAGTATTTCACATAATTTTCAGGGTCTCTCTTCTTCAGAATTATTGTATTACATTATACATTTGAACACTTTAAAATAAGCACTATTTCAAAATGGAGGAAAAAATAATAAGTAGTTCAGATTTTTCTCATGACTGAAATAAGTCACTTGGATTTCTCCAAATTTGAAAAAAAAAACAAAAACAAAAACCCACCTAACAAACAAAAAAGGGTCCTTTGTGCTTTTGCTAGTAGTAACAATTAAATAAATAGTGCTGGTAAACAAAAGCAAGTACATGATTAAGTAAATAGTCTTTAATTACCTCTACTAGGAAAATCTGACCCTGATTCCTCACTCTGCATATTACTTTGTCATTTGTATCTCTTACAGTGCTTTTGCCTCATTGCAAGAGATGCCCTCATCTATCAAACAGGGCTAATAATGATTTCCAAGCATACAGAAAGAAGTGGATCAGGAACTGAGAATTTTATGTACTATTACAGTGTATCTGCAGAGTAAAACACAAAATTTCCAAGGGTTTTTAATCAAACTTATGTCTAAGGTTGTTAACATGAATAAATGTTAATTCCACGTTCAGCAAAACACTGTAGTATTGCTATTACCTTACCCTCTAACATCATGGTTGCATATATTTTAAAATCTGAAATTATATCATTGTTTAAATTGGAATCTTAAATAACTTTTCAGTTAATTGTTCAAGTGATTTTTATCAACAATTTCCTCGATAGAAACAAAATCCATCTGAATGGAAAACTAGTGGGTTTTTTTCCCTCCAAGATTATTTGTGGCTTTGTATTGTCCAGTACAGCAACTGCTTTCTTCTAATTTTTCACTTTGAAGTGGCACCTTCATGGAAAAACAACATTTATTTGGCTAGAAATCTAAAATGTACAAATTACACCTGACCTCCTCCCCTAGTGTTAGCAAGGGGGTTGGATTCTACTCCCACTCTCCCCCACAAAAAAAAAAAAAAAAAAAAAAAAAAAA
>WHYT01017216.1:153714-169173 GCA_009806455.1 Tetrax tetrax | reverse complement strand
AAAAAAAAAAAAAAAAAAAAAAACAAAAAGAAAGAGAAAGAATTACTGTTTAATTTATCTTCATGGTCTTTTGTGTCTTTCAGCATTCAACATAAGTTATTTTCCAGAAAAAGACTACAAATGAGGAGATTGGAATGTAACTCTGTGATAAACAAAAACATCAGACAGTAAATAGGGAAATGAGAAAGAGAATTACAGGTGCAAAGTAATTATTATTGTGCCACAACATTTCAACTGTTAACCATTTTATACCTGCATATTCTATCAAGAGCATCGGCGTTTGGCTTGCAGAGCCACTGACGTTTTCAAAGTCTTTACATTCATTAGAATTTAGTACTGTGAGATTTTCATTTGCTTTGCTTTGTTTTTTTTTAAGCTGTTTTATTCCATTCAACACATCATGAAGGAAATATTTGTATTGAAACACTACCTAGGAAAGTAAAACACATGAGAATATAATACATTTTATCAGTCAGTTCTATTTTTTATTTTAAAATTAATTATTTTCATTCTCTAGAATGTCTCATAATTTTTGATATATGAATTTTGTGTCGAAACTTCAAATTCTGAAAGGCTTACAAGGCTTTTGCTACAGATAAGCCCTAGAAAACACCATTTGAAATATAAAGAATGACTATTTCTCCACCTCAGACTCAAAATAGAGTTAAAAATACAGGAGAAACTACAAGGATCTAATTTGAATAAAAAATAGAACTGTAGTCATACCACAATGCCTGAGACTTTATTGAGTACCTTAATATGAAGGTTAGCTATAAGGCAATACAGCATAAACTTGATCTCTAACGTCATAGAAAAGGTTTAATTTAAAGGACGATTTGCACCATTATGAGATAAGCATCTCCAGAGACTCATCTCTCTGACCTATTTCTCTCCATTGACAAAAAAAAAAAGAGCCTAGGGTGACCAGCTCACATTTAGATGTCTAACCTTTAGATATCTCAAGTGAGATAAGACAAATCCCATCCAGAGGATTCATATGCTGTGAATGGTGATAGATCAACTGCCCCAAAGAGAGTAATCCAGAAAAGGGATGGAGGTTCTGAGTGGCGGGCCATCTTGTGTGAGTTGGTAGGCAAAGGGGATGAATTGTAGGGTGGGCAGCTCTGACTATCTGCCTCAGCTGTCATCTTTAATGTGGTGATGGGGACAAAGTGCATCTGCTCTTACAAGGCAAAACCTTCCTGGGGTCTGGTGCAGCTCAGCGATACTAGTTGTGCAATTTGTTCAATGCTTGAGGTGGGTCAAAACCAATTCCTTCAGAATGACCTATCATATCTCCTATAGCAATGAGAATCTGCAGCATGAAAGACAATCTCTTGCCTTAAACTTGTTATCTCTCTGCTTAAATCAGACCAGTAAGAGAGTGAAAAAACAATGATAACAGTCACCAACATTTTAGCAGAAACATACATTTTGAAGAGGTGCATGAGATAACACAACATCAGGCTCACTGACTCTTCCTGTCCTGTGTTTGGTGGATTTTAATCAAGCAGAATTTCACTGAATGTTCACATACTCTAAGGAAACCTATAGCAAGCCTCTGTTTTCCTCCTCTACAGGGCAATTATTCTGCAGAAAGTAATTTTCAAGTATATTAATTAGGATTGGGAATTTTAGGGAGAGAAAACTCGTCCTTCTGAGACCTGCTGACTTTGATTTTACTTTAGGGTAAAATTTAAATTTAGTACTCTGGCTACATTTCAAAAAAATACAGTGAATTCCACTAACAATTCTTTATAGCAAGAACATTGCCAACTATTTATGACCATCTTTGTGTGTGAACATCAGAAGCAGATGACGTGTGGACAGAGGAAGGGATGGCTCTGACAGGATTTCTGTTCCATAGCTGGGGTTTGGTTTTATTTTTTGGTTGCTTTGTGGGTTTTTTCCCCAAAGTTTTTTGCTGCTCTATGATGTGTTTTGATGGCATTTGTATTCTTTGTTCTGGGCAGGCTGGAAGTGTCACATTGAAAGATTGACCCATGTGTTGTGACAGATATGTAATCTACAGAGCAAGAGGACATTTTGCTTTCATGATGTGAACAAGATGCTTCTTAACTCCCCAGGAAGCATATATAACACTTATGTCCACAGCTTCAAGGACCTGTGGAGGAGACACTCCAGCTACGAAAAATTTTGATGATTGATAGTTTTATTTTTAACAAGTCAACTAATTATTTAACATGTATGACTTCACTTATGAATACACAATAACATATAGAACTGTAAAGTATTTTTTGTCTTCAAGAAAATTTAGTCCTGCAGGTAAAGTGGAGTGCCACAATTTAGCCTCAGTCGGGCAGTCTCTCTCTCCCTCCCCCCACCATCTGAGAGAATAAGGAGAGATAATATAAGAAAAAGGCTCGCGGTTTGGGATAAGGACAGGGAGAGATCCTTAAGGTTACCATTACAGGGAAAACAGACTCAACTTGGGGAAAACTGTTCATTTATTACTAAAACCAGCAGGATAATGAGACAGAGAACAAGATAATCTCCCCCCACCCCTCCCTCTTCCCGGGCTTAACATTATTTCTACCACCTTCCCTCCCTGAGGAGCACAGAGGGAGAGAGGGAATGGGGGTTATGGTCAGTTCATCACATGTTTTAGGCTGCTGCTTCCTCCTCAGGGGAAGAACTCCTCACATTGCTCCCCTGCTCCACTGTGGGGTCCCTCCCACGGGCCACAGTCCTTCGTGAAACTGCTCCGGCGTGGGTCATCTCTTCCACAGGGTGCAGTCCCTCCAGAACGGCTGCCCCAGCGTGGGCCTTCCATAGGCCACAGCCGCATTCAGGCATCCACCTGCCCCGGCGTGGGGTCCTGCCCGGGCTGCAGGGGGATCTCTGCTCCTCCGTGGGCTCCATGGGCTGCAGGGGGATCTCTGCTCCTCCGTGGGCTCCATGGGCTGCAGGGGCACAGCCGGCCTCACCATGGCTGCACCACGGGCTGCAGGGGAATCTCTGCCGGGAGCAGCATTACTGCTCCCCTTCCTGCACTGACTTTGGTGTCTGCAGCAGCTCCTCTCACCAGAAATTCTTCACAGCCGGCTCAGGCAGACGCCTCTCAGGTTCTCTTCACATCTCAGCTCATCTCCACTTCTTGCAGCCGGGCCAGACCGCCCGGCGGGAGAGCAGAGGGTGAGGCCTGCAAGGCCCACAAGGCTCATGCCTCCCCCTCTGCCCCCTTTCAGTGTCTTCACATCTTCTCTGTTTTTTTTTTTCTTTTTCTGTTTTCCCCCTTTTAAATACCTTATCACAGATGCATTATCATGGAACATTCTGCTACCAATCGGCTCGGCCCTGGCCAGCAGCAGGTCTGCCCTAGGCCCGGCTGAGTCCACTGGACAAAGACGAACAACATCTAGCAGTTTCTTACAGAAGCTGCCACCATAGCACCCCCTCGCTGAATAAAACCAGAACATGGAGTTTGTACTTTTAGGTGGTATTGTCCTTGCTAGAAAATAGCATTATTAGCTAAAGCACAGGAATGGTATTTATGCCAATAAAACGTAGACTTCTCTTTTCCCTGAATCTGCCTGTACAGTACCTGTCACTGTAGGATCTGAACATCCCTCTGGAACTTCATCTTTACTCGTCCTTCCCACAGGGCTTGTTTAAGCTCCTGTTAAAAAAACAGTTGAGGCTGTTGTCATGAAGATTTTAATAATGTCTTTGTCAGAATCCCATGTAAGACATCAGGTACCCTCTATGCATAGACTTTTCTCTCCTAAACTCTCTAAGAGTTTGACCTTCCTTTTGCTTCAGTTCATGCCCTTATCTCTTTAAGCACTTTACGCTTTAAACTGTTTTGCAGTTTTGTATGCACTAGCATGCCTCTTCAGCTCTTCCTAAATTTCCTGTTAAAAAAACCAACAGAACAAAGAAGCAACCACATGCAGAGAGGTATCTGGTAAACTGATACAGCCTCTTCATGCAAACTAAGAACTACTTTCAGTATTCACCAAATCTGACTCCTACTGGACTGTTATTGGAAAGGGGTTTCTTTGTTTTGCTTGAGTATGGTTTAACACTTGTGTTTTCATGAACTCGGTATCTGAAGTTTGGGGCTGCAATACAAGTCATGCATAGCAGTACTGAGCTAAGTCCTAAAAGATTTTGTTCTTTGTTCCGGCTTAGAAAAATGCTGGAAGTATATGGTATCTGCAAAGGAACCAAATTTCCACACCTATCTATTATTGTTGATAATAGTTACTCTTTGAAAATCTGTTAGATTTGTTCAAGTGAGTCTTAAGCGGATCATTGCTAGTGATCAGGATGCTAGCAGGTGAGATCAATTATCCCAATTCTTCCTCTTGAGTTCTTATACTTTCCCTGCTGTATCTGCTTTTGGTATCTGCTGAGGAGATAATACTGTAAGATATGAGTTTGGATACTAAAAACCTATTTTTCTACAATTAATTCCTTTTTCAAGGCACATCCCTGTAAATCTTAGTTCTCTGTCTCGTTCCTCAGCTTCAAAGGTAATTATGACCAAATAAGATTATTAGAACAAGACTGTAATTTTATATATTCCCAAGATACACACTTCAGTCAGTCTGAATGAAAGTATAAAAATGGTATGTATTAACTCAGTTACAAAGTTGATTCAGTATCTTTTATTTTGCTTTCAGATTGATGCTGTTGGATATTCTTTCCTCTTTTTATTTTTTTTAAATGCAAGACTTTGCTTGTTGATTAATGACATTCTAGGAGTTACTCTTCTATGACGACAGTATGAGAAAAAGGAGGGAAATATTGGTTTCTTATTAAATAAATATGAGTTTCCTTTTTTATGCAAATTTGCATCAAATACTTTTTGTATATTCAATGACTATGACCATTTTCTTTGGGCCAATTTGTGCTTTTCTCGGCGGTCAAAATGTTGAACACTGAAACTGTAAGCAAGATGAAAATTAAACATGGAGTTTTAGTCTCCTGTTTGGGTTTTGAAGCTGTTCAAAACCACATTTCCAAGAGAAATATGTTCAGACATGCTGAAGAAAAAATTTAGCTAAAGATTTGCATTATTGAAACTAGAGCAGCAAATTATACAATATTAAATAAGTCTATTAAGATGAAAAACAAAGCAGAAGTTATTGAGACATTACATGGAGAAGAGTGGAGTCTTTGACTCCACTACGTGTTGTAAAACCTCTAAAATCAAACTGAGATCATGTACTGTTTGCTTTATGTCTGTCTTTCTGACACCAAAAGTTTGCATTTTCAAGACTATCCCAATCTTATAATTTAAACTATAGCTCTTAATCCTTTCTTTTCCCATAAACTTCATAGAAAGACAGTGATTTGTCTTTTTTACCTGACTACATGATGAAGTGGCAGTGGTTAATATAAAAGCCCTCAGTGCGTAAGCCAAATTCCTGGTAATTTAGTAAGAACAATAACTAAGTGTGAAAATAGAACTTGACTGCTTTGTACCTCCTTCAGAATAATGCAATTAATCCCACTTTTTTGCCCCCTTCACACATGTTATACTGAAATCTGAGTTTTGTTGCTTATCAGCATCTAAACCCTTTATATTCTGTGAGTTTTGCATTCTCACTGCTTTGCATGAAACAAAAGCAACTTCTTTCTCCTACCCTCAGAGCAGACTTCCTCAAAACTCTGATAGTAAAATTGGGTATCATCCTGAATCAGTCACATCATCGCTTATGTATTTACCTTCTTCTAACAGACAGTGAAGCACACCAGATGCTCATATGGAAAAGATAACAAAGATCTAGTTTATGGAGAAAGCCTATCAAATCTAGTATCTAAAATAATGCATTTTAATTCATGGACTTCTGAAGCAAAACATGCCATTTAGTGAGTGGCACACTGTATATAGTGTATCACATCTCTTAACATCTTGATATAAATTCTTTTGGTAGCATAAGACATTTCTAAAAATATTAATGCTGCAAATTTTACAAAGTTCGTAGTTATTCACCAGAAGTTTTCATTACCTTTTCCTTCTGCTTGGAGGAGAGATGAGAAGGACTACAAAAGTGAAAACCAGAAAAAGTTTAATCCATAAATAATATTGCCAAAGAAAAGGTGAGCATCTGAGTAAATTTGAACACCTTGGCAGCATAACCGACAAGACACTGTCAATACCTTGTCAGACTTGTATGGTCCTCTTAAATCAAATGCAAAGTCATTGTGAATTATGATCATGGTTGTGGGAAAGGACAAAAAGCATGAATCTACCAGTACTGTTACCACAGTAATTAAAACAAGGAAAGACACTGTTATAACCAAGGCACATAAATGTGTGTGTTTGTCAGATACATCTCTTCCACTCCTCATATGAACTAATGATGTTGTCTGGAAGCAGAGTTTGTTGTGTGCAATAGTAATCTGAGACTAATCCTTATTTTCCTCAGACATATTAATCATTTGCTCTTGAGCTGGAACCAAGTGTTGCGCTCTGATCTTGATTCAAGGTTTCAAAGTTATAATCAGTTTCAAAGATGACTAACAGCTACATAAGCACTCATCTTTCAGGGAGAGTTCCCTCTTAAGGCTTACAACTTTTGGTAGCAATGGTCCGGCTGGTCAATATGCAATATCATTTGTGGAGAAGAGCGAAGTTAAAGAAAAGGAAGAAACAAAATGAAGACCCACAACAGATTTCAAGACTTCTGAAACATATGATTGCCATCTTAGTTAAATTGCTACTAAAATAGATTATCAGAGCCAAGAAATGTGAATAATTAATCACAGAACCCAAATTTCAAACTGAAGCAGAATTATGTGTAACCATTTATGTTTTGTCTATACACACATATGTGTATATAGTTATATACAAGTCTTTTAACCTGAAGCAAGTGTAGTGCTGTTTAATTCTGTTTTATTTCATATCTCTGCCAGCCTCTGTGTCTATTTCCTTCTGAAAAACTAGTGATAGGTCTATCAAAAAGGTTAAAAGGAGTCACCTACTCTACCTCTTTCCAATCAAGTCAGTTTTAAGTATTTAAGAAATGCACTTGACATGTGTAATTGTGTAAACTGAGGCTCAGACAAGTATTTTTTCAATCAATAAACAAAAACTAGATTACGTATCTCAGTATGCATGATCTACTATTCCAACAAATGAGACATAGAAACTTTTTTCACTTTTTATCATAGTAATTTGTGTTCAATTCCACTTTTGGCATGACATGATCAACCCCATCATCTAGCCTGGTGGCTCTCACTTCAGTTAACTTCTTTATCTAACTTTGGGATTGTTTAAAATGTGCTCATCATGTTTGGTTCCTTTTACCACAGAAATCAGGAAAGAGAAATCCCTTCCTGGAGGGGTCTGTTTCTCTCCTGAGCTGTAGAAGGAGCTGAGGCTGCCTGAGAAGCAAACATCTCATTTTGGACACAGCTGTCAGGACTGTGTCCAATCATAACTGTTGCTTCCGGTGTTGACCTAAGTCTGTTTAAGGAAGTGTCTTTTTGAAATGTTAACTGTTATTTGAGGAGCTGGCAGTAAACAACTCACTGATCTGAAACGATGAATTACACAGGAGGATGCAAAAACCCCAAAGGATGGGCAAAAGACTTAGAATCAGAAGCCAAATTGATAGACAAGGGGGATGACTAATGACTAAGTGACAGCAGGTTTAAATACAGCAGGTATGAAACCTACGGAGAAAAACATTAATTGCATTGGAAAAGAGCTAAGAGTTTAAGACAAAATTTGAGCATGACTTAAATGGGAAAGCATACACCAAGAAACACTGTTCCAGCTTGTTTTAAACATTTCCCTATTTCATTCATAAGGGCTAGTGTATCAAACATCTCCAGCTTTTGTCTGAACAAATGACAAGAAAAATAAAGCAAAAGGAATGGGCTGGTTTAACATGAAAGCATTTTTTGACCTGTACTGACTATTATTTCAACATCAAGTCTGAGGTGAAGAGAAATACCAGAGAGAGCTGGGGCTGATGTATTCTATGTTTACCATCAAGTAGGTATTTTTGGAAGTTTCAAATGTTATTGAAAATGGAACACATAGTGCCTGAAAATAGTCACAGAAAATGTAATGCTGTCTGCTACTGGTACCGTATGTACAGATTGACATCCGACATCCAAATACTCTATGGGTAAAACTAGGACAAGGCGGAGGTTAGCATTTACTGACTAATGGTAGTGTCAGGTATTTTTATCACAAAACAATTCATGCAGTATCCAATGTTTTTAAAAATAGAATCACAGAATAATTTAGGTTGGAAAAGACCTTTAAGATCATGTCGTAGTTCAGCCCCGATCCGGACCAGACTACGCAGTCTCTCTCTCACTCCCCCCACCCTCCAAGAGAACAGGGAGAGATAATTTAACAAAAATGACTCGAGGTTTGAGATAAGGACAGGGAAAAATCCTCACCACAGGCAAAACCAGACTCGACTTGGGGAAAACTATTCATTTACTACTACAACTAGCAGGATAATGAGACAGAAAAACAAGAAAACCTCCTCCACCCCTCCCACTTCCCGAGCTTAACATTATCTACCTTCCCCCTGAGCGGCACAGGGGGGAAGAGGGAATGGGGGTTGCGGTCAGTCCATTATGCGTTGTTGTACGCCGCTGCTTCACAGCTGGGGGAAGAACTCCTCACATCCCTCCCCTGCTCCAGTGTGGGGTCCCACCCATACACCACAGTCCTTCATTAAACTGCTCCGGCGTAGGTCATCTCTTCCAAGGGGTGCAGTCTCTCCAGAACGGCTGTCCCAGCGGGCCCTCCACGGGCCACAGCTGCCTTCAGGCATCCACCTCCCCTGGTGCAGGGTCCTTCACGGGCACCAAGTGGATCTCTGCTCCTCCATGGCCCTCCATGGGCTGCAGGGGGACAACCTGCTCCACCATGGTCATCACCACAGGCTGCAGGGGAATCTTGGCCAGGAGCCGCATTACTCCTCCCCCTCCTTCTTCACTGACTTTGGTGTCTGCAGCTGTTTCTCTCACAAGAAAAGTTCGTTCTTCACAACAGGCTGGCAGAAGCCTCTCAGGATCTCTTCACGTTATTCATCCCATCTCATCTCCTCTCCACCTCTTGCAGCCAGGCCGGGCTGAGTTGGGCCCAGTCGGCCGCCTGGCGAGATGCCAGAGGGTGAGGCCTGCAAGGCCCCGGAGGCCTGCGCCTCCCCCTCTGGGCCTCTGCCCTTGCTCAGCTTCGTCACATCTTCTCTTCTCCCTTTTTTTTTCTGTTTTTCCCTTCTTAAATACGTTATCGCAGAGGCGTTATCATGGGACATTCTGCTCCCAATTGGCTTGGCCTTGGCCAGCAGCAGGTCTGCCCTAGGCCTGGCCGAGTCCACTGAACAAAGGGGAACGACTTCTAGCAGTTTCCTTCACAAGCTGCCACCTTAGGCCCCCCTCACTAAGCAAAACCACAACAGATCAAGTCCAAGCATTAACCTAGCACTATCAAGTCAATTTTCTTTGTATGAACAGTAACTTATTGCTATTTTTTGTTACAGACTGAATTTTTAGTTGAAATTTCTCCTTTTTTTTTTTTTTTTTCATGATCTACAATGACTTGGAGAGATACTAAAAGCATGTTTTCCAAAAGTTCCTGATGCATCAGTAAAATTACACTCACAGTTAATCACAGAACCATGGAATCAATGCCCTCCGCTGGATCTTGACTAGGTTATTCTGAAAGGTAGGATTCTGTCTTTTGGGGTTTTACTCTGAATACCCGTGGCCAGCTACATGACTTGTTTGATCAGTAGTCTAACACTTTATCTAGACGCATCCTGGAGATTCAAGCTATGTCATTGCTCCTTAATTTTGCCTATGAAAATGTGAATGGCCTGTCTTTCTTTCTAGAAGTTTATCACACAGAATTAAATCTGTGTTCCTCTCTTCCTTTCCACGTAATACTGTGAGCAGCTATACCTGGTTTCCAATGTATCTCAATCTAAGACAAGCTGATAGTTATTGTTACTAGAATTGCATGTCACAAAAGTCAAACTTTTAGAGTAAGATTTTTCCCAACAAGCTTCATGTACCTAGACGTCTCATAGGTAGTCTACTTTCTAATTGGCAAAGAGATGGAAGTACGTCCAAAAGTGATTTATCCCACCTTGCACTCCTGTCTCCAGATGGGTTAAATCACCCTCGGGAAGTGCCTATTCCTTTCAGTTTTCTTTAACTACACTGCTGTGGTTGAATATTATTATGATGACAGTGCTTATTGGAAAAAAAAAGTCTTCTACAAGAAAATTACCTGCCAGCTGGTAATTGCACTGGGGTATAACAGATTGTCATACAGGAAAACAGGGCATTTTCAAACAGTGCAATACATTGCAGGCTCCAAGGGTTAACTGCGCACCCTGTATTGACGTTTGTGAGCAAATCTATGTTGACTTTTGGGCTGAGCAAGACTTGAAGGATGAAGCTTCTTAAAAAAACCTCAAATTTTTCTGCTGTCAATTAAAAAAGGAAGCCGACTCTCAAAAGACCGACTTTCAGATTTCTGCTTTTGGGACTTTTCTGTGATTTTTTACTATATTTCTACTTTTTTAATGCAACTAAGGGTGTCCAGATTACTTTTTAGCTTTGTTTCTGAGGAGAATGTAGTTAGCCTCCTTAAAGTGTCTGAAAGTGGGTACCTGGAAATTAAGACAAATGTTTACATCATAATGACATAACACTGTAGCTATTGAGATAGAACTGCAAAAATGCAGATATAAGCGCTACTTACTTCCAAAATTAATTTCTGAAAATATTAAATGGATAGTTCATCACTTTAGAAGGAGTAAAATGATCATTAAATGTGTAAAGACAGTCTGAAATTATAAGACAGTGCTAAAATCTAGAAGTTAGTTGACAGGTAAGTAACAATATGGGCCATTTCCAGGAAGGGAACTCACTGGTGTTGCAAGAGCTCTGAGATTTCTACTGGCAGTAAGCTGGAGAACTTGCTGCAATGATGCTGTGCAGTATTAAAATCTGATTACCAGATGATTCACTGTGTGATGAGCAAACGTGCAATCACTTACCTTGAGCAATATTATCACTTCTCTTGAGCAACATGATAGGAAAGTGGGATAAAGAGGATTTATGCCTCTGAGGTCTAATAAGGGACTTGTTCTGAATACTGGCCCATTTGCAGTTTGGGTAACTGCAGACTGGCCTGAAGAAGTATTTCTAAACTTTCTGCCATAAATTGTAAGTAGCTATCTCCTAAACATAGCTACACAAAGGATTAGGAGGACAAGGGATAGAGTATGTAAAAAAGCAAACTGGAAATTAGGATTTAAAAAAAAAAAAAAAGGTGTAGTTTAAAAAAAAAAAAAACATTTTGTATTTATGAAGTGAGATTTCTTTGTAGTGTTTCCTGCAGTGATTGTAGATTGGATGCTCGTCTTTCCATGAACCATGGGAGGGAGAATCTCCAGGGAGGGAGAAGTTTTTTGGCAGTACAAGCCTTGGTCTCTCGTAGCACCTCTCTTCCTTCACCTGAATGCCCCTGCAGTGGTTCTGTAGACACATGAGCTTAGACACAGATCAATATATGTGTAAATATACAGGGACAGAACTGATTTTACTGAAAATGTAGCTTCTAAGGGCATATTCAGTTATCTATGAATATAATTTTTTAAAATTACAAATTGGGGGTTTCATATGCTGACATTTGGGGCCCATAGGGCAATTTAATAGCTGACAGAAATCCCCTAGTGAAAAGATATGGCAAAAACTAGTGACAGGGGTAGCATTAACATTCCCAGCTTCTCCCATCCTCACAGACACAGAGATATATTGATGTGAGGCCAGAAAAAGAAATACGTTGCAGCCTATGGAAACAATGAACGACCATATATTTCACACATATATTTTATAACATATGTCATGCAGCATTTGTCGCAGGTCCCTTGTACTGTAGTCAGAGCACAAAGTAAAAGAAAAGGGAAATATATTAACTTTCAAGATGCTATTTTTATGTAATTGTCTGGTCTCAGCCCAAGTCTCAATCAGATAAAACCCACCAAATTCTCCATTGATCAAAGTCTCTTCAAGAGCCAGTTCTATCTTCAACATTGATCTTCCATTGATTTAGTGTTATTCAAACAAGGCTAAATTTAAGCTAGCATTTTCAGACAGATAATCAAGAACAGAACCAGGTTTATGGGGTCTTTTAATAAATTACAGTGAATGGAGGAACTCTGTTAGCCAAAGCCAGCTATATTCTTGTTAAAATTAAGCCCAGAAATGGTGTCAAACTAGACACTGATAAGATGTTCCAAACACACTTTGAATAATGTAGCCCTTTTTCAGTGTTGAAATCTTTGTTTGTATTTTTATGAATGCATTTGTTTTTGCCATCAGGAAACCATGAAAGAAAAAATGAATGTAATACAATATACACGGAAAAAAAAAAAACAACGTGGAGTTAAACGTGACTTCTTCTTTGCCTCCTCTATAAATATAAAGTATCAGATAATAGAAACCAATTCATGTGATGTACTGTAAGTCAGGTGCTATTAGAGTCAAAGGTGTTATCTGCCTTAGTAAATAGTTGCAATAATCTATAGCCTAATACACTGTAAAACGTGGTAATAGATAAAAAGAAAGCCAAGAGTACCTCTTACAAATAGTCTCTACTGTTTATTTGAGTTTTCAGGGAGCAGCATGGAAAGATTTTTCTACCCCATCACAACTCAAGGAGTGACTTACATTTTAACCTGTGCAAATTAAGCAAAATAAATGACTACTTAGAAAAAGATAAAAAGTAACAATCTGTAGAAGTCAGAGTTTCTCAGAACTGTTTCCCTAATAACTCATCCTTTATGATACTAATAAACCAAACATAAGGGGGAAAAGAGCTACGCAGTTTTCTTTTCCAACCATTAAATTTGAGGGAAGAGAAACAATAGGTTTAGGCTCAGTTTCTAAACCAGATATCCACAGAGACCAATACCAACTGTTGTCAAATATTGGTATCGAGACTTTATGATTCCTTGTGGAAGGTTCTCCTGACACCATATTGGGACCCCAGGTATTTATCCTACGTATCCAATATACTGACAAGTAATCAAAGTACTAGTTCACGTGGCAGAAGAGTAAGAAGAGACCGGGCAGCGCAGCACACTCTAGATAATTCTGCTTTTTACAGCCAAAGCTTTCCCCTGTTTGTAACCTGAACTGTTTCTATTTATTGATGGATGGAATTCTAATTTTCTAAGCATTTGGAATAGATACTGCTTTGCAGAGAAACCACAGCTGTATCAGGCATATAAAATAAGTCTTTAAACACTTAATGATGTGTCTGGTTGTATCAGAGACAGTCTAGTAGTACTAAAAAGTGTAGGAATCTGATTAAAAAACCCAGTCTTCAAGAACAAAGGACCGAACTCAAAGATTTCTTGTACATTTTATTTATACATTGTTTTGATTATGCTTCTTTTTGACCGCCTTCATTTTTTATGTTTTCTCTGTTCCATTCAGTAAATTTCTGCATCTATATTTCAATTCTTCAATGTGTGAATCTTGTGGTATGTATTTTCCTGAAATTTAGGCAATTTTCATTAGTGGTTTCTCACTTGTAACAATTTGAAAATGGACATGTTGAGCAGTTCTAGTACATTTCTCAGCTATGATCCCTTTTTTTATGAGTCCATTTTGATTGTTTTTAATGTATTTCTAGATGCTTTGTACTCTCTTCTCTTACTGGTAGTTCTTTCATATAGCTGAAGTTAGGCTCAAAAGCTAGCTATTTCCTGTATACTCCATTATTCTCTTTGAAGTGTGACTCATAAGTGCTCAATGTAACGTTGCTGAGGATACCTATGAGCAAAATAACAAGAGGTTAATATATTAAAGTATGGTGTGGCTTATTTGGGGGGGGGGTCACGAACATGGCTACAGAAAGGAAGGGCTACATTTGGATTGAATTCAGTGAAAACAGAGGAAAAAAAAATAAAAGCAGAATTTTTTTCTTTTATCTGTAAGTTCAACTGTCAGAAAACACCATTCTCGCTATAATTCTGTGCCATGATATTTCACAGAATTATTAAGGGTCGGGGGTGCAGAACATCTCTGAACACAGAATATTTCATCCTACCTTTACTCAAGATAGCAAGCAGATTTGACAGAGGTTTTGACAGAGGTTTTGACACATTCACATCACTTTGTATAATTATTATAAAAACAATTTAATTGTCCATTTAATTGTATCTCTTTTTTTCTTCCTCGAGAAAGGACACATGGTTGTGACAATAAAAGCCAAAATACCATAGAAAATACCAATTAAGGCACTTTCTGATAGGAATAAAGCAAAGCCTGCCGTTACTTCTACTTAGCTTTCCAGCCCAAGTTTCCAAATTCAAAATAAATCAGGCAAGTCAGCTGAAAATCCACATTGCTATGGAGATAAGTGAATGGATTTGGAGCCTTTTTTCCTTGTTAATTTGCCAATGTTTTGTTGACCATTCATATAGCTTTGTTTATGGCGACCTTAACTTCTTTTGGTGTATAGTCTTATGAAGTCACATTTGAACTACATTTGTTGAGTATTGCATTAGGACTTTTCAACAAGTGTGACTGTATTTAATTACCTTCAAGCCATTCTTCTGGAGCTGAGCCCATAAATGAAGAGAGTACTTTCAGTATCATGATATGATTTCTGTATCACTGTTTCAGAGGATTTATTCTAATAGCTGTTCATTTTCAGTTACATTTGATTTTTTAATGGTTGTTTAAACTTTGTTGCTCTTCAACAACAACAAAAATGATGTCTTGAGCAGCATGCTCTGGAGGGAGCCAGCTCTGAGCAAAGCCACTCTTCACTAATCAGCCTGGAACCATTTAAAACGTTCGTTATGAGATGCAATACCAATAACTCAAGATATTTGACTAAAAATGACAAAAAATATTGTTTAATCTTCACAAAAATAGAGGGAATTAGTTACTATACAATATTTCTATGACCATAAACTTCCCAAAAATGTTAAACCTTGCCACTGTTTTTCCCTTTCCAGCTATGGCTATTTTTTCTCTCTCCCTTTTGGAATGGGAGATCTATCTTTCTTTCTTTCTTTCTTTCTTTCTTTCTTTCTTTCTTTCTTTCTTTCTTTCTTTCTTTCCTTCCTTCCTTCCTTGCTTCCTTCCTTGCTTCCTGCCTTCCTGCCTTCATTCTGTTTTGTTTTACTGTTAACCTCCAACCCACTCCCAGTGAACAGAAAGTGCAGATTTTTGCATGCCCACAGGTAAACTGCAGAATGAATCAGATCTGAATTTTCAAGTGATTCTATGCGTGACTATCAGCCCTTATATGTGATTAACAAAGGGCCTTATAGGGACTAAATAAGCAGTGGAAATTTTCATACACCTTATGGGTGTATTATTCTCTCGTGGTCAAATAACTACACAGAAATTATCTATTTCCTGGCCTTCTGGTTCCAAGTTAAAAAAAAAAAAAAAAAAAAAAAAAAAAAAAAAAAAAAAAAA
>WHYT01017216.1:123625-153645 GCA_009806455.1 Tetrax tetrax | reverse complement strand
TGCATGTATATTTTGGTTGGGTTTATTGGTTATGTTGACATCAGTGAGTTCTGGGGACTAGATTGCTAAGAGCTTTTTAATTAAAAGGTTAATTAAAAGGTTAAAAAAAGTCATTACAAAATAGTGATTATAGCTTTTGTAGGTAAAGAATTTAGATGATTACTCTTATGTCTCTGAAAAGAAGCTTCCAAAGAGACATTTTATTATAATGGTGCAAAGAAATGGACTCAATTATTTGGACAAATGGGCTATATAACACATCAACCTGCATGTCTATGAAGATTTGTACATTATATGACTAGACCATGACACAGGTGTGGTTTTCACCTGACAACAGGTTATCTTCATCAGGGAAAAAAAAAAACCTAGAAAATGAAGACTGTTATCTTTATCTTTAAAAAGAAAAATTACAAAAGAAAAAAAAAATGCTGCACCTTCAAATTCTGAGGAATGAGGAATAGTAATAGCTGGCAGAGATGGTAACTGGTGGTTTTGCAAAGTTCCTCCAGTTTATTCCAGATCAAACATGAACAAGTCATATATTTTTATCAGAAATTCACAATTATGCTTTTTCACCACATCTACCATCTGAATCTAAGTTAATTTAGGTAGAAGAATATGGAAAGCTATGTAATAATTTCCTAGCATGGAAGAAAATTCACATCTTTTCTATACAAGGACTAATTGTCATGAATCATATAAACACATTGAGGAAAATTGATTGTGTTGATGTTATGATGCTACTTCCATCTTCTATTTCTTCCTCTTCAGCAGCTCTGTTAATTCCAAATTTACTGGAAATAAAGAATTCAGCTTTGCCTTGCAGCACTGAAGCACTGATCTGAAGCATAGTTGAACTAGTTATTAAAACATAGAGTCTTCTGAGCCAAAGAAATAATCAAAATTCCAATTAATGCTGTGGCAGCATTACGCTATTGTCATAGTAACAGTGGCACGAAAGTTTACATCAAAAGCCTTGTTAGGAAGTGCCAGTCTAAAAGCAATCAAATCCCTGGGAAAGTGTTCAGAAGTTCAAAAGAAACTAATGAGAAAGGCCTTTAGGATGCAATTTCATTGACAGTTGTTCTTAGTCAATAGAGGCAACCCAACCAGGGTCTTCTGTTACAAGGAGGCTCAGTGGTTAAAACAAATAGATTAGAGCAATAATGCTAAGATTAATAGAAACAAAGAGGCACTGCGCAGAAAGAAGAAAGCACAAATTTGTGCTTGTAAAAGGTAAATCGACAAAACAGTATTAGGAAGATTCTGGAACAGGTGCTATATGGAGTGAAAAAAAAATGGGTAGGCAATTTGGGTTCAGAGCGTATAGAAGAGATCGGGGATTGATCAAAGGTTTTAAATGCTTAGGTGAATGGTCCTCAGCTTGTGACCTGTGTATATTATGCTGCCTGAAAGACTGTCTGATCTGTCTTGAAGACACAGAGGGATGAAAAACAACTAAAAGTGAAACAAACTAGGTGAGCATATCCTGATGTCGGTCACCATGCTAGCTTTTATGTGTTTTCCCTTGTAAATTTAAGGAATGTGTATGAAATGCTTTTTCCTATTGTGTGTTTTACATGGGGCTTTGGTGGAGAAAAGGATTGTTGTTGATTACAGTTTGAAAGCAGCTGAAATCCCCCAGGATTTCTCTTTCCTTCACAATGTTCCAGGAAAAGATAGAGGCATTGTCATAAAGATGGATATTCTCGTGAGAGTTCTTCTGCTTGCACGAAGGGAAGGAAAAAACCCACACACGATCAGAAAGACATTCTAATATCTCCTAAGCTCACTAGGCTGCCAGACTCAAACTGAGATACAAGTCTTGATTTGCAATCTAACAGAAAACTCAGTCCTCATTTCGAATCTAATTTAGACTCAGTGGTCAAATTTTACAAGCTTGGATAATTAAAATCAAGTGAATGTGACATACTGAAATAATCATCGGTCAAGTCCCCAATATGTGTGATGTAAATCAAAAAGCAGACAAAAAAGAATAACAGATGTGAAATAGCATCTAAAAGCAGAAAACTGAAGAGAAGTGAGTCTTGGGAGGAAAGGGTGGAGGGGTGGGTAAAAGAGGTTCGTGCACATTCAGGTAATGTTCTTTTGATCTTCTCTCACTCCTGTACTTCATGGTCATCATTAATGCCTGCACAGAGGAGAGGAAGGATGGAAAATCAGGTAATTAGTTACACATGTACTTTGATCAGTATTGCATTTTTTCTTTTTCAAGTTGTTTGCCAAAGTGCTAACAGACGAGAGGGAGGGTTTAATTTATGGCAATTGTTCAGTCAAGCACATTCTCAGGAACGTTTCCATAATCTCTAAATTTAATCCTGTACTTCTCTAATAATAACTTAAAGGTGATTTGGATTTTATTTTATTTCCACTTCATCAAAGCTTTCTTCCTGATAGAATTTTTGTATTTCCATCTCCTCAATCTCAAGACACTGTACACAGGTATTTAACTATCATACTTTTGCAGATGATGAGCACAAAGTCTGGACAGCTAAATAAATGGCAAGTAATTTGAAAAGTTAGAATTAGATTTAGAAATCTCCTGTTTAGTGCTGAGATGTTGACCTTCCACAGAGGGGAAAAATGTCCCCTGCTCCTTCTTGCTGGTAGAAGCTGGTCCTATACACATTCCCTGGTGAAGTGATATAGTGGCCGTCGTGCAGATAGGGTCCCCATCATCATCTTCAGCTTATCAGATCCTCCCTTTATGACTGAATGTAAGAGAGAAGGAAAAGAGTGGGAAAATACTTCTGGAAAAATGCACGGTCTTTTATCTCAGATATTCTGCTGGAGCAAGCCATTTTTTTGGCTACTGTTGATACTGAGATAGGGATATAATATAAGGAGGGGCATGGCTGGACCCATTCAGCTCCTATCTGAAAGAGGAAGTGGAGCAATGCAGTGACATATCCCTCAAGCATGTGTAGCTCTGTTTTTGTCCTTCCCCAACACTGCAGACAGGGAGCTGATCGGCTTGTGAGATGAGACACCGGTCGTTTCCCTTCGTGTCCTAGCTGGGGCAGCATTTGAAAGTGGGGTTATGTGTTAAGTATGACAATTCTCTATAGGAACTTTTACTGGAACTTTAAAAACCTACCCTGTAATAGCCTCAGACAGCAGTCAGCATGGGTCTGGCTTTATGATCCTTTTCTTCTCCATCACAGAGTCCCAGGACACCTGTCCATAGAGCTCCCCACATCCACTATAACTAATGAGGTGGTGGAGCACAACAGAACAGCATAGGTCACTCACTACCAACAGTATGACAAGTGTTGGTTCTGTATGAATTACCTTGTAGACACGTTTTGTGGAATATTTCATTATTTTGTGTGGCAGCCTCAATAGCAGCAGTATGGGACACATCTCCCATTAGTAGTGTACAATATATTTTCTTGTCAGTTAATCTTGAAAGCTGGCTACCGATCCTCAGAAAGGCTGAATCTTTCATTTCCTTCTAATAAATACTTCACACTAAATGCATTATTGCTAGAGAGATGTCAGTAGTCAAATGCTTATCATCACATTTTCCTTGTGGCCTATGACAAAAACATTTTTAGTAGTGGATGCAAAGGGGGAGTAAGAGAGGTGATGGGAGTGAAATGAAGCAAGTAGTTGAAATCAAGTGTTAGACGAATAGCCCCCTGAACAGTCAGATCTCCTATAGATAACACAAAGACTGTAAGGCTCCAAGAACAGAAAGAAAACAGAGAATATGTTTCAGTGTCAAAAAAAAAAATAAACTGAAGAACAGAAGTATGTAAAGTATTAACATTGAATACTGTGTGAATCTTCTACAGTGCTTACTCTGTTCTATGTCCTTTATAACCTGTCTGTGTGTGAAAGTGTGAGTGTTTAATCCCGGCATACCTATGCACTTTAAAAGACAGTTATTGGAGATCTGGCTCTGCTAAAATTGTTTCTATGAATTTTTTGGTAGCGTAAGTGTGTAGACGAGAGCAATAGCCCACTATTATTTTTGCATTATTATCTTTTCATAGCTCTTTGCAAATAATTAGCCATTTTAGACGTGTTGCGTACATTTCAATTTCATATTGCATACAGAAAAAAAAAGCACAGCAGCAGCTTGCATTGTATTTATTCTAAGCAATTATGATACAGTCTCCATATGAGTAGTGAGAAAATAGACTTGTCAACAATTGAAGCAAATGAAGGAAAATACAAAAGACTCTTGCAAAAACGATTGTGAGGAGATTGTGAGTGGAGGAGTGAGAAGGGACAGTCTTGGGATGTTTGTCTGCTTTTTTGCTTAAAACACTGTGAAGATCAGAGATTCACGTAGGTTGCTGAAGAAATATGTCCGCAGATTATTTACTCTGCAAAGCAAGATTTCAGATAATAAGTTCCTATTGACTGAATTCTGTTTTTCCACTTACTCTCCAGGAAAGAGCAGGTTTTAACCTTCTTAGCTGCAAACTCAAACAGGCTCCAGAGAGCTATGGAGGTTCCCTTAGTTAAGGCAAAGTAACAAAACTAATCAACTTAATCCTCTCACAAGTCAAGCCCTGTGTCTTCCAGACCTCTAGAGTGTCCATCCATCTCGGTGCATATCCCCATCCCTTCCAGTTAACACGTGGAATGAACCCCTGTGGTTCAGAGGGACGAGGTTACCGTAGTTGGGTCTCAGATCTTCCAAAGGCTGAGAAAATTTCTTAGCCTTTCTATGCCTCTTTGCCCGTGATGGTGAAGATAAAATCTATTATTACTTCTACACTTCTTCTTGCCCATATCATGTTTATATAAGTTCTTAGGCTGAGCTTCTTATCAGTGATAAAATGGTATTTTGTAAATGGGACCAATTCCAGTGTCAGAGGTCCTCGGTGAACTGTTGTCCAGGTATTAATGTGGGGGTGAGGTGAACAGGGATATTTGGCACATACCAGGCCTCAAAATTCAGAAGCTGCTTAAATGGAGAGGTTTTAGGTATTTTTTGAGCCCTTAAAGCCCACTGATACATTTAAGGAAAATAAAAGTGAAGATTCAGTCTGCTCTAACCTTTATATTACCATACTATCACAACAGGTGAAGTTTTCACAAAAAAAAAAAAAAAAAAATCCGTGACAGTGGTGTTATCTCTCCCTGCCCACGCTGACTTTTCTGCTTCTCACTCCTTCACTTAGGCTGGGCCTGAGTTCATCACTTCCATGCCATGAACACCGGCACTGTCCATGAGCTGTCTTGGCTGAGGAAGGGAAGCCATTTCGCTTGAAATCAGGAGGCTCAGCAAGTGTGATTTACTCTTTTTATCGCAACCGCTGCTTACCTTGCTGAGATGCGAAAGTCTTACATCCCCACACACCTGGTGGTTTTGGTGGTTGGGAAATGTATCTCCACTGGCACAGGAGTTCTGTGTCCTACCAGGAGGAACGTGTCCTTGCCTCCTCTGGAGGAAGACAAACAACCAACATGTATATCTGCGACTTTGCACCACTCCAGGGAGGGGTTTATCTGCTCCATTTGACTTCAGCCACCTGTAAGCCTAAGCAGTCTGTAATTCTTGCCTTTTTTGTTTGTTTGTTTTTCTTTCTCTCTTATTTTTTGGCCATACTCTCCTGACTTTTGCATTCTGTCTGTGTACAACGAGGGCAGTTGTGTGAGTTGCTCAGAGAATAATTATCCTTGCTGAGGCCTGAGGAGGCAATTCATCATGTCAGACTAACAATGGCTGCAGATAGCACAAGGAAGCCTACGTAACTAAGCACTGAAAACTAAGCACTGAAAACTAAGCACAGAGTGCACTGAATTTCCCTGGTGAATATAGAATTTGGGGTCATTATCTCATATTTTTGCTGAATATCAGTGGACGTATTTTGAGGCTAACAGATGCATCACCTTCACTTTATTTCTATCTGCCAGGCGAACAGAGGATTTATGGCTATTTCATAGAGCCTACCAAGCAATGCTATGAATAGTATCAAATAGTCTTTTTTTCTAAATTCTGCTTGCCTTGGAGGTATGTGTAATTATCTCTTCTGATATATTGCATATTGAATTGTATTTATTTTTCTTGTGATGTGCAAAGGTATGTTCCTGTTGCACTTATTGACATCTTACAGGCAGATGGCGATTTTGTATAAATTTGTTATTTGTCCCAGAGGAAGGCTGCAGTCCTCTCTGAGTGTTTGGACCTGGGCAAATAAATTCCATTTACACCTTTTGTAGTGATGGGCTCTTTCCTTCTTTCAAACCTGGTCTACAATAGGAACACCCACACCAACAACATGTCTCCCCTTGTGTATTTCAAGGCCCCAATTTCAAAGCCTGCTGAACTTGGGGAAGGCATTTTCTGCAAGCTGAGAGAGCTTTGCTTAGGGCTGCATGCAAAATAGTTTTGAATTAGTTCAGTATATCTGATGATAGCACTAGAAAGAAGGTAAGTGAAGCCCTGCCAGAGATCTCCATTCTTAAAGTCATCTGGAGTATACATACATATGTACACACATACATATATATATATATGTATTCAGTTATGTTTGTCAGTATATGTGTGTTTTTATTCTTCTTTTCTACCAAAGCTTTAATAATTTTGTGAAGAAAAGAAAATTTTGAAGATGTTTTCTGGGAGTAAATTCACCGTTGTCAATAAGGAACAACAACGGATAAATCAACTTGGATATACCAAAAGATAAGCTATTGTGAGATAAATTAGACTTTTTTTTTTTTTCAATTTGACTTCACTTTAATATGAAAAGAAGTTTTGACACTTGTAAAATATAACAAAATATATTTGTGAGTTTCTGATTGTTAATTTGAGGTCGGACCTTTAAAATAAAGCTGTTAACTCACAAGAATCTTGTTTCAGATGTCTTTATAAGCTACTGGTAGAAGTCAGACCTCTTCTGTATTTCTTTTTACAGGATAAAGAATATTTGCACTTTCACAGGAGTGAGACAGAAAAGGCAATGAAATTTTTTCAAAATCTTAGTATGAAAAAAGAGTCAGATTTTGGTCAGATTTTGAACAAAGCTTATTTTTCTTTGTTTTGTTTTGTTTTTTTTTCAAATGAAAACTATATAAATACAACTGGAAATAAAACCATTCTTAAAACGTCTGTTACAATGGCCCAAAGAAGCTCAGTAAGAGAAAGCTAAAATGCAAAGTGGATTTAAGATTGAAAAAAATAATACCTGTGCACTCAAGATGGTCTGCATGTGAATGAAAACTGTGCTATGGCAGTATCCTTGGAAAAGTGAAATGACAGGGGAGGGAATTTCTCTAACAAGCTTCTATGTTCATCGGTATCCACCTGAGTGAATCATTCTCTAAGGGTTGGGTTGTATCATCAATTATCTCCCCATGAAAGAGAAAGAAGACATACTATAGCTCTCTCACACTCCTCTACAGGGTATGAAGAAGAAAGGTGAAGTCTTGGCTCCATCTCCCCTTCCTGCTGCCTCGCGCAGGGTGCTTACCGGGTTATCTGTAAATCGCTAAACCACAGGGTAAAAAGAAAGAGTGATGCTTTAGAGAGGGACCTCTGAAACTGAGTTTTTATTTTGCACATTATTTTAAGACTGCACCTAATGCTGCCGATAGTGACCCCAGGGTTTCTCACTATTATCACCTACAGATCTTGTCGGGTCAAGACGTCGTCTACCAGGGAGCAGACAGTGTGACAGTCTCTGTTTTGGCTTGGTTAATGCAGGAGCCTTCAAAACTCTGCAGATTTCCAGAGCTTGAACTGTAGATTCACACAATTTAACAGCTCCTTTGCTTCTTGCTAAACTGAGAAGCTTCTGTGCTGGCAGGTCAGAAATAATGTATCTGGAATTCACACTGGTTTTCATCCTTTGCAAGACTTTTTCATTCTGTTGCTTGGTGAGTTTGAGAGATTGAACTAAAAGTCTTCATAAAATAAAATCAGACTCAGTCAGATACTAGAACCCTTGTTCTTTGAAAATTTAGAAGCCGTGCAAAATTATATTAGAGTTCCTTACAACAGGCTTATTGGAACACAACAGATGATCTATTCCATGTGAAATTCTCCAATTGTGTCCAGAAAATGAAAGTTGTGGTAATATTCCCTGTCAAGATGTTAAAACCTGTCTGAGGCCACACTAATTACAGGATTAATAAAGAATTAAGTTTTCTGGAGAGCTGCAGGCTTCAGAGCCCTGTGTACCTCACTGGGTGACTCCTGATTTCCAGGCTAGCCACCATGCCACCATGCCATTACTGATGGGCCAAGCAAGGCCAAAAAAACCCCATCTGACTCCAGATGCTCTAGCATAGCAAGCAATAAATTTCTCTAGAAGGTTCTAATTTTTGCCAAAATTATTTCTGAAGGAATAAGCAATGCTCCTTTTAATGCAAAAGAGTTAGGTTCAGAAGAAGAAACCAGTAGATAGTCTCAGTCATAGATTAGGATGTAGGAAGATGTATGTACTATGTACTATATGCACCTTCTGTGAATGGACAATCTTCACTCAGTGAAGTAACAGCTCTGAAATGTGTCGAACACGGGATTTGGGATTTTGTTTACAGTGAGAGAGTGGGGAAGGAAGTGGCAAAATATATACAACTTGATATTAACCTGGAATGAAATTTTAACAAAATTACATTTTTAAAATAAAGTAAGCTACATGGCTGTAATACTTCAACACCTGTCTTCATTCTGTGACTTCTGAAATTGCCAGCATAGTGTGAAAACCATGGCAATTTCTGTGATGTTTCTACTTAACTGTGATGTAGAAAATGCAACTTTGGTTTTTCTTTGCTATTTTCAGAACCTCAATTTAGAGAAGTTAATGATCTGTTGAAGTCTGTTATGAACTGAATTGAATCACCACACTGTTGAAATTTGCAAGGCTGGATTATGTTTTCAGTTTTTCCCAAGAGATGGTAACTTTGGAAAGTCAGGATGACACTCAAATAGGATACTAAAAACAGAATTGAAAGACTTGATTCTCAATTCATGCTTTGAAATCCTGGTTATAATCTAGTCCTTTTCAATGTCCCATATAGGAAAACAGTTGGCTTTTATGATGAACAAGATATTTTATTGTAGTTGAGAATTTCTCAGCCTCAGAGAGAATCTCCCTCCTTCCCTTCTCAGCCCAGGGAATTACAGGAATCCCTCCTACAGTCCTTTGCAAGCATAATGAATTTTATGACTCAGTGTATCCAGGATTTGCTGGTAGACTGCTAGCATAGTATAGTTTACCAAGATGCTTTGTAAGGGTTTATGATATTGGGAACATTTTCTTTTCACTTCAATGAAGATGACTTCAGGCTTAGGATAAAGAAACAATACTCCCTCAAATAGGCTTTTTATCCTATGCTGTCATCTGCATCCATGTCACAACGCACCCAGCTTTCACGTTCAAAAAGTTGACTCAAAACACATAGAAGTTATGAGAGGATTTGAGCTCTGCTGTAATGAGAGTTCATTGCTGAAGATCCAGCCGTTCAAGTCAGTTGCTCCAACAGTTGTGGTCAGAGACCTAACACTTCACCTTGCTCCTACAAAAAAAAAATAATCCAAGACTGTACTCTTGAGTGTAGTTGTCTCCTCCTCATGCTTTATTCACTTTGAAGTTCTTCAAGGAGGGAGCATTACTCTATTTTTCACAGTTGAGGAGTGGCCATCCTTATGAACAATGCTCATCCCTGTCCTGTCCCCACCACCTCTCCTATGTGTATTCACTACCCACCTGTTCTAAATACTGGAAATTAATGCTGCAACTTCTGATATAAGTGGACAAATAGAGTATGATTATTCCTCTTTTACAGCTGGGGAAATTGGGACAGCAAGAAGTCCAGGGGCTTATCTAAAGCTGCAGAGGTAACGGCAAAGAAGAGAGAAATGTCAGACTCACAAACCTGAGTCTTACATACTGGGCAGTCCTTCTGCAAGATTGTAGGAGCCACATTTAATCAACTAGCTGATTTAGGATGAAGCAGAGTTTGCCATCAATTACAGACCAACATTATTGTGTCTAACATTGCTAAGCCCCAGAATGAACCAAAGGTCTGGCAGGGCCAAAAGGGCCCCAGTCAATTCTGCTAACTGTGTAATTCTTAAACAGAGCTGAATTCCCCTAAACTGTATTTATGTTAAATTTCGTGGCATCTGATGACCTCAATTAAAACCTTTCAGAGGAAATCAGAAGTGCCAGCAAGGTCCTGCAAGATGAATGTCTATGGTTTTCTACTGATAACTGCTGATATAAAGTTGACGATTTTAAAGAAGATTTTATAGTGATGCTGCTGCTGTTTTTATCGAAGGTGTCAGAATGCCGGTAGTGATAATGTCTCACTGAATGAGCAGCTTACTTTCCCTGGTCCCTTTCCTAAAGCACATAATAGACATCATTAGCATCTAGATAAATCTCCCTTTATGGTACATTTGGTAGCAGAGAAGAATAAAGTTTTGTTTTGCTAAATCTCCCAAGACTGTTTCTATTTTAAACAGGGACAAAGGGTACAAACTTTTGCAACTTTACTGGTCTTTATTGAACAAGCCAGTAATTACCCAGAAGAAAATAATTTCTTAAGAATGGATCTAGTTTGACAAACAAGACACAAGCCTGCATGCAATCGCCTCTAAAATACATATATAATGTAACCTGTAGGGTGTAGAGAGCTGCACAAATTCCAGATCCAATTGCATAGAATGATATTTGAACATTTCTTGATGTTTACGATAAGTGAAAGCTTGGTAAAATATCCACCATGGCAATGATGGAATTAAGAAATGCAATTCTGAGGAGAATATATTTTTAATTGCATGTCTGTTGTAACATTTAGAACTTGAAAATTTATTGTCTAATTAGGATGAAGATTAGGCATGTTTTTAACTGCACTGACCCACAACATAAATATATTTTGGTTGAACATAGGATGTGCTTGATCAGTTTTAAATCCCCACAATCACAAGTATGCAGCAACTGTACTCTCAAATTGTTCATTTAACGTTAATCACAGCCATTGTAACGCGGAGCCAGCCAGCTCTAAGGGACATGACCTTATCACAACGGACAGATGGCAGAAAATTTCAAACCATGTTAAACCTTTTCCTTCATCACTTTTTTGTTCTTAACATATTTATTGCTGACACCGTATATCAGTGTTATAGCTTCTGTTCAGGTGAATACGATCAGTTGGCTGTAATAGGTTCAGCTATGGGAACCTTTCAGACATTGCTTTTTGAGCTGTTTCTGTAAAATCACCGTCTGGAAGAAACAAGGAAAAAAAATAACAAGAAGGAGAGGGAGAGAGGCTTTTGGAAATCCTTCAGCTTGGCTTAATTCCCATGCAGAAAGGAGAATAAATTAATGCAGACACCGTGTTTTCCTGGCTCAGATGTCATATTTTCTTGTGATTGGAAAGATCAGTGGCAGCTCAGGATCTGTGAGAGAGGGGGAAGCAGAAAATGCAAGAGGAAAAACATATTTGAAAATGTTAAACTCAGCTCTAGCAGTATCTGTTAAATGTCTCCTGCATTTGTAAGAGAGCTATGTTTCCCTGGATTAGTGCTGAGCCCTCACTGCTCCACTGATGTCTACCATCCCAGTGAAAGAACTGAATATGATTGAAAACACAGTAGGAAACATGCCTTAGTAAACACATTTGCAATTGTGTCGCATGACTTTATGAATGCTCTGCCTAACTGTGCAAGCTGTGAATGTATTTTATGCATGTCAAATCTTCTATTCCCTTGCTTTTTCCAAATCTTTTTCCTTTGTTCTTGAAGAGTGTAAGATGGTCATCTTTCTCATTATGTTTTTTGGGGTGAAGAATTATCCTTGCCCATCTCCAAGTCAGCAAGTCCAGGAAAGGCTTTCTAGGGTCAATAGCACTTTTCTTTTCACAGACAAGTATCCTTATGATATCACAAAAGATTTTTTAAAGGGACACTGTGTTTTCTCTGTGCCAAAACCAAGCTCAGCTGCAAGTACTTTCATTTCCTATTTGGTAAATATCTTGGCTGAGGTGACCTGGTATACATTGGACATATGTTCCACATGAGAAATGTGAGTATCGGTAGGAAAAATAGGAATATACTACCCAGAGAGTCATCACTCAGAGGTTCTAAGAGCAGATTTACTGGGACTAGGATGGGAGGAGGTGTGAGAATTGCCTCTCAGCAGTGAGGAGCACTCATCCCTGATAAGTAGCATCCCTGCAAAGCTGTGCGGCTGCAGATGCATCAAACTGCGAGTACACAGCATGTGTTCTGGGCTGAGAGGCTCCCCGTAATTAAGTTGTACGTTCAATTAAACCTAATGCCCCAATAACTTTAAAAAATGCAAAGGGCCCATGGATGCAAGACAGAAAAAATCCTCAGGCTTGCTTTACTGGCCAATAAACCTACTATAAATGCTAGTGACTGGAGGCCTAGAACTATATATGTCGCTGCAAATAAGTATTTCCATTAGCTTTACTGGTGAAAGCTGGTTTCCTTTGGATTCAGATTAGATCACAAAATCTCTAGATAATGTCCTTATGACACGTGGGGAAGGAGGGAGGGGGCAGTTGTTCTTGGTTTTGTTTCAGGTGTCAGGAATCAATTTTTAATCTTCTAAGCCTTTTTCAATTCCTTAAGGCCTTTTAAAAATAGAGAGGAAAAATTTTAAAAAATAGTTACAATTAATGCCAGTAAGCTTCATTTACTTCATTACTCCAGCTCTCCTACAGAGCCTTCCTGAAGAATTCACTAGGCTGACTGTAAAACAGGTGAGATTTCCTCATCTAATTTTAGCCCTCCAAAAATTAAGAAAATTGGCAGCATGGTTGACTACAGAAGGAATCAAAGCACTTGTTTCAAACAAAAACCTTAATAATTAGACAGATATACCTACTGACTATCATAACCATAAAGAGAAACTCACCTAAAATACTCTAGATTGGTTTAAGACATGTATGTTTAGCAAAGTTGAACCTCATTCAAAGAGAGGTGCAAGGTCTTCTTATCTTTTGGAAGTAATTTACTCTCCTTTCCCTGCCCCAAATTCTGTTTTTATGCAGCTCATCACAAAGTGACCCACTGACCGACGATAGCTCAGTTGATGTAGGGGTACTGCTATGGGTATTTTCATCCTTAGTTGTTTTCTCATGCTCTACCCTGTCTCTTTTTTTCCCTGTGTATTTGTCTCCTGAATTAGATTTAGAAGGCAAATTGTAAAGAATTGTAAAGACTGTCTTTTTATAGTACTAGCAGAGACTTCCCAGGAAGTCTGAGCCTACATTTGAATAAAGACTCGACTACCCTGCTGTATTTATTACTGCTGCTGTTTGTTTGTTTTCCCCAGACGTGTCATCTTTGGGTATGGAAAGTAGGAATCATTCATCATCCCAAATAAAACATAACAAGTGAATGAAAAAAAACAAACATTCAGACAGACAGCAGACCAAACCCATAGCCTTTGCAGAGAGGTTTCCTTTTAGACGAGAAATCAGTGACCTGGGACGTGGAGAATCAGAGTGGGTGCGAGGGGACGAGGAGGCTGATTTCTCATGGCAGGCTTTGGGATGTGGTGTGACAGCTATTAGCCAGAAAACACAGCTGAATGCAAAGTGGCAAGGCAGACTGGGGAACTGCGGTGCTGCTGAACCAAAACTGAAGGAAAAGGTGCCTGGTGAGTGAACTGGAAAGATGAAATGAGTACTTGGCTGGAATCGATAACAAAGCATGCTGCATTCAGTTTGGCAGGAGATACCAAGAGCTTATCAAAACCAACATATTCTTGTGTAGTGGAAGGCAGTACAGTACTATGAGATCTCTGAGCGGACTATGTCAAACTGTGTTGAAACTTTCTTATTGTACTTAAGTCAGCAGGAGACAGAGATCCTCACTGGCCTTGTGGGAGGAGGGGAGACTGATAAAGTTGTCTTGGCTCACACAGCGTAGAGCATGTGGCAAATGGGAATTTCACAGAGAAGTATTTTCTTTCTTTTTTTTTTTTTTTAAAGAAAAAAAAGATATTTTGACAGCTAAGTAGAAACTATTGTGAAGAGTGTCAACTGTCCAAATAATTTTTATTAAAAATAAAGCCAATCTATAGAAATTATAAAATTAACTTTTATGGTACCTTTTAAATCAAGAAATCATTTTAAAATGTATATCCCCAGACAGGATTTAATAGATAAAATTTTAAGTGGATTAAAGTCTTCCTAGTCTCTTTAAAATCAATGGAATCATCCATTATAATAAAAAGGTCCTAAATGAAAGCACAGAGTCAGCCACAACTTCTATAGCTGCAGCTCATTCACAACTTCTATCTCTTGTCTTAGACCATGGCTAAGGTTAGAAAGCAAGTTATTCTTCCCTCGACTTTGGTTTAATAGAAGGGAGTGAAATAGAAAATACAAATAGAAAATGTCTTTTTTTTTTTCCTAGCTGAAACTCTTTCTTAACCAGATGTACAGGGCAGCTAAGTTCCTTTGGATCTGGTAAACAGAAACGAGTGGTTGATAACCATTAGTATTGAAAAAGAGCAAAAGATTCAAGAATGCAAATTTAAGAGCAGCCTGATTGTTGAAGGCTCATTTGCTACAAATTAACCTGACTTTGACCCTAGCCACAGAGAGAGATCTAAACCAAAGCTGAGTATTAGCATACACATGTATATGCCATATAAATAAATATTCACAATTTACTCACTCAACCCACAGCGTCAGGAACTCCTTACCAAATGCACTGACCTGTGAATGCAGAACTGCACTAATTGCAAAGTGGTGATTGTCTGTGATTTCATGACGTGATTAATGAGCTTGATTTTCCACTGTGTGATTATTGATTGAAACTGTGTCCAGTAATTTTGTATGGATTTAGTACTCCAGCTACTCAAACTTAGACAAAGGTACGTATAAGATATGGAAAACTTTATGCCCATTGAAGTCAAGGCTTGCTGTTCGTCTCACGTCCAAGTAATCACATGGTTGACATTGAGCACAGAGAGGTGTTTGTTGCAATAAAGTGTCTTCCAGGAACCGCCAGTTGCTGAACACTTCCAAAAGATAAGAACAGATCTTTGAAATCCTTCAAACCTGCTATGCAGTTACTGGAGATTTACAGGATATATTTTTCATCTTTTGCAAAACAAGGGTTTGTAATAGAGATGAAATTGGATTGGACCAGCAGCTGGGTCTGTCGGGCGTACAAGCTGAATTAAAAAAGAGAAAAGGAAAGGGCCTTCCCCTATAAGCTAAGCCAGATGGTTGGCAATCCTGACTCATGTCAGAGTGGAAATATATGGCTGATTTGTCCTCACATTTTTTGATTTATTAAGTGAAATTGCTGGTGGAATAAAGAAGAGTGAGAAATGGTGATATGAAAACACAAATTATATAAATATATATAAAAAAGGAGTGTCTCAGAGAAGATAGTTCAGTTGTACTGGCATCACACACAGCCCAAAGGAAGAGATGCCATAAATTGTCAAGAAAAATGTGTTAAAAAATAGATATGCAGCCGACTTTTTTTTTTTTTAAGTTGTACCAATGCCTCAAGAAGACAAAGAAGCCATGCCAGTGCGATTTCTACAGAAGAGAGAAGCTGAAAAAGAGATGGTAAAGAGATAAAAGATGCTGCAGATGTTGTAAACAGTGAACTGGGTAGAAAGAGACAAGAGAAGGGCACCAGAGAATTGAAAGGAATAAAAAATGTAGGTGTAGAGGAAAGAAACATTAGGAAAGCATTGTATTCTGTGTGTCATTACGAGTTTGATCAGCTCTCAGGAAACGAGTTCGCTTTGATGCAGCCCACGCTACTACTTGTATAATGGGTAAAAGAAGTAAGAAAAAAATGATAAATGTTCAATCAGTGAGAGCTATATAAAGGTGCATTTGAGGTGATGGTAAATAGAGAAAGGAGATGTCTGAGCTGTAAAAAGAAGGATGCTTAAGGAGACAATCAGCAACCACATTTTGCTAGTCAACAAAGACCAGTTCGACACTCAAGGGAGACATTTCGGACTGGACACTGATAGAAACCATTTCATTTCCGAGTAAGAGAAAATCCTTGAATAGCAGAAAAGGTGAGTAATGCACATTGTAGAGTGTCTGGGAGGGATGTGATGGAATAAATAGCAGAAACAACTGACTACAGGATGCCAGAACATGACAATGATGTTGATCACATCCTTGCAAAAAACATACCTGTGCAGCACGGCACTTCCATAATGATCCAGAGCCAGCACAAAAGGGAGAGGAAAGTGGTCTTTTTATGACAGTCACTATCTCTCACATGGGGGATCCTAACAAGCCAAAAGCTAGTGTAACTGGTTTCTACGCTACCTCCCAACAGGTTTCAAGTGCTTTGGGAAAAAAAAAATATAAATAAAAGAAATTGCCATAGCCAAATGCTCCTCAGCTCTCTCCAGCTGATATATTGCATTTTAATCTGGACACTAGCAGAGGACTCAGAAGCATTAATCTAGTTCTGATACCTTCTCCCTTTAAGTGTGGAAGCAAATGATACATTTTGGTAGGTAGTAGTAGTATTTTTCCCTGTCTATTATATGTAGTTTCATGTCCCTCCTGATAAAACTATTCCCTGCATTTAATGCCAGACTAACACAATCTCCCTACCAAAAGGTCATAATGTTTAATTGTCTTATTTGCAGTTATAACAGTAAAAATCCAATACAAAATATGTACTTGCAAATAAAATGCTTCAGCTTAACAGTTATGCTTAGCACAAGGATAAATTCTTGACTAGTGAAACAATGCAGATGAATCAAAGTCAAAGGTGTAGTGGTAAGCTCTCTTGTTCAATGGCCTTTTCCCACTAAAACAAAATCATTCTTCTTTAGCATTCTCTCATTTATACCACTTATTTACACCTACAGTGAGTGCTGACAATTTCTCACATATTTTCAACTTGTTAATTTTACTCTTTTGTTTCCAATATCTCAACTTTTTCTCTTCACACCCTCTGCCATCAAATTAAATTACATACTTAAGGCATAATTTGTCTGACTTGCAGGAAAGAAGGAACTTGGGAAGAAGAGGTAGAAATGTTTATTATAAAATAAATTCCACAATAGGTAGAAGTTGATCTGTGAGTAATGAACCTAATGAAACGAATGGATTTACGTCCTTTGTCTCCTTTGCCATTTTTCTGGCAAAAACCCTGAGAGCTTCCACTGTTTCCAATGATTCTTAATTTCCCGTTTCCCTCAGTACTCCTAAACCTCTTCATAAGTGGGTACCATCAGGTTCCTCTTGTGTTCCCAAAGCTTTCTTATCTGTTATGCACATCTCTTCCCCATTCCCCTCTTCGATCTGCGTAACACCTTGACAAAAACTGTTTGTTTATAAATCTGACTAATTTCTCTTCACCATACCTAAGCTCTTCCCCTCTCCTCTTTCTATATATTTTTCTCTTACATCTGAGAAAGCATTGGAATATATTGCAGGAAATCTGCAAATATGTATCTGTTGATTTGCCATCTGCTATTAGCATCCACATTTAAATGGTTAAGAGCTGAGTTTTTTTCTACCTCTTCTTCAGTAGTAGCATTCAGTATTTCCTTTCCTTCACCCACATGTATAGGAACTTGGTATCTTTCAGAATTCAACCTTTCTCTCAAATTTCATTGAATCTGACAAGAAGATTAAAGGTTATTAGAGGAAGTTAAATTTACTGACAGCTGGACAGGCAGAATGAGACTGTGACTGCGGGAAATCTTTTTCTTTAGGAAGCCAGGCTAAAAAACTGTCACCTCAGAAATGCAAGGCTTGAGTTTTCTGGGCAGCTGAAGGATTCTTCCAGAGATGAAGCACATTGTCATGTGGTGAGGGGCTGATACAACACTGGGAGGAGAAGTGGTTGCATCGCCTTTTAGAGAGGCATCTGCAGGCTGGAGAAATGGACCCATGGGAATCCTATAATGTTCAACAAACGGAATTGCCAAGCCTGCATCTGGGGATGACTGTCCTCTGGAGGAAAGTACTTGAGGGTCTTGATGGGGAACAAGTTCAACAGGAGCCATCAATGTGCCTTTGCAGCAATCTCCAACAGCCTCCTGGGCAACATTAGAATGATAAGAAAATAAAATTTGCTGTAGATTCTATGGAACTGCCAAAAAACCCCTAGAAAATACCAAGAAACTTTCATTCCTAAGATCTCCAAATACCAAAAGCAACCTTTGGAATAAGAGTCCTTCCCAGTTAGAGGATTAGTTCAAGAGAGTTAGAACACATACTTAATCACAGGTTTTCCAATACATCTAGTGTATTTCTGAAGCAGTCTGTTCCTAGAGAGAAAAATAATAAGGAAACCATTAAATCACTAGATATGAGGAAGAAATTCTTCACTATGAGAGTGGTGAGGCATTGAAACAGGTTGCCCAGAGAAGTTGTGGATACCCCATCAAGGATGGGTTGGAGGGACTTTGAGTGACCTGGTCCAGTGGAAGGTGTCCCTGCATGGGGCAGGGAGGGACAGATGATCTTTAAGGTCCCTTCCAACCAAAACCATGTTATGATTCCATGATTTCAGCTTTAAATAGAATTTTCCCTTCCATGGTACATTTGTGCTTTCAGATGTTTTAAATGAGAATTTTTGGGGTTTTTCTATCCTGCTTTGCATGCATAGGAAAAGCTCAACATAATAAGCATTTGCTAAGACACTTCATTAACCTTCTTGATACCATCTGAAAACTCATCCTGATGCAGAAAACTAAGATTTCAACAGCTGCATGCTGAGCCGACTGCTATAACTGTCTTGAACAATCTTAAGTAAGGCCTAGCAGTGGTGCCCTGTTGCTCAATGGCTGGCATCTAAGCTTTTGGGGGGATTACTCTCTCTTTTTCTGCACTTCAGGCAACAGTGGTGGAAGTCCCATCCCTGGAAACATTCAAGGCCAGGCTGAATGAGGCTCTGAGCAACCTGATCTGGTTGGAGATGTCTCTGCTTCTTGCAGGGGGGTTGGACTAGATGACCTTTAAAGGTCCCTTCCAACTCTAACCATTCTATGATTCTATGATTCTATGATTAAAGGCTGAGAGTGTGACAATCCTAACACACACGTTTTGATGTATACAGATGAGGCCATAGTGAGGCTGTAACTAACTGCTTGACTTAAGGGTCATATAGGGAAACATAGAAGTCTTGTAAAGGATGCTAAAGTCCTCATGCCTCCAAAGCTGAGAACGTGTTTTTATGCAAGGCGTTTGCTTGCTGGTTTCGTGCACCTGTAGGCAGAAGAGTTCTTGTACCCCTTTATTTTAGAAATTACCTGTGTATTACCCTTATTTTAAAAATTATTGTATCTTCCTTGCTTTTTTTCAAGTTGCGCGGTCTTAAATCACTCATGGGAAGGCATTGAATTAGAGTGGGAGGGTCACTGCCAATGGGCACAACTTAGACTTTCTCTGCTTCTCCATGGTGTTCTTCAGTTTGAGGACGATGGAGTGAAAGATTGCAGCATTTCCTGCTCTGGTAAGCTCTTGGGTTTTCTTTTCCATAAATGAAGAGCTTTAATATAGACTCTTGCATTGCTGAGGAAAGTTTGGCTCCTTTGTCGCTTCAGGGAACAAAACCAGAGAATCGAACCCCTGAGAATGCCCCGGGGAAGGAAGGAACTTTCCCTGAGGGGAAGTGCATGAAATGACAAGTCCAGACACCATAAATTTCAGTGCCTGCTGCTTTATGGTTATTGGTGATTGGGTTTCTGTTTCCATCACAAATCTCATTATAAGAAAATTCTCCCTGCTGCTTCTTTTAGGAGATAAGTAGCACCTATCATCTTCATGGTAAGAAGACATTAAGTCGTTCCAATGAAACCTGGGATAAGAACACAGCTAGAAAATAAAAGAGAAGTGGAGAGGAGGTGAAGGAAAAAAGAAGACAGTAAGTAATGTTGCACTTCTGTCCATCCAGCAGTTAGACCAGAACTTGGGTCTCACTAATGGATTTTGTAGCATTGAAAATAATGCTCAGAAATTGTGTTACCAGAATATTTTAAGTTTATAAGTTAGTTCTTTAAAAAACAAACAAAAACAAAAACAACAAACAAAAACAAACAAGCAACAACAACAACAAAAAACAAAACAAAACAACCAGCTTTGAGGACTCAGTTTTTGGACATCTAACTTGAAACATTATCACCAGGTATCCTTTTTTAACATTGGTTGTCCCTGCCTGCATTCTAATACAGGCAAAAAATTAATCACCACAGGAAAAACTAAAATGGAAGGTTAAAAATTTACAGATACAGAAAATTATAACAGTCTGGTTTAACCACCTTGTATTAACAATGACTATAGAGTTTCCCTGAATTGACTCCTGTGTGAATTGCAATTTAGTTTTTAAGGAGAAAAATGAGGCAGCACAAAACAAAACCACATCCAATCTCGATTAAAATTGCTGGTGATGGGATCTAAGGAATTAAATCAACATGCAAGTGAGTCTAGCAGTAGAAAAGGTCAGTCTTTTGCATATATTCCTCAGGATAAATAAGAAAGAAAATTGCAATGCCTTAATAATACAGAGATGGTATAGTATACCTTGCACAGAATACACAGCATCGTATCTGAGAAAAAGGAAAAAAGTTCCACTTTTTACAACAGGCCTGATAGCTTGCCCTCAGAGTTTTAACAAATAAGGACACAGAAAGGAGCCTTGTTATAATATATAACATCAGATTTGAACCAAGTTGAACTACTGGGTATCTTTCACTGAGAAGATAATTGATTTCCTCTAGGGAATATGTTAGATCTCATTTGTGTGGACTTCAGTGAAACATTTTTTATGGTGCACATAAGAAATGCCAGTGATATTTGAGAGGAAAGGGATGAATATTATAATTGCATGATGGATAAGGAGCTGGCTACCTAGACACCTATTAGCTTTATGAAAGCTGAATTGTATTACTGGAGAAGAGTTATAAATTGTGTTTCTCCAAGACTAGTCAGGACAGGGATTGTTGCTTTTTTTTTTTTTTTTTTTTTTCATTTTTGTAAATTATTTTTTGGTACAAAATCAATCAAATTAACAATATATGGCTAAGTTCAGTAGAACAGAGGTAAATACACTGTAGAATTATTTTCTACTAGCACAGAAGTGTAACCTCTGGATGTTCCATCTTTTTTAGAGTAAAATTAATTTTTCAGTAAGCACTAATTAGTTCATTAATAACGATCAATTCTCTCAGGAAATAACTTAATAAAATTCCTACTGATCTTAAATATAACCTTTACCACCCTGGGCATGAATCATGAAAGATGTACCCTACAGCATACCACAAATGGGGAAGAAAAGTTTATGTAAAGGGACAACGACAAGCTGAAAATAAATAATTATAATAATTGAGTACCTTTTGACTGAAAATTAGACTGTTTCTAGCAATAAAACCAGTGTGATACAAGAAACAGTCATCTGTTTAGGACAAAAAAGGCAATAAATATATTACATTTAAGAGGAGATTGGATTACAAAAAGGATTATATGAAATGGCTGCTGGAAAATTGAGTTTGTGGCAAGCCTTTCTTATCTCTCACTATTTTTAATGCTTCTGTATCTTATAATTACTAAATACTAAGATATGCCCAAAAAAGGCTTATTTCTAGAGGGCTTTTATTCATGAATTTACACCATGAGTGGTTCCCCATAGTAATTAAGTTGCCTCAGTGACAGCTGGAAATTAATTTCCACAGAACCATCCTATGGCTGATGGGATCTTCGCCCTTTCATTGTGAACTGGTCAGCCTTTGGCAAGCCATCAACTTTAAGCACTTCCAGTGGAGGCAAGAAAAAAGTACATATTTTATTTTGTTTTGAGGTTAGAAAGGTTTAGAAATCGTAGGTGAGTTTTGGTCTCAAGTCAAGGTAGCTTACTGCCTCTGAAACATGGTTTAATTATCCAAATGTTTGGCTTAAACAAAACCTGGCTTTAGGATTAGCGCTAATATATGTATCAGCATAAATTATTACCTGCTTATTTCCTGACTGCTGGTTTGCAACTTTAATTCAAATTACTAAAGTCAAAATTATTTCAATAAACATAACAAATTATGGATGTAATTATTACAGCGTGTATTTCAGAATGTGGCTTTATTTACAAAGGACACGGCATTGATTAAAACAGCTTGAATTATGCTAACTACAACACTGAAATCTCCTTACAAAACCATCTGAGAAGCACAGTAATTTGAGTTCAAGGGAGAGGCAGTATTACAAGAAGGCTAATGATAATCGCGTTTAAGGTCATTGGCAACTAATGTACTTACTGTACAGAAGCCTTCTGTCAGAGACAATTATGGTGAAGGGCCTTTGAATGGGGTCAAAACGCTCAGAGTGTGTCCCTGTGACAGCTTTGTTCTTACAACATTTATTCTGTTTCTAGTTTATCTGTAGCACAGTATTAAATTTAGAGTGTCACGAGCCAAGTGGTTCATGCAAAACTAAATTGACAGAATGCAATGATGTTGTAGTTACACCCCAGCCTTTCTAATAATGGCAATGCCTTGTTAGATCAAAAGGACCTAAGAAGCAGTGCCAGTAGTCCTGTTCGCAAGAATTACGAAAGCAGTGTCGACTGCACAAGCTTGTCAGAAATAAAGAAAAATCTTCTAGAATCATATTCTTTTATAGCTGGTCTTCAGTCCACAATAGACATTTTGGAATTGTGTCCTGTTTCTATTTATTGAAAATCTATTTTATTGCATTTTATTTTTGTTTGTTGAAAAGGAGGTGATAGAAGAGCTGTTTTAACTTCACATGCTCTTCTGCTTCTCAGCTTCTCACAGCCTTCAATTTGTTTAAGCTCACCACAAAACTTGATGGTAATGTAACTATTGCATGTGGAAAACTTAGTCACACAATACATCAAGTAACTAGAGTGTTGTTTCCTAAATGGTAGCAGGGTCCACTCTCCAGCATCGTGGCTTGGGAACCTAACTGCGCTGCCATTCTGTCCTAAATAATATTGGTCTCCACTGCAGTGACCTCAGTAGTCTGAAGTGGCAGAGGAATTGAAATAACTCCAGTGTCTTTCTGAAAAACCGTGTTCCACACAAACAGGACAAGTAACCAGTCACTTCGGATAGGAGTAACACATCATCAGATTTTGAGTGGCACACATTACACCTGTGCCTGGCAATAGGGGCAGGTTCAACACTGTCCTCTCTCTCTATCTGTTCCTTTGGATTGATGATAGATGATCAAGCTAGATCTTAAGGCTCACAGGAAATCTTTCACAAGTGCTGAGCTTTGGAGATCATTGTTTATAATATTAGTTGTATATCAAATAATATTAGTTGTCTATAGGATAATATTTGTTCTCTATCACTATATTATTATATTATTATTTTTCTATTAAAATTGAAAGCAGAGCCAGAAAAGTGTTTTCAAAAGAACCTCATTAGATGGAAGCTTGTCTTTTTCCATTTTCACACCAGCCTTTTGTAAACTTCAGTCTTTGCTATTTTCTTGAGAAAAAATTAACTTACCTGGGTCCTGTCCTTTATGAGGATTAGTTAGAATTGAAAGAAAAGATTATAAAAAATATTCTGTCATTTTGACAACAGTTTTTTAATTAACATCTGGATTTACGGATTAAAAACTCCTTAATATTTTAATGAAAAAATACGGAAACTCGCTAAAATGTTGATTCATCTTCAAATAGGTTTAGGATTAAATTTTAAACAAATAATGGAGTTGGTCAGATATTTGAAAATGCCGCTATCTTAATTTTTTTAACTGTTCTTTGCAACATAATATAGTTTTAATTCCTTACGCTTAAATCAGATTCATGGGCCAGGCTGTCTTATCAAATAATAATTGTCATTATTTTACCCTTTTAGAGAAGTGAGAAAAGTAACAGTAGATTAGGCATGGTGTTTTCTTGAGCATGTACTTCCCTACAGACTGTGCTCCAGAATACATGGGAAGACAATATCCAACAAAACCACCATTTCCAGAATGCAATGCCAAATCTTATAATCTTATTAAAAATCTTATTAAGTCACCTTCAGACTTCAGTCAGATTGTTGGGAGTTTATTTGAAATAAGGCAAGTTGAATTAGCAAAATGATATTTCCTCACCATGGATATTTTCAATGGAAAAAACAGCTTTATGAAAAAAAAAAAAAACAGCAAAAAACCAGTGATAGGCATTTTGTCATAGAATCTCACGCGAACACTAACTACTTTACAGCCAACATTGATCCTCTTAAGTATATGGATATGGTGGATTATTCTGCTTCTTTCATTTTAAGCAACAGACAAGAAAAGCAAAATTTGAAGCACATACGTTACAGTGCATATTAACCACAGACATATAAAAAAATCAGCCACTCCTACTTTAGCAAATTCATACAGTGCCAAGCAAAGAGATGTTTTTTTTTTTTTTTTTCTAATGTACACAGGAGAAAAAAAAATGAGCTAGATTTGCTGTTCCCTGGTGAGTGAACATAATTTCCCTGTGTTCAAGTCTGAATACTTTTTAAACTTCTTATGCATTAACACGGGCCCATTTACACGGCTTTGAACAGATGTCAGACTTAAAAATAATACATATAGCCACAGGCCAATTCTTGCATTGACTGATGCATTTCCTTCTCTGATGGGGAAAAATTAAGGGGGGGAAAAGAAGAAAAAAAAGGCCAAGGAAAACTTAGTCCTTTAGTGCTTGGTCGTAAAGGCTGAGCTGAGAGAGTAGAGCCATTTGGGGAGGTTTTGCTGCGAGGTTTTGGGATGCACACACAACTACTGGCATTTGGTTTCCCAGTTAATGGTACCATCTCCTCAGCACTGACTGAGGGGCGTTAAATATTCATGAGTTTCTTAAAGGCTTTTGGAAAGAAAGTGCTAGAAATGAGCATTAACACGCTGATCTTTTTACTAGCCTGTGTCATCAAGGAGCTATTAAATAATTAAGTCAATTTAAGCCATTTTTTTGCACAGAAGGAGGTTAAGATTAGCAGCCCCTGCGTGCTGGGAGATGCTGCCTTTTCCACTGCTGGTGCTTTTAGGTCTAGGAAAACAAAAGCAGAATACAAGGGACAGGTTGATTCCCAATAAAAAAAAAAATGCACTAAAACACAGTTTGTTCCATGTCGCTGCCCCTGTGTTGGATTAGGAATGCCCTTTTATGGCTCCATAATGTGGAAATGTGGAAATGTGACCTCGTAAAAACCTCTCAGTACACAATATGTCCTCTAATATCTGCCTATGGAAAGGCTTATGCAAAAATTGAAGTGTTGTGAAGAAATTACTTAGTTTGCTTGTGAAAATGCACTTTTTCAATGGGCTATCCTCCAAATTCATGCCTCCTGACATTCTGTGTTATATTTTCCTTTCTGTGCTGAGCCTGAGAGAGTTGAGGTGAATGGCTCTCCCCAGATGAACATCATTGAAGCTGTATCTCCAGGAGGATACTTCACCTTGGAGCATTCGAATCAACAGAAAAAGGGTAATTTTAACTGTGTCAAAATGGGCAAAACATGCATATCTAAGTCATGGGAATGCATTTTGGAGACTTTTACTCATACATGCACAGAAAAAAACCAAAACACATAAAACGGCCAGAACTACAGACTGTAAACCATGAAGCACCTTTGGGTATATATTTTCCAGTTTGGAATTTTGGGTCTAGAATGGAATTGAGTTAAAAAATACCAGAGATTGCCTCAGAATAAGCAATTTTAAAACTTTATCTCACATGGAGGTCTGGGTTTAATTTCTATCTCTAATTAGTATTTAGCTGTTTGTACAAACTGAGAACGTTTCAACTGAGAGAGTTAGAAACCACATATTTAGGAGATGATACTGCACATCAGAAGGTTCAAGGCTTTGATCTGTAAAAGGCAGAAAAGAAATGTAAAATAGCTTTCTGACATGGCAGGTGACGGTTGGGCTATTAGCTGCTGTGAGTAGATTCAGGTCTTTCACCCTCATTTTTCATAGCAAATTTGACAGCTCTTGAAACAGTCCTGAGACAGACTGAAGAGGGGAAAAAAAATCATTGAATGGAAAATGCGTTTCCACATAACTCTTCCACATGGTGTTCGGTACTTCCTATCACAGAACAGAAAGCTTTTCAAGTCAATTAACACATTTTTTTTTTCTCAAATATATTTTTAATACTTTCTTTATTTATATCCAACTCGTTAATTTCCAATTATTGAACCCAGAACATCACTGAAAACTTTACTTACAGGGATTAATTCTAACTCAGTTTACATCACAAGGTTTACACCAGGAGGGAGAAAAACAAAACAAAACAAAGTCTCACCATAATAAATGCAAGGTTATCTATAAAAAAAAATGAAACAAAATCCCTATTTTAAGCAAGATCAAAGCCAATCAAAGACAGGTTTGTGATGTGGATACAGAATCAGTCAGTCTTTCTATAACCAGGCTGCTTTATGGAGACATTGCTTCTGTGAGTGCTACTGTACCATTTTCTAAATATGATATTATACCAGCCACATGAGTACAAGTGACATTAGTAGAGTCCCTTTTATATAGCCTGTGATTTTTTTTTTGCAGCATTGTTTCCTTCAGCTTCACTTTTTGTTAATATTTAAGGAGAAAGTCACTTCACTATGATATTCAGATTCCAGTGAGATCATTCCTAAAATATTTAAAGTGGATAATGCAAGTTTCCAGAAATAGCAATAAATATAATCTCAGTCTGCTGACCTCATAATACCTGCAGATGGGGAAATATACCGGAGGCATTTTAAACATCCACATGCCAGACTGACCCCATTTTTTATATCAAGAAAGAGAGACAAACAAGGACAAAGCCATCAGAAGGTTGTCTGATGTATTCTGCTGGCCACAGTGAAGGTCTTTACAATCTTTTTCTGAGAGAGCATCTGCTGAGAAAGAAATCCTCACCATTGTGCTAGAAATATAATCACACTGTGCTTTGGTTTTGCACCACAAGTTGGTGATACTAACTAGACTATGTTGGGAAATGTGGATTTCTTTATTTTTCCTAGAACAAGAAGAAAATAATAAACTTTTTTTTAGAGATTACTATTCTGGAACATCTTCAAAGAAATTTTGCATTACAATTTCTCTTTATCAGAAAACTACCCTTCCCTACTTCTTCACCTGAAATGAGAGAAAAGAAAATAAGGAGAATATTTTATGTGCCAGTGGTACTTTTTGTTGCTTTTCTTTCTTTCTTTTGTCCTTGCTTTCTCTTATGGGTTTTTACTGTAAATCTCCCCACAAACCTTTTACCCGATAATGCTGAAATCCCAGATATTAGAATAAGAAACAAAATTTTCAGAGATGAGTCACTAACCATCCAACAGGGTGTAAAGTCATGGAGCAGAGCTCATTCCCTCTGGAGTATGCAAACTCTCAAATGTCATCCTGAAAGCTGACCCTCACAAACTCTCCTAATGTGGAATATAGACCACTTTCTCAGATATGCTATCTGACTGTGGAAACTGTATAGATGATAAACAAATAACCAAGTTTAAAACTACCTTTACAAGTGAAAAAGTAAATAATACCTTTGGGGATGTTTTTCTTCCCCAGCTGCTAACCAAAAACTTGTTGACTGACTGAAATCTGTTTAGTGCTATAGTGTGTTCAGACAATCAAACAGTTGAAGACAAGAAATTAATTTCCTTTATCCCCCACCTTATCAGTATTTTCTCCCCTTCTGGTCCTGGATTTTTCTGGTCGCTGGGCTCTGGCACTGGTTTACCAGCTGCAGGTGTGAGACAGTACGAAACCTTTAATGAACATATCTTTGGCTTGTGACTCTATGGAGCATTTTGCACTCAGCAACATCTCTCTTGGCTGAATAAATAAAAACCTCAAAACAAACATCCTTTCCAACGGCAAAGTGCTACTTGTGTTTTGTACTCAGCACTTACTGCACTTGTAAATATGCATCAGCGTGGCTTGCGGTATATATAGATTAGATGCTACACAGGGAGTTTTATTGTCTTATAGCTACCGCAGCAGCAGCAATGGAGCACAAAGTACATGAAATTTAGATAATTGTGGATAGCAACCAAGTAATTTTAGTTACAGCTATTCCCTTATCCACACGTGAATCTATGTTATTTTCTTATTTTGTTTGCAACACTAACTTTAATGAGAGCATAGCTGGGACTCTGAGCTACTTTCCCCTTCCAATCCTGTTTGAACATGCAAGTATATCCCATTGATACAAAAATATGGGTCACACTTCTCATGTAATATGAAGTTGACAAATGACCAGATACATACATAAATCCTTTAAATTACTAAGGAAAGCTCATTTAAAACTCTCAACTGACATCCTCATTACTGCTGTTCAACAACACAAGGCTATTCATGCAATCTGGCTCACATACCATTGTTTGAAAACCATCAAAACCACAGACAGCCGCACGCTGAGATACAATAAATGTCAAGTCTATAGTGCATATTTTCTAGAATAGTTTAGTGCTGGCACAGTGTGTGTGCCAAAAAACACATAATCAAACAGGCAGCACTCTTCATTATGGCCATCCCATTGGGGTTTGAAAATTGCTCAAATTTGACCCAGTAGCAAAAAATGACAAAGTGGAGACATGTTAGAACTTTGGATAGAAGCTACCTAGCAGAAAGCAAGTAAGTATATGGTTATGTCAGAAGTTTTTCGAACCATTGGTACAAAAAGTCACCATTGCGTGTCGATGACATCAACATCTAGTAAGCAAGGCTGAAGGAAAGTCTTTCAAATATCAAGTTTAAAAGAGCAGATGGAAGTCAGCCAAAAAATATCAAGTGTCACAAGTCCCCCGAGTTGCCTTGGTCGTGATTTTGTGGACCATTTCAATAATTAATACCCTCTGGCAGCTGGTATTACTGGATGGTATGAGCATATCTACTTGAGTTTTGCACAGTTTGACATCTCTGATTTGTTTGTCCATGCTAATGATTAGTCCCAGAACATCTCAGCTTATCTACATCTGGGATAAAGGACAGAATGACATTCATTACAATCCTCTTCTTTCTAAGACCATCCTTTTTATAACATATTAAAGTAATAATTGAAAAATTTGGCATTTGTTTATCTAGTCTTTGCAAAATCTAAAACAGAGGAGAAAGGAACACAAAAGCATGTTTTTCTAAACAGCAGTGTTGACTGATGGGATCCAGAATTTTTTTTTTATCCGTGGAAGAGGGATCAGGGATGGAAATTTTTTTGCCAGCCTGACCTTTTATCTGGCCTATTTTTTTTTCTTTACCTGAAATTCCTGGCTGGGTGTAAATGGAGATTCTGCTGTTTGGCTGGATTTTTCCCTGGGAGGAAAAATCTATCTGATAAGGCTGCCAAATATGCAGGAATCTGGGACATATGCAAAGCATGTATGGAAAAAAAAGCTCTGCACATTCACAATTAGCCTGGCACATCTGGGAAATGTCAGACTTGCAGAACAAATGATCTGTGCATCACGGATGTCTTGGGTTGGCTCAACACAAAGAGAAGATGTAGATAGTAAGTGTTCCGCAGCTGCAAACCACTGGACTCACTGAGTATCCCATGAATGAGCACACATTTATTTCCAGGATTAAAAATGGCACTTGTGAGTCAGGAGATTTTTGTAGGCCCAATGAGCAGTCCCCAGACGGAGCATGTCTGATCAAGATACTGACTCAGCACAAATAAAATTTCACCCAGTGCTTCCCCACTTTCCCTCTCGTTCAGCCTATTTCTTCTTTTGTGACATCAGAAACAGGAACTTGACATTTCCAATGGCACTGTGAATCACTCATTTTGTTTATTATTATTATTATTATTACTACTACTACTACTACTACTACTACTACTACTACTACTACTACTACTATTACTATTATTACTTCTTTCTTTGCTGTCCTATTAAATTGTCTTTATCTCAACCCGAGTTTTATTTTTTTTTCTGTTCTCTTCCCCATCCCACTGGGATAGGGGAGGAGTGAGCTAGTGTCTGCATAGTGCTCAGTTGCCGGCTGGGGTCAAGCCATGACATTACTGTAAAAAAAAGCAAAAAAAAGCAAAAAAAAAAAAAAAAAAAAAAAAAGTATAAAATATATAATTTATAAAAAAC
>WHYT01017216.1:91319-104119 GCA_009806455.1 Tetrax tetrax | reverse complement strand
GGTGGTGGAGTCGCCGTCCCTGGCAGTGTTCAAGAGGCGGCTTGATGAGGAGCTACAAGATATGGTTTAGTAGCTGTGGCAGCAATGGTAGTGGGAAGACGGTTGGACTAGATGATCTCATAGGTCCCATCCAACCATGTGATTCTATGATTCTCGACTCCATAGCACTCATTTTCACTGCCAACTCAAAGGTTACTCGTATTTCTTCCTGATGGCCCATAGAAGCTAAACTTCCATCAGATTTCAGAGCAGCTGCCACAATTCTCTTGAACTTGTTTTTATATTCACAAGGCAATGAAGCACACATAAACATCTCTGACATGGTCTAGTGACTTGAAAATATGCCAGTAATAATTTTGTTGGCTGCACTGGTCCCATGCTACTTTACTGTGTCACACAGTACTCAAAATTCATTCAATAATCTGCTGAGAGAAACATGAAATAGCTTGCTTCTCTTGCAGTCGTGAAATTTTTTTTTTCATTAGCAACTACATTAGACGATAATCTTGTTATTTTGGGTTGTAAAAGAGCGTGTGGTCCAGAGTCACAAGAGGAGGTAGATATATATGGACCTATCTGTAAAATATATATCTAACACATTTCAGTGTACTGAGGATGTTACCTGGCTCCATATTCCTTCAGGACAAACCCAACTCACCAGAAGCAAAATCCTTGCACCTTTTGGACCTTGGCATGGGTCAGGACTCATCCCATGTAAGTAATTTGCAATTGGATGTCTTCTTTTGGTGAGGTTGTGTTTTTCTCTTGTATTCTCATTAATAGCTACCTACCTAGGGAGTCCTCATGCTGTTGGGATGTCCCAGCGTTCCTTGCAGGGCTTTCAGTTCCTACTACAGAGGGGCTAGCGTGTCTTCTTTGTGCCATGTCTGTCAGCTCTGTGTGGGTGCTGCAAATGCCTTTGAGACTCTCAAGAGGCAAGAAAACTCATATTTAGCTAATGAAATCAAGCTAAAGCAGTCTAAATGCTGTTTTCTACAATAATGTTCAGAGAAAGTCTGTGAACTTCTATGACACTTATGAAATACCCTTTGTGTCTAAAATACCCTTTACCCACTTATAAAAAAAAATTTGTGTTTCTCCAGATTTCTTAGGAACATTTCACGCAACTTAGCTTTGAGTCACCCTCTTGCCTTGAAGAGGTAAACAGAGCCTTTTTAAATGGTTGGGGGTAATTAATCCTTGAAAAATTCACAAAACCCCTACTTTTAAATTTTGGAGTCCTAGCCATTTGATGTTGTGGTCAGAAAAGTTTACAGGAGAAAAAAAAAGGTTTCCAGAACAAGTTCATGAAAGATAAATTGACTGAGGATGGCTGAATTTGCAGAAATAATTTCTGACTCAGGAAGTTTCTGGTGACTGGTGTCTGAGAGACCATATGTAACATATCTTAATGAGTTTTAATCCTCTTTCCTTGATTCCGCTTTGGCGTCAGTAGGAAATATGTACTTGGTTGACTGCAGTAGAGAACTTACATTCTTCTGTATTGTAAATTTTTAATTAAGATAAAGCAGTACGAAATATACCAAAACAAGAATCTACTGAGAGTATTTCATCCTATAAGAAGGGCGAAACCCATGATAGATGTTAGTCACGTTACCTAACAGCTTTAAGTAAGAAACCTAACCAAATAATATCCCACAGAAAGATACTGTGAATTTATCAGAATGAAGTAGTTCCCTAACCCTTTCAACTTATTATTTTCTAAATATAAATGCATTTTATTTCTAGGGAAATAATACTCATACTTCTTGCAAATGTAGTCATTGTTTTGTAGTCAGCAGTACAGCAGCCCGCTGTAGAAATACAAAAGCTGGAGAGAGAAATGATCTGTTAATCTGGGACAGTTCTTAGTAGGACAAGATATAGTGTTTTATCTTGGCTAAAAATAGGTGACCTAAATGTAACGGCCTTTACTGGTCCCTTGGAAGCCATGCCTACCATCAACTGTGTCTCACCAGCTGGAAGATAGCCAAATATGGAACTTCTATTTACTTCTTTTTATTATTCCTGATTAATATACATACCCAAAGTCACCCCGTCAGTCTACTCTCTCTCTGGCCCACTTTTATTACATAGATTAGAAATCGTTAAATAAGTCATATGCTAGTACTTGACTTTTTTGGTTTGTTTTTTTTTTTTACCCTAGTTTTAGTTTCAATACAGGCTGTAAAATAGATGGAAACAGATTAAATTCCGGGGTTTGAACACAGTGTGCGTTTGTATGATTATATATGTGTGTCTCTAAAATTATTTAGGATGTATAGAGAATATATTTTCCAGTAAGGAAGTAGTAATATAGTCCTTGTCCTGCTTTACAAGATGAAAAGAATATGTATAGCTCAAAAATTATAAAAAGCATTTTATTTTACTCTAGCATTTGGACATTTTTTTTGCAGCTAAAAAGATGTGTCAAGAAGAGCTGTTATTCCCCTGCTGTTTGATCAGCACTGCTGAGGGATGGTTGAGGAAGCGCATCTGCCTTCAGGTGCTTTCCCAGTGACGGTGCTCCTGCTTCTGCTCATATCCACCCCTGGGGAAAGGACCAATGGCAACTGAGAGGGCTGAGATGGATGAAACAAGGGGAATTCATCCTCCAGGCTCCAACTCTGTTAGCCTCTGTCCCCTAAGTGAAACTCACAGGTGACCGTGGGCCCGAGAACAGGTTTGTAAGGCAGAACTTGAGGTTTAACGCTCAGCATCAACACAACCCTACTGGTGAGTGAATATCTGGGGCTGCATTTCTATATGGTATCTGGAAGGTGTTGTCCAAGGAGGCCAGTCTGCTTTAATATCAGATTGAACATGACCACAGACACTTGTGTATCAGTGAAATTATTTCCATTGATTAATGTTCATGGTATACTGAGGGCTTTTAACAGTGGTCTTCAGACGTATTCTTGATTTACAAAGTCTGATACAAAGTAGGCAGTCTGCAAACAAATCAGACCTCCTTATCCATTGAAAGTGAAAGTCCTTTTGTGTCACAGTATGTCTTTCCCTTTCCTGTCTTTGTGAATGACTATGACTCCCTATCATTCAGTGGCAAGTGGATGGAAAAGTCTCTGACAGGTGAAAGAACTGATATGGTACTGACAGTTCTCAAGTTTCTCGGCAGTCCCTGGAGGTCTACCCTGGCTCAGAAGTTTCATCACAGCAATATTTTACAGCTTCTATAACTTAAGTCTTTCTGAAGTTTATTGTTGGCAGGTATAGCATATTCTCCTAGGCTTTGTGGTTTCATCTATTTTTCTTCTTATCTTTCATCCACATCATGGTAATCAACTCTGCACAGGTCGAAGAACTCTTCAAAGTACTCCTTTGAACATCTGCCTCCTTAAAGACATCCCTGCTGTATTCTCTGATAACTTGGATCTCATCCAGTTTTGCTAGATAAAGACTTAGGAGTATTTGGTGAACACCTTATTAACTAAACAGGAGAGCAGAAACAGGTTCCTACATTTTTCATTAACATCTGCTCTGAGAACAGTGGGAGGGAAAACACCAGCAGCGAATGATCTGGACGCACTGGTTGCAAACTGGTAGCTGCTCTCCTAGATGAAACTACCTATTTGAAGTACCATTTAAAATCTTCAGCAGGGAGCTATCGTGCTATCTTTTATGTTAGTAATGAGGCATATAAATGAGAATTTTGGTACTCTCCTTCTATAATACAGAGCTGAGCATCCTACCTTTTTTCCCCAACTGTTCAGTTGAAACCAGATGCTTTCAGTTTCTGAAGCACACACAGTACGAGGAACCAGCAGACACCACAGAGAGGTTTGTTAGTATCCAAAGAGGCTTCAGTGAAAGGACAACTTATCACCTGTAGTCAGATTCTCATTAGAAACCTGACGCATACTGCAGGGAAGGAAATTCAAACTTCCCATTAACTTCACCAAGTTTTGGTATTGTTTTTTCCTCTTTAATTTTCCATTCTGTTCTGTGTTCTTAATATTATTTTTCATTAAAATGTTTTCCCAAATTGTCTTGTGTATTCACAGCAGTAGTAAGTTCTTTGACCTCTTCCTTTCATTTTAAAGATCAACCAAATTGCATCATCCACAGGATGAAGCAAATAATCAATTTCTATTGCTCTTAGTGGCACCCATCTTGTGTTAATATCCTCCATCAAACTCCTATGATATTGCACTTGAATAAAATCTCTGCAGGTTGCTTTGTATCTTTTTGACGTTATATCCGCTCTTATTCTCTTTCTAGAAGGCATTAAGATATATCCAGAGTGGAGAATGTTGTTGCCTTGATTTTCATACATTTGCTCATCCTGTATTATTCTCTACTACCTCTGCCTAGCCTTCCCATTACTAATAGTTTGTTTATTCTCTCTTCCTTAAATCTTATGCTTTGGGTTATGACTTTTTTAAGTTTTCAGGGACAGAAACCTCGTCTTCCTCTCCGTGACTGAAGTATATTCATCATCATGCAACAACGTATAATTCTTTTCTGGAAACGGATGTGGATCAACTGTAAGATTTTTCCATTGCCTTCAGAAGAGCCACCCACTTACACTGACTGAATACCTTAAGTGTTCAAGCTTATTCATTCAATGGCTTAGTTGAAGAGGCATCTGTGATTAGTCAGGAGTGTCTGCCAGTGGAGGCAAAGTTAGTTTGCAGGAACTGTCAGCTTCCTGTTCAGAAAGTCGAGTCACTTTGTAAAACTTTACCATTAAAAAATATTACTCATTCTCCTCAGCATGAACATTAAATTAATGGGAAATGTAAGAAGGTGGCAGAAGATGCAGTGTCTTTAGTTTGTTAAAAGATCCCAAGACTGTCTTCTACATTACTAAGAGTGACATTAGAACAAGTGAAATAAAAATGAGAAAGAGTGAGTTTACCTGGATGGAGCTCAAAATGGAGAGGTTAGCCTTGATGTTTTGGGGTCTCAGAGAAACTAATGGAAGGAACTGCCTAGGAATCTTTGTCAGGCTGAATAAAGTCACAACCACCCTTTAGGAAACAATCTATTAACTCTATACTGATTTATTCTTTCCAGAACTAGGAATTCCAAACTATCTTGTTTGCAGAATTCAGCAAGAACAGACAAATATAAAACTTTTGGATACTGGAGTTGACACATCTGAAATAGACTGCTTTCTTCTTCTATTAATTATATTTTAAACTATACGGGTAAAATTATATTGTTTGATTTTAAACAAATAAAGGTAATATAATATTGATATAAAATATTTGCTTTAATTTACCCTCCTAGCATTGTTCTTTAACTGGAATTCTGTTTCAATTGCAGCCATGAAAAATAATGGCTTTTAAGCTTGTTCATGTAGTTCTTGAAACAGTTGTAAGTCTAAAGGAACCATAAAAAAATGATACATGACAAAGTGTGAGAATGGGAAAATCTCATTGTCACATTAATTATCTATTGACAGAAGATATACAGTAGGTGATGCAATGGCTTTGGCTGTTCTTGTCTTTATTACCTCTTGGGGGAAAAGTTCAAATCATGAAATGAGTTTGGTACTCTTGAGTGGACATTTGTCCTCATCACAAAACAACCTCATAATTCAGCACGATGTAACAAAATTGGAGAGCTCAAATTGCGGAGGCTTAGAACCAGGAGCATCAGGGAGTGATAAATCAGGCTAGAGGTGCAGGGCAATGCAGCTTGGGGTGACTTTCACAGCATCTGTGAGACAATGCCATCCTCATCACAAATCATTTTGCCAGGTAGACATCCTAAGGAGCTCCACATACTTGAAGGAAGAGATCAGGCTGGAAACATTAACCTAAAAATTAGGTTAATCGGAACAGATCTAAGACACTATTCTATTCAACTGCCATTCAATTTTGTGAGAATAGGGATATTAATACTGTATTAAAGTAATATTCTGTAATTTTGCCTTTCCTTGGCTAATTTTTAGGGATTTTTTTTCAGAGTCATAAACCATGAGCAGTGTTCACAATGCACACTTTTATAAATAAGAGGCCCTGAGGGGGATGTCTAAATATGACTAACAGCCGTAAGTACACTTAACTGAATTGTATTAGCGTAATTGTCTATGTTAAACATCCATCTTTCAATTCCTAGTACAAATTCAGGCAAACATTAGTGCTTTCCTACAGCTAACTATAAACTTTTTGTGATTTGTATGAAATGAATTGGTTGGTTTCAGTTTACATTTCAGCAGCGGTCGTAATTATCTCAGCACCACTTTCTGAGGTGGCAGCAGCAGATACCTTTGTTTACTGTCTCTACAAGAAGACCCACTGGCAGCTGTTTTACTTATCAGAAATATCACAATCTGGCCCACAAAGAGTAACATTCAACTTGGGAGAAGATGTTGACACAGTTGCTGAGCATAAATCATCATTATGAGACTCTAAACTCTGCTGAGGACGATCTTTTGCTTGTTGCATATGTTTTTTCTATCTGTCATGGTATAGGGAAAGCTCAAATATCTAAGAAAGGCCAAGAATGAGAGACATATAGAAATTATATATATTATTGTTTATAGGTATTTTTTATATATTGCTTATGTATTTTGTGTATATATGTATTATACGATATATGGACAAAAGGAGAGAAATTCCATCTTTTCATTCTAGCTATGCATTCTCACAACTCAGTCTCAAAATACATATTTCTTGTGTGTGTACGGAAATTATTTTCAACCATCTGTAAAGACATCAGAGCATTAATGTTGTTCATGAACCTACAATCTGATGGAGCAGAGTGTTTCTGTGCTTAAGTCCTGAGATCTGTATGCAAAACCCATGAAAACTGAAACTTAACTACTGTAATATTCCACTTTGACTTATGGCCTTCCTCAACTAGATACAATATCTGATCTGCCATAACTAGAAGAAGGGTAATTAGCTGCCATATATTATGTATTTGTGAGACACACCGTGGATATATTTGCAAAGTGTTACTTTATTTTATTTATTATCTGGCTTTAATTATAATCCTGGAGGAAGCTGAATTACAGTCGAACCACAACAGAGTCTGACAGTGGAGTAAGTTACAGCTGCCACCTTCATGGGACTTTAGGCAACAGAGCAAAATAAAGTGATCAGTTTCCTTCTTCAAATCTTCCGGACATGATTAGATGAGAGACTAGTCAGAGATGGAAAAGTCTTTAGACACACAGCTGCTGTTTTTTAATTCAGCTAGCTGTCAGCTAGGCTTGACAGCTAGATACAATCTTCTGTGATAGAATCGTAATGATTAATTAGGCAAAGCAGCTGCACCCAGCCTTTTGTGCAGTTATGACTTACGTTAGCCTCACTGACTATATCCTCCATCAGCTCTGCTCAATTAACTGAGGTTAAGCATTATAGATTATTGAGGAATTGGGTGATGGTAAATCAGAATTACTTTCCCATTTTAAAAATAAAGGATCATCAGAGACAAGATTCAATGCCGCGTATTTACAACACCATTCTCTGCCATAGATACTGAGTGAACCAATCATTAAAGATATGGTTTATCATACCTGAATTTAGTAGTCAAAAAGTTAGGTTGGAAATCAAGCTACTTTTTGTGGAGTGATGTATAGTCAATTGGAAAGAGGCAGCTATTTCAGGGGGTGATTCATCCAAACTAGATGACAAATCACCAAACAAACTAACCTCTCTTACTATTAACCAAAGAGGGACTCTTAACAACTGGATGTCATGCTCAAGTTTAATATGATTAAAGTGAAATGAGATAAATCCAGACTTTTCTGCCCAGTACATATTTAGGTGCCTGAAAGTGCCCATGGAAGATGTAGCAGAAGATCCCCAAGGGGTAGGATGCCTCATTCTTCTAAAGAGACTAATCTAGTACAAAATATTTTTCAAAATATGGCATGTAGGGGCTGGCTGTGGAGACACTCTGAAGCTGGAGATTTCATGAGCTTAGTACTCCTGAAAATATGACTATGTAAGCTGTGTCTGTGCTAATAATTTGAACATACCCAGGGAGGCACCTGAGCACATCTGCACTCTTAAGTTGTTAAAATAACCCCTAGCTTGGTTGAAGACCATGTCTTGTTTCCAACAGCAATTTGTGTGTGGTAACTCTGCTGTGAAAGCTATTGCAGTTTAATAGCAAGGAAAGATGTTGCTGCATGCCAGAAAACCTTAAAGTCAGAGAATGGGCATGTTTAATTAAGGCTTAATCTGTACCCTCTTCTGCAGCCTTTTCTGTACTGCAAACTGACCAGAAGCAAGGTACCCCTAAAACAACAAAGTCAAGCCAGTGTTCATACAGTATGTCCCTCAGCAGGGTGGCTGAAATGATGTAATAAGTGGTAAGATGGTGTTCAATTGACTCAAAGCTTAGAAGTCTTCCCGAAAAAGACCAGCGAGCACCTCTCCATATTTCTCAGGGTAGAAATTTCTGTGGTCTCTTATGCATGGAATGACTGCTTCATCCCCCTCTTATGCAGTGTGCAGCATCGGAACAGTCACAGATGTTTTCCCTTGTTATTTACTGTCTCATAGCTGCCATCTGTTCACTGCAGCCTCCTGTTGTCTCTCCATCAATACTTAGCTCATAAACTCTTTGGACAAGCATGTCTCTTTGACTCTGGGATGCTTGACCTAAAATCTCTGATACAATACAAGTAAAATAATAATAGTAATTAAAACAGTATAAATGCAGACTTCAGTCATTAGTGACAGATAATGGAAAATTCACCCTCAATGTGTGTATGTGTTTGTATTCCTCCAAAATAATCTTTCCAAAGTAGAAATATAGCCATATATTATCTAACTATGTACAATAAAGTAGTACTTTTGATGGGGAATTTTTGATAAATGAAAAAATATCACTGGATTTTCTTGAAAGGACGGGAAAGTGGAGAAAAAACAATCAGATTTTAAGGAACTGAAATTCCACCTGAAACTGTAACATCTTCAAATTTAACAGAGCAAATCAAATAATCTGCCCCGCACATTATCCAAAATACAATTAGTTGAAACCCCTCAAAATAGTCAAATAAGAAAAATGAAAAAAATGTACATTTACTAATGACCATACCTATTTTTCTAATAATATCAATTATCACTCCAGGACAGACACAAATGACATTGACTACTAGTCTGGTTTCACAGAAATCACAATATTTATTTTCTGACAAAATGCATGTATGTTTTATTTGTAAAATTAATAAATAAAGTCAATAATAAAAGAAGTCTGGGAGGAAAAAAAAGTCATTGAGACTATACTTCATGCCAAATTTGGAGAGGAATATTTAAAAGACCTGTCCAACTGATCCATCAAACAATTCACTTGGACAGTCAAGGACTGTGAAAGATGGGGACCAACCCGATGCAATTCTCAAGTAAGTTGAGGCACGAATGTTACATCGCAGATGTGATCACATGCTGGAACAGAGCTGCACTGCTCTAAGGAGGGCTTTGGGAAGCATCAAACAGATAGTGCCTTTGTGCACTGCTAGGTGGGATGCAGGAGTGTGGCCAATGGCTAAACACTGGAACAGGTTGCCCAGAAAGGTGCCCCACTCTGGAAACATTCAAGGTCAGGTTGGATAAGCAATCTGATCTGGTTGAAGATGTCCCTGCTCCTTGCAGGGGGGTTGGACTGGGTGACCTTCAGAGGTCCCTTCCAACCCAAACCATTCTATGATGCTAATGCACTGCATGTCTGTAGGACACCACACTTCTAGCTAGGCCTGGTGAGTAATGAGTAGAGGAGACAGAGCTGTAGCCCTGCAGCCTCCAGACAGCTGCTGCATAGCTTATGCTATGCTTGTCAACTCTTCCTGCTAAATGAAAAGGACACAATGAGGATGGGGCTTTACAGGGTCCATATCAGGAGCCCACAGCATTCCCTTTGGGTCTGGTTCACACGTACACATTTGCACACAGACACGTGCACTTGTGGACTGAGCACAGTATAACCCTAAACCTACATGTGAATGTAAAACTGAAGGTCAAATCCTGAAGTCCTTAAATAGTCAAAAAGTTCATTAAAATCAATGTTATTTGTTCCTGGGGTGGTGAAACGATCCATGCATGTAAAGAGGAGGCAAAAAGTGCATCCCCCAACCTACAGCTGGTGGAAGCTGTTTCTGCCTTGGATGCTGGCTTAACTCCTAGCATCTGAAGACCATCCAGAGATCATAAGGAAAAAAAAAAGAAAACCACAATATTTTCTCCTCTCAGATTTGCAGACAAGGGATGAGAAGGTATGTTAAGTGCCTTTATCTATAATACAAAGGAGCCACAGGACAACTATGAATTGGGCCTTCGAGGAGCTACTTCTGCATGAGGGCTGAAGGGAAGGAACCCCGGGACCTAGTCTGGAAGATGCTGTGTCAATGCTGCTTTTTTGAACTGTTGCAGGTTACTGTGGTCAGCTCCTGATGGGTGGCTCATGGGAATTACCATCAGGTTGTACTTTCCTTTTTTTTCTTCAGGGATCCTTTCAGTTTCCGCCACAGACTGTCCTTCCTTTTTGTTTTCTTCTCTACCGTGGACAGTGAGGACTCTTTTCTTCGGATTTCCCTTACTAGTCCATGAAAGACGTCATCAATGTAGAAGCGGAAAGCAGCCGAAGTCTCAAAAAAGGAGCAGGAGTATTCTCTGGCTAAGCTCATTCCTTCTTCAGTCGAGACCTATGAGGAAAAGAGAAGTCCATAAATATCACCTAATGCACAGAGTATGAATCAAGACGAGTACCTTACCCTATATGTAATCTGACTTTCTGGATATTAGAAATCACTGACCTTTAATTTTAGAGGAAAATATTCTAGAAGTACCCCACAGAGAAGATTCAAGAGTGAAAGGATCAGACTGAATCCATGAGATGTTCGAACAGAGCATACTGTCAATATTCATGTGCTCAGGCATATTATTTTCCTAACTCTGATGCATCAACTTTTCCATGTATTTCCTCTCTTTAGTGCAGTAATCCTGTACAGTGCTGGTATATTTATTCCACAGACTGCAATAAATGTACCAAGAAGATGGCCAAGAAGACTTACATAGAATTAAGGTCCTAGAAAACTCCCGTTCAGCATTAACCTAATCCTGGAGGCAATTTGACTCCTTCATAAAATCAGTTTTCATACCTTAAGATTTTTAAGTCACATTAATTTCTGAGCATGGCTTTAAGTGTTATGGTCTTGGCAGACCTGTAATCCTATCATTTAGCTCATGTTTGAGCTGTATGAAGATCCAAAATCTATTTGTTTTTTAGCTCATGTTCACTAAATGCCTCTGTGCACTTACTCAGAGAATATGGAGGAAATGTGTCTTTGTATTTTGAAGAATTGTACAGGAAGGAATCATCATGAATCTAAATGGAAACAAAGCAGTTCTTTTTCAATTTGCCTGAATTTTGAAACAGGGTTGTTATTCCTAAAATTTCGATATTGGTTACCTCTTGGCATTTGACCTGCCAGCCTGCTAAATGGAAGGGTGCTCAGCATGCTGATTAATGTGTGGTTTAGACAGAGTTTAAATGTTTACCATAAGGAGTAACACTGCCTACTGCTTAAGGTACTTCTTACACTTAGGAAGCTCATCCAGTAACATGAAGCAAGTCTGCAGCAAAACAAGGAGAAAACCCTATGAGCCTGTAAATGTTACACTAACTTTCCAGACAGTAGATTATCTTTTCTTTTCAGTATTTGAAGATAAAACTGAATGAATGAACCGTATGAATGAAACTTACTGTCTATATTAAAATTCTAGGTCAAAAATTCAGCCTTTGTTTTTATTTGTATTTAGAGATCAAAATTTATTCAAGTAACTTTCCAACCACCTGGATAAACAGGCAAAAAGGTACTTTGAGACAATCTTGTGAAAGGCTACATAATAGACTATAAAAAGTGTCATTTGCTACTGTCTGCACAATATTTACTTTGTTGGGTTTTGGGGGTTTTTTTGCCTACCTTTATGCCATTTATGTTTATTAGGGAAATAAACCCCAATGTTTCAGGATACAAGCAAACTCTCTCATACCTACTACGAGGAAAATGGCCTTTATGACAAAGCTGCAGCATCACCATTCATTTTTTGTACCTATCTGTAAAGCTGGACACAGTGAGAAGCAGGATTTTGGATGAAGCAGAAAATCAGTTCATTCCAGCCTGGAGGTAAATCAGCTCCAAGCATGTACCTGCATAACACAGACCACAGACTTCCCCCCATCACCTTTGCTTTGAGTCAGAAACTTTGCAACACTGGTGGGATCATTCCTCTATGTTACAGGTGTAAACTTAATTTAATTAAGAATGTTGTAAAGGTAAGCAGGGAGGTTGTATGCCAACCTGAATAATACCCGCCGACACAATGAAAGATGGTTACCGCTTTCCAACTGCTATAATTGCCAACCTCTAGCAAAAGGAGATGGGTAGCAATATGGTCCTTGTTTTTCTCTGGGCAGCTGTGTAAGCAAAATGAGTGATTCAATATGTCTATTGGGCACCATTGAGAAATTGATTGTCTGGATAGAAGACTATTTTGGTCTGTTTTGGACTTTATAATCATTTTTTTCCTTGCTATGCCTTGCTTGAGCTCTAGGAGAATTTTTTATTTTATTTTGTTAAAGAAACTGCAGTTCTGAGCAAAAGATTACACAGAGCTATCATTTCAGTGAAGATTTTATACATTCATTACCTAAAAGGGAAAAAAAAATGCACATAAATTGAAACATTCTTATGTTAAAGAATGCTAAGGCAGTAAATATAATTCTGATGCAAGTACAGCAATAGTCAAATACAAAAAAAACCCTGCCCTTCTTTTTGCTCTGTAGTCCTTGCTCATCTAATTCCTCTTTTGTTC
>WHYT01017216.1:0-91299 GCA_009806455.1 Tetrax tetrax | reverse complement strand
GGTCTTTTCTAGAATCAAAACTATGTTTTTTTCCCAACTGCAGGGAAGACATGTTATGTTCCTTAATGAAACAAGACTGCTAAGAGCTGTGAGAACTGGCGAATTCTCAGGAGAAATAAACTGTGTGGAAAAACATCCTCCCAGTCTTTATGTGGCTGGAGGCTTGTAACTTGGCCAAACTTGGCTGGATTCTACAAAAAGTAGCAAAAGTTTGCTTTTGGACTCCAGAGTTTCCTGCCAAATTACAGAGAGAGCATTGAAGTTATTAATGACAACAATTCATTTCAAAGCATGGTATTTTTCTTTAATCTTGCCCTCAGGAACTGATTAACTGCTTTGGTGAAATTTTATGAACTAATTCTACATGAGGAGGACACCTGGCACAAACAATTTCAGGACATTTAGATGAAGCTTTTCAGCTTTGAGGCTGAAAGCTGGCTTCTCAGAAATCTAATGCTGTCATAATTACCACTACTGCTGCCAGCACCAATGAACATATAGCTATAGTAATTTAATTAATCTATTTGCTGAAGAAACTGTAGATATAGAGAGATGTCTATAGGAAAAATGCACATTTTTGTTTCAGTCTGTAATTCAGTCAAGAGGCTAGAAATCTATGGAATGAGAAACAAGGGATAAAGCCTTTGATGAGGTCACTGACGCCAACATAATTCCAGGGATTTACCTTGTTCCCATTTTATTGCCAGAAGAGAAACTATATCATAGAAATCCATCCCAGATCCGCACAGCTCAGGGACTTGTTGACAAATTGCAGCTTCCACAGCTCTGTATCAGTGGAAGATATGATCTGTCAGCATGACAGGGACAGACAGGTTAGGGAGCGAGGTCGCTCTATTGAATATATATCTAGGAAGTAGAACTTTATATCTCATCTTTAGAGCAACCCTCTGTGATTGAATCTGGCATTGTTTCCTAAAGTATAATTTTGGTTGTATTGATTCCAATTTAGCTCATTCCTTTGTTGGTAAACCTTCAGAAGGGAATGAAGGAGGAAGACTGGTGTAGTGAAGGTAATGACAAACAAAAATTTAGGACCTGGCAGAAGCTTGCTGACTTTGATCCAGACTTCAAAAACTGTGACTGTCTGGGCAGGTTTTGAATCAGAACTTACAGAAGCACGGCATAAAGCTCACAGTATAACCAAAAAGCAAGATGCTGCAGAGGGACAAGTCCATAAAATGGGCAATGAAGGCTCATGAACATGATGTGTGAGCCTCAGGAAAACAGTCTTTTCACATCTTCCTTGCAAAGTGCATGGTTCTGAGCATTTGGGCACATGTGAGTTGAGAGGGAAGATTACTATGAGGACTGTGGATAGCACATGGGACTGTAGGCTGAATTTTGGAGTCTTTCATCACTGAGTAGTTCAGCTGAAATGCAGCACAGCTTCATGCAGATAGGAAGTATTCACCAGCTACAAACCACATTTTATAGCATTAAGATTCTGTCTGTGGCTTTTTCAAACCTCCCTTGGAAAATTACAAGTGAGATTAAATGCAATGCTGACAGCCTGTGAAAGCCATGATGGATGAGCTGCCATCTTTAAGACAGCCAGTTTCCCACTAAGGTCAGCTCCTGCACAACCAAAAGGAGAGCAGAAAGCCACCCGGGCTGGGTGGTGGGTGGGGAGCCACTGGCAATCATTTGCCCTCATGGGCAGAATATACAAATATCTGAATGTGAGAAGGAAAGTGGAAAGAAACTAAATAGATCAATAATCTACCTCTGCCCTTGGACTGTCATTAGCTGGCAAATCTCCATCAGGATCAGACTATTTTGTGTTCAGATTTGTCTCTCCTTTAGTCAAGGCTTCAACAGCAGCATCCCAAAGTAGATTTCATTGACAGATATCGCGTTAGCCGAGTTAACACTATCACCTAGAGTGAGTCAGTGGTGGCCTTCATGCGGGAAAGCAATGGATTTCCACTTATACATCTCATCCCTCAGTAGCATGATCTACCTGAGATGGCTTTTGCAGCTTTCCCTCCATGATTGGGACCTCCAGGTTGCCATGGAGAGGTCTGGAGACCGCAGGTGGAGTGCTATGTGTTGCAATGATTCTTCTAATTTTTTTGTAACAGACTTCCACCCAGGCAGACCTCATTAATTTTGCAGTGGGAGTGATAATTATAGATCAAAAAGTTTTGTTCTGTGAATGTTTCCTGCTGGAGACATGAGATCTAATCAGAGACAGAAGTGGACACGTGTTGCCCAACACAGTGCTCCTCTAAATCCCACTGAGGCTAATAGGAGGAATTCTAGTGATTTTTGATCAATTTCTGTATTTTTGACAGACAATAACTTATGTGAACTGTGAACAAAAGATAACTGTTTAAGAACATAGACAGGAAGGTAATATCTTGAATAATCTCATTTGTACCACAGCAAATAAGAGGAGTAGGAAAAGCCACAAGAACTCTGAATGATGTCTAGGAAAGATCTGTGTCCTTTTCCTTCATTTCTGGTGGATTTTTTTCTGTTTCCCCACAGGTCCCCCTGCAGAAGCCAAGCAATAAAATGCCAGGTTTTGTATTAGCACCTGGATACAACTTTAGAGGCAGGCAGGCAATCCAGAAGAATCCACACAAACATTCACGTTCATTCCCATCACAGTCTACTCCTCAGCATGTCAGAACAAATATCATAAGCTTTTGATGGCACAAACCTATACTACGCCATAGGAAAAAGCTGGAGATATCAAAGATATTGACAATTTCCTCAGTTTCCAATAAACAAATTTGCCAAGAGAAGAGGAGAAAAGTAAAGTCACGGTTGTAGAATGTGAATGCCATCCCAGACAAAAAAAGGACAATAATGGGTATTGCCTATCTGACATGAAAGACAATTTTATTAATCCTAGCACTGACCATTGAGCCATTGAGTTTATGCCAAAAGCACTCCTGCACAGCACCTGTGAGATTTCTCATTAATGACTAGGCTCAGTTCATCACTCTATGTCTAACGTACCAGGAAGAAATTATGTGGTCCCTGGCTAGCCAACACTGACAAGCATCAGGGACCTACACAGAGATCTGGACAGGGACAAGTTCTGTGTTTTGACAGATGGGACTAGGTCTAGCAAAGGCTGAGCTGAGTGTTCCTGCATTGCTGCTTGCCTTTTCTAGAGCCAAAAGCTTTCACTGTAAGCATTAAATTCCTGTTTTGAGAAACCTACAACCCAAACCACTAACCCAGAGTCAGATCTATTATACCTATGTCATTTTTGACAGTTATTCATTTTTTCCTTGGACAAGTGTTGCATCAACAGGCATGGTGGCAGAGACTTTCTACAGGCTAATATAAGGATCTTTCCAAGTGTGAAATGCTATTGCTCAGGTCAAAGCTCAAATACATGGGTATTACGGCAGTTTTGGGGTTGAAAACCTGAGTAGAAACAGATAGAACAGAAAAATCAATCTTTATGTCTTTTTAAGACAAGCAGCAATGTTGTTATTTGTTCACATAATATTTGTCATGGAATATTTAAAAAAAAAAAATGTTTCAAACCCTTTTACCCTTTTTCTCTGTCTTCAGATCTGTACATTTACAAACTGCCTATCATATTCTTGCCACTGAAAAATGACATACCTTAAAGGAGGGGGAAAAACTGAAAGAAGTGTTGAAGACTAGGCTTTGTGAGTAACCAGTGTTTCCTCTTTGTGGCCAGTCATTCAATATGTTTTAGGTCTAAACAAATGCACAGTAAATGCAAAAGTAAACCAAAAATCCATGGTGTTAAAATCTCCAGTGTCCATCTTACTCAACACAAACATTCTGATTTGTTTCAGAATTTTAAATGAATTTTAAAGTGAATTATTATTTAAAAATATAATGTTGAAACTTTTCCTTCTGCAAACATAAACATTTTAACCTTTATGTACCATCCCAATCACAAATGTATGCACTGCAGTTACCAATTTGATTTGGCCAAGATTCCACCAGAATTCACAACTAGATTCTGCTGACACGAACCAGCATTTTTCATTCAGCCAAACATGTGCACCTCATTTTTTTTCCTGGGGAAGCAGACACCTCTTTTCAGCAGCCTGAGCAGTAAATGAGTAACACGCTGCAGAAACATGAGAGGAGAATTTCATGTCAACACCATTACTCTTAAACCCATTTGGAAGTCTTCAGAAGTAATTAGTTGAACAAACCTCACTCCAACTTCATGGCAGGCAATTCTGCAGGCTCAGCTTTTCTGGCTTCCTAGATTGCAAGGCTAGATGAGATAAAAACTGCCATACAATTAATCATTATTGTGAGGGTATTGCAGTTTTGCTTCTCTTTCACCCTCCCCAGAGTTAGGCGAAAGTTGGTGTCTTTTGAGAGTTTTCCATGTTTTTCTTCCTGTCTTGCCACTCCGGGATACTTTTTACTGGTTTCCAATTTAAGAATAATTGGTGACCAGAATGATATCTAGCATGAATGGCCATGAAAGTAGACAGGATTAGCAGACTGGGCCAAGGACAAGATGTGGTCTTGCTGTGTGAACTTCCGCCCTGACAGACTGCATAGCATGGAAATAGTACCTGGCACAGCACTACACATCTCACATCCTCAGTTGTTCCAGCCTCTGAAGGCTCTTGCATTGCAGAGGCTTAGATGTTCTTCTCTTTCCCCTCGTAACTCAGCCTTTGCATTTAGACAGGAAGGAAAATGTGGCGTTAGCAATGCAAAAAATAATAGGACTGTCTGGGGCTTCTGTGATGAGCTTTCCAGCTTATATGTGAATGTTCACAGAATTATCAAGATTGGAAAAGACCCAAAAGATCATCCAGTATTTAGGTTACAGAGGATAGAAAGTGTAGGATTGTAAAACTAATTTGCTAATATTTTAAAGGAAAACTATTTAATAGTCTGGAGAAAAATTAAATTTCTAAAGAAAACCAGAGAGTTTAATCTGTCCCAAATTATGCACTTCTCACCTGGTTAGTCACCAAGGCAGGACATGAAACACAGCTTAAACTCTTCTGAGCCAGGAAGAATCATACTCGTTTGATACAAGGGAATTGCAAATTTTTGGGGGCAAGGAAAGTAATCTGATGAAGCATCACCAAGCCCTTGTTCCTATGCTTTTTACTATTGACCACTGTTATATTAGACTGACATTTTCTCTGACCTGCCATGGTCACTCTTGTTACACTCTTATATGAAAACTCTAAGCTATTACTAGCTCATTCGTTAAATACATGTTTCACACTTTTTCATGCGAAAAATCTCTAGATCCAATGCTAATTCACTCTTGAATAATTTTTGATGATTTTTAGCATCTTTTGTGATGGAGATTACTGCCCAGCACTGATTTCTATCTTGTCTTTCTCTCCCTTTCGGATTTTTTTTCCCCAAGCTTTGGATGCACAATATCTTTTTAACACAGGAGTTATGCCTCCAGGTAATTTCACTCCTACTTTAGGCGAATGTTTTGAGTAAAGAGAAACATCCTCCATGCAGCTGCCTACTTGCAAAGCATGCAAAACACATGAAATTTCTAGGTCTATTATTTCCAACTTGTAATAATGTTGCTTCATTAGTTCACAGATGCAATGCTAAATAACTTAATCAAGGTCTCATTTTATGTAAGAATCACTACGGAGTCAGTGTGCTATCTGCAGGTTACACTCTCATGTTGTTCTCTACTACAGATTGTACTCTTTTGGCTTTATCTTGTCAGAAGCAAGACTGATGAGTGGGTTAGAGCATCCTTATATCAGGAAATGTTTCCAGAGAGATGGCCTCAGGATCTGACTGAATTGGATACTCAAAGCCACATGATGTTGCATCAGTCAGCAATAGCTCCGGGTCTAACTTGAAGAGAATGTGGAAGTGTTAAATCCTTAGCATCAGTCTCCAAGAAGAACAAGTACGGGTCAATTGCTCAAAGCATTTTTCAGAGATCTGACAATTTTCTAAATTGTCCATCATCTTTAAAGGTGCTTTGATTGCAACACTTAGCTGAAGACATAGATAGCCTTAAGATGGTTGCAAAAAGCAGACATTTCTACATCAGTTCAGCTTGGAATATCCAAAGACCACGTTTTTGTAGGGAACAAATCTAAGAACTGCAGTTTTAAGTGGAAAAGAAAGAAAAATCTTTTCAAGTTTTTGTAATCAACCACAAAAAAAAAAAAAAGTTCTAATCCACTAACAACAGATGGTTATTAAAAAATTTACATGTAAAAGAAGCTGCAAATGTACCTTTTAGACCTTTTTTTTTTTGTAAAAGAAAATAGAAATTTAATAGTGTTGAACTCTTATTTTAACATTGAAAGTGATTTCTATTGCTTTGTGAGCAGAAGCTAACTATCAGTCCAGTACAGTCAGCTTCCATATTTTTTTATCTGTCTACATATTGATACAAGCTATTTTCATTTATGTGTTACATATTAAAAATCCACTAGTCACTTGAATTCTGTTCTTCATTAGGAGTCAGGCACCAAGCAGACTGGGTACTAAGCAAATCCACTTAATACCTGGCAACCTATGTAAATCTCAGTCATTATATTACTTTGAAGATAGGAGTAACACAGCCTCTAACAGCAATATTTTGTCCTAAAAACACTCCACTGACATAAGAAGATAAGAAAACAGAGCAGGAGTCTGTGAGGAGGGCAGAGCAGATAAGGCTTTCAGTATGCTATTTGCCACAGTTTTCTGCTGAAGACCGGGAAATGTGCTTCAAGAAATTTGAAGGAAATCAGAAAGAAATCTGGAGAGCTAAATAGAAGACAAAGAAGAGGCAGAAACAACTATATCTTTATTTGTGTGTGTTTGTACATATAGTCACAAAGAAGAACTGTAAATGAAGTAAAAACAGCACACACAACCAAACAAAAATATTGATGATTCACACAATTGAAATAATCTTTTTAGTCAAAGTATCCAAAGCTTCTGTTCAGTTAAATGTGTCTTTTTTTTAGACATATGAACAGACTAGTGGAATTAAGATCCCTCTATGCTTAAGCTGAATTTGAGTTTCCAACACTGGAATAAAAAAAGATTACCAAAAAAAAAAATTACAAAAATATGTTCCAAATGCAGCAAATAGTGTTGTGTGTCCTGACACCACATATTGTTGCACGTTACATGGAGTGCAATGCATGTCTATTCTGGTGTATAGTTTTCACATCTAAACGTACTCCCAGACACAGCTCGCAGGCAGACAGAGAACACCATGCTATGCTCCTGGCAGGAAAAGAAAATTGCAACAAATCTCTCCCTTCTCCCTCTGTCTCCATGCAATTGTTATCTGCTAGGATCTGGAGATTCTGTCCTGCTGAAGTGGGTATTCAACAGAAGGAAGACAGAGGAAGAATTTATAATGGATTTATAGGGATTTGGACTGCAGTGGAATAATTTTTTTTTCAGAAGTTTTTTTTGCTGAAGTAAGCAAGTGTTGTAGATGTATGAAGTATCAAAGTGTGTTACGCACAATCTACAGAACAATGTTTCACCTTTCCACCTATTCCTTGGGTTACTTTTCAAAGAAGTTACTTAAGGCAATGAGAGGAGGATGTTATATCACAAAATGGGAGTGGTGAGCTATTTGTTTTTTTTCTTTTTCCCTGTATGTAATTAATTTTGAATGTTTAGTAATTTTGAAGTTTATTGGAAAAGTTTGTCAAACAATCTCATTAAGGGAAATACTTGCACAGCATCTTTATTAAACTAATGGCAATGATCTTCCCCATGTCAATATTGGTTCAGGCAAAATATTACACTTTTGCAGAATATGAATTGACTGAAAAAAAATCATGGGATCTTAACTGGAGTCTCCATTTTCAGCTCCTTTCTAATGTGCTGAAAGGAGAGCTCATGGACAAGCAAAGGGTCTTTTCTTGATCACAGGAACATTGAAAGAGAGAGGCCCATGACACAGGAACCTTAAAATGGGAATGACAGCCGCATAAGGAGCATCCACTTAGCTCCACCATGTGATGAGATCTGCCAGTGTGGACAATGCATCATGAAATATTGAGTTTGAAGAATTGCATATGAAGGAGATAACAGTGAGAAATGAATGTGCTGAGGGAGAAAAATTAAAAATCTTAAATGGCCAGTGGGTGGGAAGAGCTGTAAGAACGCGTTTAGCTAATTAGACATAACAAGCTCTCTTATTGCCTGCTAACCTCACTCAAATTACCTCACTTTTGCTGCAGGCTAAGAACATGTCCTCAGATAGTTTCCGTGGTAACTTGTTCCTACATCTGTGGTTAGCTTGTCCTGTTGGCAAGCTCCCCGTTTGGCAGGCCGTTTCTTTGGAGAATTCTTCTCTATTTGCTGCCTACGGGCTTTGATTTCTACCTAGAAGACCAAGCACCTTAAAGTAAACAAAGTAAAAGCTAACAGCTGGCAGAATCTTAACTTTGTCAAATGTAGCCCCAAATTTTCTTGCATACATCCCCAAGATACGTTGGATATTATACTAACAAAAATTTAAGGAATTATGATGCTTCTAGGATTCATCAGTATGTTTTTTTTCTAGAATCTTAATTTTTTACTGAAGCCAAATGGATTGGCTAGCATGCTAGTTCATGTTTATTGCCACAAAGGAAAAGAAATAGCGAAGAGGCAAGAAGAGAGAATTAGAAGAGTGAAGGTGGAAGAATGGTGGAGGGGAGGAAGGCAGATTATATCTTTATTACGCTAGCTTGGGGGTAGAATGAGAAAACAGACTCTTAACAAACAGAATGGTGGAAAATCCTTGCTAGAAGCATCTGTTTAACCTCTTCTATCCGTGATGCATCTATCCAATTATGCAGATATTCTTTTGATGTGTAAAAGATGCAGTATTAATATACCCTGGGAGACAAAATCGTGATTACAGCTGATAAACTCATATTATTATCCAGAGTTTTCAGTCCACCACTGATAGAGCTGTAGCTCAGTTTGCCTAGCAGCATGTGTGAATGTGCATCGACACACACAAACACACACACTCCCCAATTGCTGCTGGGATCTGATAGAGCCTCTCCAATATACCTGGCAAAAAAAAAAAAAAAAGGCTGGCCTCACAGCAAAACTTGGACGTAGGTGCTGACAAAACACTGCTCTAAAGAGTCCCTTCGGTACTGGAAGGCATTCAGCATCAGCTCCTCTGCAGATCAGGGCTGGTTTCTGACATTTATTTATTTCCCATGTTTCAGCCAGCTAGCTAGTTCAAACTTGCAGTTTGGCCAGACTCTGGAAAAGGCCTGAAAAGGTGAAAAGACAGTAAGTGTAGTGCAAAGGCCACAGACAAGGCTGTCCTTCTGTCTCTTCTGAAGGTTTTCCAGAAATTCTTAGAGGAAAAAATAGTGGGTCTTAACTTGGAGTACAAGCAGCCAGGTGAACCACTGCTTCTGCATCCTTCCAGACAAAAAAGATTGAAAATGAAGGTCAGAAAACAGATAACACATAAGTTACAATAATACTATGTGGGAAATAAATAATATCTTAAAACATAAAGAGTACTAAGGGCTAGGGAGAAGGAAGATACACCTTTTCAGGAGTAACCAAAGTAGACAATGAAATATTAACAGTATTTTACACTGATAATCACAGTGTTTGGTAGGTAAATCTGGAACTGGTGCAGGTTGCCACGCATGCCTGGATGAGCAATACCACGGTTCAGACCATAGAGTGGAAATGTAACATCTTTATCCAGCTATGTGTGTATAACAATGACAAAGACAGACAATAATTCATTTGATTTCTCTCAGGAAGCTTGCTTACAATTTCCTAATGGCTGGTTGTTCTTTGGTTTGTTTTTTTTGGTTTCCTTTTTTTTTTTTCCCTTAAATACATAAATAAATCTAGGTCTGGAGGAATAAAATTGCTGGTATTAAAAGCAACAGCTGGTGAAAAACAGTAAGTGCTTGAAGCCTTAGCAGTTATCATCACTAGCAATTCAGGACATGTTATCACCCCATTATTTTTTTACACTTAGAAATAAAATGAGTGTTATTAAATGGTTTAGAAAATGACAACTGCCTGTGGTAAAGTTTTGTTGTACTCAATGGAAGGAATATTAATAAGAGGATAGGTATGATATCTTTGAGAAAAAGATGTGCAAAAAGAAATGTAGATCCCGTTTCAGAGAGAAGAGACAGTTAATATGGTTAACACAAATAATTCAAGATGGAATTAATATATTCTACTAAAAGATGTACAGAAATCAGAATCATAGCATGGTTTAGGATGGAAGAGATCTCTGTAATTCATGTAGTCCAAACTGCTGCTCATACTCATGTCATATTCAGTTAAGTTTTGAACACCTTCAAGGAAGGATATCTCACACTGGACACTTGTTACAGTTTAACCACCCTCATGATGGAGAAAACTTCATAATTAACGAGATTTTCTTGTGCTGCAAAACTTCTTAAATTTCTTCTTATTCATTCACTATGCACTTTCGGGAGAAATCTGCCTTTGTCTTTATGTTACTAATTATTAGGTGTCTGAAGACAAGATAGTCCTTCCTTGGTTCATCAGGCTGCACAAATCCAGAAGCTCAGATTTCTCAGCCTCTCCTCTTACTTTTTGTGCTCCATCCAGAAGACCATCTTGGAGATTTCTGCTGAACTCACTCTGGTATGTTTCTTGTACTGAGGAGCCCAAACCAGACACAATACTCCAGACAGATCCCCACAAGTGACGAATACTGGTTACACTTTTACTAATACAACCCAGGATGCACTTGGCCATCTTCCCTGTAAGGGCACATCATTAGTATATGTTCAGCTTGTTTACTAAGACTTCTGTATCCCCTTCTATGAAGCTATTTTCTCCCCAGTAGTGCCCAACTTATACTGCTGCATGATGTCCATCCCAGGTGCAGGCTTAGCATTGCTTTTGCCAAACATTATGCAGTTCCTGTCAGACTATTTCTCCAGTCTGGCAGTGTCTTCTCTGTGCATACCCTACCCGTCAGTGTATCAATCACACCACTCAAGTAGGTACCACTCATGAAGGTACCTTCTGTCCCAACATCCAGTTGTTAGTAAAGGTATTAAAAACACTGCCTTGCAACTGACATCTGAGGAATGCTACTGTTTTTTGGGTTTTTTTTGGCCGTTAGTGGGATTTCGTACTGCACATCACAACCCTTTGAGCTTGGTGGTCCAGCTAATTCCCATCCACCTTGTACTCCATCCATCCAAACCACTTTTTTTTGGCTACAAGGACACTACGAAAGACTGAGTTAAGGTCTCATAAGAGTCAAGGTAAACATAATCTGCTGTTCTCATCCACAGAGTTAGTCACCTGAAGGCAATCTGAGAAATCAGTCAGCTTGTCAGGCATGATTTGCCCTTGGTAAACCCATCCTAGTTGTTCCTAGGCACTTTCTGTGCCTTCATGTGCCTGGACATGGCTTTTTGGGATGTTTTTGCTTCATAAACAAATCATTAGTTTTATTCAAGGCAACTAGATTGAAAAAAAAAAGAAGGGGGGGGGGCATAATTTCTTCACCTTTAAACTTCTTAGCTCAGGTGTTGATATTTAAAAACAGAGACATCAGCATAGGCTGTACAGTCCTATCCAGGAACCTGAGTGTACACCCACCAGCTAAGCTCCCTATCACAGCATCATTGAAGCTTCTTCCAAGGCTGCTGAAAAAATGTACATGCAGATGTAACTGCTGTGTTGAGATCAACATAACAAGAGGTGACACCGTCCCATATAAGTAAAGAGAGGTGGAAGTTCTGGATAATTAAAGATTTTGGGCCACAACTTTAATTCTTCTACTTGCTGGATTTCTGCCTTGCCTCTTTTAGTTTTTGTTTTTTGTTTTTCTAACCACTTTTCACATTTTAAAAACTTGGGCAGATACTTCTGACGGTTTTTTTTTTCTTTACTAGTATTTTATTGAAAAAATGCAGAAGTAAAGTAGACTACATATTGTCAGGGAGGGCAAAATAAAACCTCACAGCCTGAGACAATGAAAAAGAGAGTGGAAGTACTCAATTCTCATGCCATATGGGCAAGAAAGTTCAGCAAATAAAGCAAAACTACTCAAGTAAATGTAAAAATTTCTATTATGCCTCAGTTCAGGCTCTAAAGAAAACAGTCTGGTAACAAGCAGTCATCCGTCTCTGAACAGGTGGTATACCTGAGTATACAAAATAAAAAAGTGAGGGAAGAAGGGGGGCAACGAAGGAAGCGAACCGCTTAGACCAGAAATGGCTTTATACGGTCCAAGACAATATTTGTTTTTTATCCAGAATGACTGCACCTTTTCATACACAGCTCTGGACACTGAGTTCTACCCACAAAAAAAAAAAGGCGATTTGCTGTAGCTTTCCTATGTAGATTTGACATTTATGGCAATGGTTGCTTTTCTTTAATTCCTCTAGTGCAAGATGAGCTGGTTTGATCTACATCCACTATTCAATACTGCTTTCATTCTGGAACATATGTTGAACTTTGCACTCCATAATCTGATCATGGGGCACTCTGCAGACTGCAGAACAGCTGTACCTATGGGAAGAATAAATACCTTAAATGAAAATTACACTGCAGCTCATCTGCAGTAGGATTTAAGAGTTTTCAATTTCTTTGATCTTCTAGGGATTAAGTGATTGATGTTGACTCACTTTCTTTTCAGTTACTAGTATTTTCTGCATTTGTTAGTCATGCAGTCCTGTGAAATCAATAGAGTTACTCACAGAAAATACAAATGCTTAACTCTGTCCATCAGTTATAATAGTTCTCTTGTCTTGGGTAAGAATCTCTGTCCTTTCGATATTGTTGGGCACAACCAAAACAGAAGTTTGCTGAGCTGGCTGTCAGCAGACTGAGTGCATTGCTAATAGGAGACCATGATGTCTATCTCAGTGACATTCTACGTTAGCCCTTTTATGAGCAAACGGCTGGGCAGGAAACATTACAGCTGGAGTGGCACATAGCCACAGTTAAAAGATTAACACTCCAGGATTTATAGCTATTTTTGGTGCTCTATTCAAGGATTCAAGTGAAATATGCCAAATATGGTATCTTTTCCTAAATTTCTCTTCAACTTTGTTAATTAAATTTGTAGCTTAATAGTTCTAGAGTAACATTTTCAGATGTTGTATAAATTTTTCTGAAATCCCCCCGAAAAATCAGAAGACAATACAAAGAACAAGATGAGTAAAGAATAAAAAAAATAATTTTTGAAGGGAAACCTTTTGAAGGTAATCCTATTGTTTATAAAATTTCTTTTTTTTTTTTTTTTTTTTGACATACTAGAACTGGTGGTCATGGGTATAAGAATAAGAAAAGCTTCATTTTAAGATTCATCGATGAAGTCCAGAAAGCAATGGAGATGCAGTATTTTATTTATCACATCAGTTGATATAACTGGAAAAAAAGAAAACAGATAAAGTTTATGCAATCTGTTTTTCATTTTTGAATCAGAAGCTGCAAACTGCAAGTTAAAGTTGATTAAGGACAATTACTCTGTCTTTATCTTAGCAAAATCTACTACTCACACACTGTAGAGAAACAGGTACCCTACTGCCTGTGAAGGATGCTCAGAATGACATAGGTCTTTAAGACATCCTTGTCATTATTTTGTTCTTTCAATATTTCTGACAATGACACCTCATTCATGAATATACCTCATTCAAAAACAGAAGAGAAGCTTGTGCCCCATTTCATTCCCACTGAACAGCTGTCCTAAAGCCTCTGCACTGTCATGAGATGATCAGTAACCATCATCTAACTTCTAGACAGAATGTGTTCCTTGCCACTTAATACCCATCATTGTTCTTTATTTTAAATGGTTCTTCCTCACAATTCTTTATGTCCCGTCACTTCTTATCAATGTATGCACATATTTTTATCACCTCTTCACTTTCATTCACCTAGACTGAAGAAATTAAGCTGTCTTTAATGTCCACTGATAGGACCAGCCTGATGTGCAGTGTCTGCACCTGTTCCAACTTGAATTTGACATCATCATCCATAAGCAACTACAGCTAATCTTAACTGAAATTTCACTTCTGTCTTCTATAATACCTTTGATGCTTTCATGCTGCTGATAAACATACCATTTCGAATACCTCTTGAAGTGACATTTATTTCATGCACAATTGCATGGGGCTTGTGGTTTGTGCCTTGTAAGTGGCTGATACATCCAAGAATTTCTCTCCTGCCTTCCAGCTGATGTGTTATAGTAAACAGTCTGTCTATTAGTCCTTAAGGACATGACCTTGCACTTTTTGCAATTATATTTAATTCCACTTGTATCACTCCTTTGGGTCACACAGCTTTTTCTCTACAATAATCCTGTCTCTTCCAGGCAGAAAACACTCCCGCTTTGTGTTATCAGTAAATTGTGTCAGTACACTCCTGCATTTTTATGCCTAGGTCATTAATAAAAATATTAAAAATCAGCAAATTGAAAGGTAAGAGCTAATATTCTCAGGGGGGTTAGATCAAATTCCAAGTGGTGGGGTCAGAATCAAATCTTTCCTTTCTAAAATGTTACTTAAATTTAAGAGTGTGTGTAGTTGTATATGTGTGCAATCCAGCTGTCATAATTTTTTTTGCCAGTAAATCACCCATCTCTGTTGGCCCATCTCAACTAACCCATCTGTTACAGTTATTCAGAAAATAGTGGAGAAAAGGCTGATTTATGAAATGCTGGATGATTGTTCCTGTTTTTATTAATGTGTGATTATGACTTCCCAGCTACACTGGGTGAAAATAATCTAATGGCATGGCTTTCCACGTGAAAATACTGAGTTGACAGACACTAAACGCTCCATGGCAAGGAGCCATGAAACTGCGCTGCTGCAGACACCCCACTCTGAGAACAGCCCTTAGTGCAGCTCCTATCACAATGGGGTGCCCTGGTTTGTGACCCACGCCGGTCGGTGGTGCAATTTTAATTCCAATAATCCAAGACCTCGAGGCTCCTATATGAATTAACTGCACAGGCTTGCTTCTAAGTGCCATTTTCTGGAGATGAGGATAGAGCAGATGGGGATTTGTACAGGCCAAACTGTTGGAAGCCAGTGATAAGGAGGAAAAAAAAAAAAAAAAGAAAAAAAAAAAAAAGAAAAGCCGTGAAAGACAATCCTTTCGTTTGTGTGCTTTGCATTGCCACCTGCCATCCTCAGGCCTTCTGATCTCCTCTCAGTGAACCATAGATGCAGCAGTTGGAAAGATCAGATATATGCTTAGGGCAATCTGTCAGAAACTACTTTGGTACATTCCCCGACACTAAAACCTGCAGAAATAAAATCTATGTGTTTAAAGCTGTAACTGCCCCATATATGAGAGAACACAGAAAAAATCACTGAACACTGCCCCTGCCCTAACATTTTTTTTAAACATCACTAAAATATTAGCTTTTTTTTTTTTTTAATCTCCCTTAAGCATCTGTACCTTGTTTGTTTGCCTCTGGCAACACAGTTGTGATGTAATTCTCAAGAGAGTACACTGAATTTCATTATACAACAAACAAAATAAAAGATAAATAGCAGATAAATCCAATAATTATTATTTAAGTCATTTTAAGATATTCTTTGTCTATATTTTGACACAATATCAGCCTTATTTGGGCCACTACTTAGCTATACTTTTTCTAAGAGATGAGATAGAGAAATGAAGTGTGTATTTTTTCAAAATAATTGCTGAAGTGTGCATAGACTGTCTTTGAAGAGACAAGAATTCTTGAGTAAATTTCTATCTTTTTTATTCTGTAATACTTCTATATATTCTATATATTCTTCTATATACTCTATATATTTATAGTGAATGCTGTATGGCGTATCGTCTTTCAAGCTGAAAGCACTCTGCAGATATCCAACTGAGTTTTTATCTATCTATTATACACCATAATCTTATAATATGTGTCAAATCCAGCCATAAGTATCCAAACTATATTTGCGTAATAAGGAGTATATAGAATCATAGAATCGTAGAATGGTTAGAGTTCGAAGGGAACTTCAAAGGTCATCTAGTCCAATCCCCCTGCAAGGAGCAGGGACATCCCTGACTAGATCAGGTTGCTCAGAGCCTCATCCAGCCTGGCCTTGAACATTTCCAGGGATGGGGCATCAACCACCTCTCTGGGAAACCTGTTCCAGTGCTCTACAACTCGCATTATAAAAAATTTTTTTCTAATATCTAATCTAAACCTCCCTCCTTCTAATTTAAACCCATTATCCCTTGTCCTATCACAACAGGCCCTACTGAACAGCCTGTCCCCATCTTTCCTGTAGGCCCCCTTGAGGTACTGGAAGACTGTTATCAGGTCTCCCCAGAGCCTCCTCTTCTCCAGGCTGAACAGCCCCAGCTCTCTCAGCCTGTCCTCATAGGAGAGGTGCTCCAGCCCTCTCATCATCTTCGTGGCCCTCCTATGGAACCTCTCCAACTGGTCCATGTCCTTCTTATGGTGGGGACTCCAGAACTGGACACAGTACTCCAGGTGGGGTCTCACCAGGGCAGAGTAGAGGGGGAGAATCACCTCCCTCGACCTGCTGGCCATGCTCCTCTTGATGCAGCCCAGAATGCGGTTGGCCTCCTGGGCCGCAAGGGCGCATTGCCGGCTCATGTTGAGCCTCTCGTCCACCAGCACTCCCAAGTCCTTCTCCGCAGGGCTGCTCTCAATCCATTCTCCGCCCAGCCTGTATTTGTGCCTGGGAATGCCACGACCCAGATGCAGGACCTTGCACTTGGCCTGGTTGAACTTCATGAGGTTGGCACGTGGGCCCACCTCTCCAGGCTGTCCAGGTCCCTCTGGATGGCATCCCTCCCTTCCAGCGTGTTGACAGCACCACATAGCTTGAAGAAATAAAATATTTTTCCACCTATACTGTGATCCTTAAAATAATTAACAAGCTGTATCGAATATTCCAGCTTCAACTGTAACCATCACATGAAAGCATAGTACAATGTCATACTTGTTTATCTGTAGGGTTTAGAGCAGATTCCCCATTTCTTTATTTAGTCTATGGAGTTGATATCCTATCTACCTTGCCATATACTAAACGGGCTATTAGAGTATTTTCTTTTCATTCAAACATTGTTTCACTTGGGTCACACACAGGAATAAGCTTGGCATCTTGTCTGAGTCTGTGCAATGAAACCACCTTGTACCAGCAGAATTTGGCAGACTTGGGCAGTTTTTGCTGGAAAGAAGATAGGCATTCTAAAGAAGTCAAGAGTGAATTGTACTGGCAAGGCTCTACATTTGGGATGTGTTCGCAGCGTTTCTCCAAACTGCTCTTGAGTATACTCATTCACATTATAGTGAGTTTCAGTACTTCTATGTGGCCTAAATGTACTCACATGTTTTGAATTATAGGTTTAAAAATGACTAAGTAATTACCCGGACAATATAATCTCTTTGGCAGTCCTTACTATACGATACTTTTCCACAGTGCTCAGAGATTCATAAACATAATGACTGACCAGTCTACCTAATATAGTCTCAGTAATATAATTTCTTTCATTTTGTGCTAAAAACTAGCAGATTGATAAAATAATTATCAAGTCTAGCCATTCTTTAGGATACCATGTCCTCTGAATAATGTAGTTTGACTTAAATTTGTGCAAGGTGAATTCAGGTCTGTGAGCATATCATTGCAACTTCTGCTCATTATTGAAGTAAAGTTTAACATACATTTTGAGCATTTTTTCTTCTTTTTTCTTTTCTTCTTGTCTTGCTGATATTTTCAGAATTGGCTCTCTATTTTGAGTATCATCTCCATTGCTTAGCTTCTGGTTGGAGAACCGCTGACTAGTCCTAATTTTCAAAGGTCAGATCTACAGTCTTTTCTAGAGATGTGCTTTGTAAATATTCCCTGAGGAAATATCCTAAAATCTACAGTATATGGATTTTTTTCTTCCATTTACTCATCAGTGACTTAACTTTACTCTCACTACAATTGTATTATTGACCTTTAATACTTAGAGCGAGGCCAATAAGAAGTGCTTTTGAAAATCAAGCCACATATTATACATACATCATCATCAGAGTCACTTTAAAATCAATGACAGTCATCAGTCACACAAAGAAAACCTAATCAACCAAACAAAGGTCAAAAAGACGCTCACTTGTATCTGGCCAGTTCCATGTGGTGTCATGCGTATTGTTAAAAAAAAAAAAAAATTAAAGTGGCAGTTAGGTATCAATATTAAGTCTTCTATCAGAAAAGATTTAATATTTACCATATTTCTCTGTAGTCTCTGTGATACATTCTGCGTAAGTGCTTCAACCTGCCCATTCCTCCTGCCCCCACCACCTTTTTAGATATTTGGAGGCACAGAGCACAAGAAAATAAAGAAAAGTAGAGTATTTTAGAGGTAATGTAGATCTTCTCTGGATCTGGTGGGTTCTTTTAATGTAGAAACACGTGGCCCTTCATTTCCTGTTGTAAGTAATTGTATTTATCAGATAAAGCAGTCATCAAAAGATGTTTTATGAACCATTGTGCTTAGAGAAAGCAAACTGCTGCTTTGTCACTGAAAGAAATTCACCATCATTCATTTTATATAACTAGTCAGAGTAAGTTGCATCACAGTCTGTAGATCTACTTTCTAAGACTTGTAGATATCTCTCCCTCAAAGCAAACACCTCCATCCCACAAAGAGAAATGTGAATTTTTACCTCTAGGACTATGCTTGCAACAATAACAATAATCACACCAATAAATAGCTCTTTCCACTGCCACACCTCACAGACTTTTGGACTCATTAAGCCTCAGACTGCACTTATTTATTTATTATGGGTGCCCCGATTCAAAGATTAAGATAAAAAGGTGCCAACAAATATACTCTCTGCTTCAACATTTTTCTCATTATCACAGTCTCAAATGAACATAATATGCACACATAATATATAATATTTATAGACTTTAAGATACAATAACCTGATCAGATCTCCTCCAGAGTAACACACGTAATAGAGTTTCATTTGTCTCTTCATTTGTGTTAAAAATCATCTGCAAAGGAAAGTATCCAATTTTGGCAGGAAAGAGACAAGAGAAGAAGCCTCTGTGGTGACATGCTGCAGTGGCCAAGCACTGCCGAAAATGCTGAGACTCCTTTCAAATATGAATGAGCTTTAACTGTAATTGAATTTAGCTTCCAGCCATTGCTGCTTATTTCAGTGCTGGCTACAATAAACTTTAGCATGGATTTTGCCCCCATCTTTATTCCCCTGGGATATTTAAACTCTGCTATCAAGTCACTTCTCATCCTTCCATTTAATAAAGCAAACAGACTGAGCTCTTTAAGTTTCTCATAGTAACGTGTGTCCTGCAGGTCTCATACTTGGAATGTTATATATTTTATGAAATGAAAAAAGATTTTTTTTTTTTTGACCCATTCTGCTCCAATAACAGTATGATACAGAAGCAGTTCAAAAAAAGTCAAAAAAAGAGGGACCTAGTAGTACTGGACAATTGGACTGAAAACAACTTGACTCAAGGCAAAGCACAGTGTGAAAATAGGTAGATCTTTTATTACAGCAGTATCTAGAGACTGTAGCCAGCATTGGGCTAGATTTCATACTCCATAATCTTTCACAGCGTAGAGATAGGTGGACTGAGTCTGCAGAGACCAAAGAAAAGAGTTGGGACCTAGAAAAAGACACGAAGAGATAAAATGTCTTGCTTAACTCACAAAAAAAAAAAAGGTCTAAAAGAGGGCTGAGAATAAAAAGTAGCTCTCCTGACTCCTTGTGGGTTGCCCCTCCTACTTCCCTTTTTCTTTAAATTAGTTTATTAATGAGTTCTATAAACTCCGATGCTTGAGATCAAGATATCTTTTGCTTCTTAAATATGTTATCATGGAGGTGTTATCGCAGAGGCATTATCACAGAGGCATTATCACTGTCACCAGCTGACTCACCCCTGGCCAGTGGTGGCTTTGCCCTAGACCTGGCCAAGTCCATGGGACAAAAAGCAAAACTTCCAGCAGCTTCGCACAGAAGCTACCACTGTAACTCTCCAGCTACTCAAAACCAGGACACTCTGGTACACTGTCAGCTGTTTTCCCAGCTTGATATAGTCTTCTTACAATGTATTTCTGTATTATCCTTACCTTCTCATATAAAAACAGGTGCTGAAGCCTTAGGGATATGTATTTTACAACTATACTGGATTTGATGACTGCTGTAAGAGATACATTTCACATGTAAGCCTGAGCAAGTCTCATAACAACCAATATCCAACAAAGCTGATGATAGAATTATTTGTTGCACTTTTACTATGGGAAAATGTTTTAGAATGTGCGGTATACCCTGATTCATATTCTGTCATTTGTCAAGAGACATCTTCTTATTAGGCCTTGTTAACCAGAAAAGAAACCTTTTTTTCCAGTTTATGAGGAGTAAAGTATGATAAATAATAATGGGAGAAACAACTGTCAGCCAATTTACAAATGATATGTTGTGAAAATATAGCACCTTGATAGTTTCTTCTAGGAAGACATATGCTGCAGCAATACCGTGATTCAGAAGGTGCTTTGCTTATTATGGATAAAGTGAGTGTGGATGGACAACTGTCAGCTTAAAGCTCAAGTTCAAGTTGAATGAGACTAATGTCAATCATGGCATTAAAATATTGTACTAGGTAGCCAAGAAAAGTTATGCAGAGATGAGTCAGCAGGTTGCTGTTGGCTGCATTGTTCTGGATAAAGCAAGCAACCTTACAGCCTAAAGATTTTATCGAGAGGAGCTCTGAGGAGAAGGACTTGGGAGTGCTGGTGGACGAGAGGCTCAACATGAACCAGCAAGGTGCCCTTGTGGCCCAGAAGGCCAACCGCATCCTGGACTGCATCAAGAGGAGCATGGCCAGCAGGTCGAGGGAGGTGATTCTGCCCCTCTACTCTGCCCTGGTGAGACCCCACCTGGAGTACTGTGTCCAGTTCTGGAGTCCCCACCATAAGAAGGACATGGACCAGTTGGAGAGGTTCCATAGGAGGGCCACGAAGATGATGAGAGGGCTGGAGCACCTCTCCTGTGAGGACAGGCTGAGAGAGTTGGGGCTGTTCAGCCTGGAGAAGAGGAGGCTCATGGGAGACCTGATAGTGGTCTTCCAGTACCTCAAGGGGGCCTACAGGAAAGACAGGGAGAGGCTGTTCAGTAGGGCCTGTTGTGATAGGATGAGAGGTAATGGTTTCAAAATAGAGGGAGGTAGATTTAGACTGGATATTAGGAAAAAAATTTTCACAATATGAGTTGTAGAACATTGGAACATGTTTCCCAGAGAGGTGGTAGATGCCCCATCCCTGGAAATGTTCAAGGCCAGGTTGGATGAGGCTCTGAGCAACCTGATCTAGTCAGGGGGGTTGGACTAGATGACCTTTGAAGGTCCCTTCCAACTCTAGCCATTCTATGATTCTATGACTCTATGATTCTATTTCTGAATGTTTCGATACACAGAACCCACACCAGACCTCTCTGTGTGCCACAAAGCTGCCTCCCATCTCAGTGCGTTCTCACTGGGTAAGTGGTGCTTATTCAATCCCTCAGGGTTTGCACAGAGTCTTGTGAGTAATATTAAAGCTATTCCTCAACAGCAAAAAAAAAAAAAAAAGGATTTTTTTTTGCACTCAAGTTTATGGGAATTTTAACATGTCCATCCCTCATCCCTACTTTTGTCTGTAAGAAACAGAGGGAGCCAGAACAAGAACCTTGTTCTGGACACCTAGTCAAATTATACAAGATTTTTAATGAGCTAAATACTGAGAAAGAAGAAAATCATTAGATGAAACATATGAAGAATGTCAAGAAATATGTAAATTTATGCTCTGTTTTTGATTATCTAGACAATGATCGTGCATTGGGAATGTCAAACACATCATTTGAATATAGCGTACAATATTCTCTAAGAATTCTTCAAGCATGTTGTTAACACAAAAATACAATCTACTGATGTTTTTCAGACTTGCTTACATATACACACACTTCCATAAGCATTTCCCTTTTGTTTTAGAGAGGAAGAAAGAGGCAAGGAGAGAAAAAAGCGAAGAGAGTTTGAAAAAAATGTCTGTGAGAACAAGGCAAAGAAAAAGTAAATTTGAGAAAAAGTAAACAAATAGAAAGCAATTTGGAGCATGCTGAAATGTTGGAGGTTGCAGTTTGTATCTGTTGATTCTATAGTATACAAATAGAATATAAAAAAAATAGCTTTACTTCTATCTTGTTTATTGGTGATTTTTCAAACCACACTGAAGATAACTTGAGTTCCCCAAAGCACAAGATGATCCTGACAATTTACACCTACAAAAAGTTCTATGACTTGAAAATGCAACAACAAAATTAGAATCTTATTACAGACTTTAGACTGGTTTGGAGTGTAATGATATTATACCAATTGTCTTTCCTGGAAGAGAAGAATGAACTAAGAAAATATCTTATAGTGTCTTCAAGACTGCAGTGGAACAGAAAAGATAAAAAAATCAGCAAAGATATGACTACAGCTTTGCTGGAGAATAAGAGTCCATGTGACTTTCATTACCTGTAATTTAATATCAAGTTAAAAATATTTAGAAGCTAAAGAAAAAATAATTTTAATTTCTGAAACCTCAACCTGATATTTAAGTGTTTTAATTTTAATTAGTGCTATTACTTTGTTTTCCTCTGCCTTTCTGAAGATCTCATTTTCATTTTACTTTTGTACTTCCACATTTGTCTTACGTGTGAGAGGTATTTTGTGTGCTTTAGAGTTGGGCACAAATTCAACCTCAGAGATCTTCTGGAATATTTAGACTAAATCTCAGCTAGGAACCTAAAATTGAGAGTATCCTTGTTTCAGAATACTTGCTGAATACTAAGGTCTGTTCATCCTACAAACTTGAAGCACTTAATTTAATGGCATAATCACCTCTTGCTGCCTCTACAGTTAACAACAGGTAACAGTCACTTCATCTGACATCTGAATTCCTCTTTGAAGGATCTAGACTTCCCTTCTAGTGGTGAGGAAGCCAAAATTACTTAATTCTTAACTACATATAATAGTTTAATTATCTAAAAAAATTACCTAATCTATGCTGAGGCTCATACCTGTATGGACATTCAAAAAAAAAGCTACTGTCATGAGATTATATTATGAAATTTGGGCCCAAATCTTATTCTTCCTATGAATATGCTGTCATAAATCCTGAATATCAGATAGTACATACAGATGGTTTTCTCTGGACTTTGAGGAGTGAATGATAATGGATGTAAAGAGGTTTCAGTTGAATTTTGTTACTTTAATGAGTGTGAAAACATCACCTCTGAAAGTCTGCCTCTAATTCTGTTATAAAATTATTGTAAACTTTGTGAGTAGGTATTTGCACTTTTTTTACAAGTGATATATTCAGCAGTAAGAAATAGAAAGCTTGAGTCATAAGCCAAAATGTCTTCGTATAGCTCATAAATTAGTGCCTATAAATTTCTCAGATCTTTGTCTGAAAGGGGGAATTCCACTCTGATTTCTGGAATGTATCTAATTAGAATGATTGGTAGGGAAGGGCAGGGAAGGAAAGTGAAGGAAAAAAGAGAAATTAGAAAAATATTTTTAAAATGCAATTTTAAGAATTCTATACTCTGTAAATATTTTAATGTTTTTATGTCTGTTCAGTCTAGAAATTCATATTGCAGCCTGAGCATATGACTTTCTTTGCCATTACAGTTCCAATCCTTCCATTTCATTCAACGCTATCACTCAATATGCTTCATCTAACATCTAGCCTCTAAGAAAAAGGGAATAGTTCTTGTATTTCTATAAAAAAAAATATAATACACTTCTGGAGCTATTTAAATAATGGAAGAAGTTAAAATAATATATGCAACACTCTTGACCTCGATCAGAATATACTAGACTAGAAGTTACTATAAATGTGCTTTGCAGTTTTACTGGCTGTTTCTTTTTCTAAATGAAATAGATTTTAAATTTTATTCCACCTTCCAGATCTGTTCTACTGATCTTACCAGATGAACTTTCATGGTGATGCTGTTCTACATCTATAAAATAAGACAAATATGTTTTCCTTGCCCTGTTGAAATTAGATTCCTATTGATCTGCTCATACTTCTGCTTATGCCACACACATTCATAGCCTTCACATGTATCAGAACAGTTGTTAACTTTCAAGTTATTTAAAACATGCATAGTTTCATAGCAAAACCAAGCATGAAATCTAAACTTGATTGTCTTTCCCCTTAGTTGTTACAATAAGGATTTGGCATGGGTTTTAGATCTAGAAATGTATTTTTTTTTTTATCCTATTGCCTTTGCAATATAATTCTAAGTAGAATGGAATTACAGCATCGTCTGGAGTGATGGTTGAAACTTATCAAGGTTTTTGCCTCAATAAAATGAACTAACCATTGAAAAACTACATTTCTCCCCCCTTTATCTGTATCTGAACTGATTATTTATTTATCTGAACTGAATCAAATCCACTTAAGGATAGGATGAAACTTCTTTACTGTGAGGGTGGTCAAACATCGGAACAAGTTGCTCAGAGTTGTGGAATAGTCATCCTTGGAGACATCCAAAACTGAACACAACCCTGAGCAACCTGCTCTGTTCAACACTGCTTTGAGTAGGAATGTTGGACTTGACTATCTCCAGAGCTTCCTCCAAGCCTCAAGTAGTCTGTGATTCTATCATTCTATGAATAAAATAATATTTATTTTTGTTAAATTAGTCACCTGTTCAGAAAGGAACATACTTTATAGTACCTCATTGTATTGCTTTATTTAGAACAATAAATTCCACGTATCTAAATTCATTGCAAGAATAATTTGCTAAAGGACAAACCTCTGCATAATATTATCTTTACTCCAGCTGAGAATAACTGGCTTCAATTGTATTTGAACACAGGGAAGTCAAATGTTTTTTCCACAGTGGCAACAAGATTCAAGCCTCCTGGACCACAGTGGTTCCCATATTCTGAGTTTAATTTGTGTGAGGATTTTTTCGAATCTGAAGACAGAGGACAAGCATATGCAGAACTAAAGACCAGTGCATATTTGGATGAACATAGGTCTTCAAGTCTCAAGGTAAACTTGAAAACAAAATCCCAGAGGGCATCCCACTAAAGGGTTGCATTGGAAATTTACAGTCTGCTATTGTTAAGAATGGACTACTTGCAAAGAGTAAAATTAATCTAGTGTGAACAAGATGGATTTTTTTGGGTTCACAAGGTAAGAAGCAATCTCCCTTTAATCTTGTTAATTTACTGCAGTAGTTAAGTATCACGCGCCTTGGTTCATTTCTACAGAGATTACAGGGATGTATGGCTTTGACATATCCAGTTTAATTTGTCAGTATAAAACAAAGAAGTTGTTGAGATGTAAATGGTGAGTTGAATGCGGCAGTCACACAAATACACAAATTACAGAACGTAACAAGAGCTGAAGAGCTATATCCTGGTTTTCAGTAACATATGTGCAACATCTGAAAGAAAATCCTAGTGACATCAATTCAAATAACAGGACAAGAATATCTCAAAAAATGTTGTCTCTGATATTAGAAGTTTTCTGTTTCAAAGCTTCCACATGTCTATGATTGTCAACAATGTATAACATACCAGTTAACAGTGATGTCTAGCTACATGATTTGCATGAGTTTTCTACTCTGTGCAGGCCACTGTACAGGCAAAGTAAATGTATGGCCACTTCCCTTGACAATTTGCACAAAGTGATACCCCAAGGAATGAAACAGAAAGTGAAGAACTGAGATTAAGAAAATGCTGTACTAAGTGTACACAAGACACTGACTTTTCCAAAGCTCTACTGCGTAAGCTTTCCTGTTCTTTTAGTTGTCATCATTGAGTGGAAAAACACTGAGGTGAACACAGAAAGCTTATTCAATAAGAATATCTTTGTTATTGCTTTTCTCTTAGATAATCCATTTCCCTGTGTGCATTGTGTGAGTAAGACCACAATTTATCCTGCTCAGGACAATTCTGAAACTTGTTTTCTCTTATGTATGATTTTTGAGTTCACTCACTAAATGTCTCTTCACCCTTTATTTTACATAAATGAGGGAATTACATTAGTTCAGCACTCTGCGGCACTGTTCGCTAGTAACACCACTTTTCTTGTCGTTTGTTTTCCATGAAGAAAAGTAAAACCATCAGGATATTATGCTAACTGTTTCAAGTCTCATTTTTTAAAATTACCATTGATTAATGTTTTTAAGTACTTATAAAGTACCTGGTACTATATGAGCTAGATTTTGAGCAAAAAGGTAACTAAAAATCTGTCAACTACTTTTAGAACTCCCTGAAAAGTATATTTAGTTGTCAAAGAGAAAAACATGCTCCCCTTTTGTACAAAAAGGAAAGTCAAAGTATATTTTTGGCCAATAAATCATGCATCCAAAAATGTAAATATTTAACTGTTAAAACTATATATTTTTTTTTCTTTTTGTTTCCCTCCCTATGTATTTTCTGTTCACCTAAGAGTTTTAAATTGGTGACACACTGGCCAGTCTGCCACTATGCTGGTGTCTGAGGTCATATACTCATGGATGAAGACGCTTTGTGATCGATGGTACTAACATAAATGATCTGATTCCAAGAGTGGATTTCAAGTCCAAATATCCACTTGCACTTCTTTTTGTTGCAAGATTTAGTTTGCTATCACCGTGTTTCTGCTAATAAGTCCCATTTACTGAACTGAAACACTAGGGTCTGTGCTATTTCATTGACCATTGCTTTCATGACATGAAGATACAGCCCAAGTAACTTCTCATTAAGATAAATAGTTGCTAGTGTCCTGCCATCACCAGTGTTGCATCTTTCCTGCTGTTCTTTTAGTTGGTCTGCAAATGCTTTAAACTTTTATCTCTGCACATACGCTTGTAAGCCTTTCAGCCTTCCTTTCTCTTTTATTGTCCCATTCTTTCACTCTGTGAAGCCACTGGCTCCTCTTTGTAATATTTTGTATTTACTATTGTCTATAATGAGTTGCATTATTCAATGCAATTTAAGTGTTTGATGCACGTTACCTGTCCTCTGTTTCTCTGCTTTCAAACACATCCGTAGCAGAGTCATCATTTGTCATTGTACACCAGCAATCTGCAGTCATCAATTTGCAAGGTAAGGTTTGTTCCTGAATTGTTTATCTCAGCAATTACATACTTTGAATTCAAAGAGTGTAATTTCTAACTCACAGGAGAGAAACTGAGTTCCAGGAAGAAAATTTTAGGGCCCTTGGACTAGGAGCTTTGTTCCCAGGCCTCTCTCTGGGATAAGGAATTTTTTGCTGTTGCTACTCATGTTTCTTCTTAGTCAAAGGTTGTCTGAATTAATATTTTTTACAAGGAACTTTGTTTGAGACAAGTATAGGTGATTTTTATTTGAGCTAAATCAGTATAACTAACAGTACCTGTTTTTCAAAGTTTCTGTTGACTACCTGTAGGAAAACAAAACCAGAAATTTCTTGGTTTTAAATATTTTTTTTTTTACTTTTTGCCATTAAAAGTGTAGCCACCTTTAACAATCAACACCTTAAAAGCTTTTAAAGCCTAAAACCTAAAACTGAAATTTAAATTCCTAAACCAGGAATGTATCCACCTGAAGTTCAGACCATCATTTGATATGAGAAGCTCACGTGACTGAAAGGTTGATAAATTCTGACCACATCGCTGTCAAGTAATTTGCTGTAAAGAAAATCTGTTTGGAAAATACATAGATGTGATAAAGAAAAACTATTTCCAATTAATAGGATCAACTGTCTAATCTGTTTTCTTCCCCTTTTATAGGACACTGTGAGAGGAACCAAACAAAGCCAAACAAATACCAAAACAAGCAAACCATTCAGTAAATTAATAAATAATCTGGCAAGAAATAAAACCTTATCAAAATGATTGAAACAGCTTTTAGATTTTATTCCAGTAAAACAATTCACAGTAGTGTTTTGTTGCATGACTAAGGGTCAACCTTAAGAAGTTGAAGTTATGAGCTTGCTGCACATAAAGAATAAAGAATAAAGAAATTTTTACAAAAAAAAAAATGTGTCACAGCTTAAATTAAGACTAGTTACTGTGAAAAATTTTGAGTCATATCATTAATGAACTTTTGTTTGTGGTGAGATTCTTCTGATCAAATGTTAGTGTCTTTAATGAGGACCTCAACATCAGAATTAGTCTTACAAGACTCCCTGCCTATTAAGAGAGAGAAATAAGTCCTTCTAGTACGGGTTTCATCCCATCATAAGATAAATATCTAAAGCAGTTAAAGAAAAGGATGTGTAGTACTGTCCTTTTTTTTTTTTGCCAGTAAATTACTTTAAAAATTCACTCTAGACTTTCATCCCTCTAGTTTATATGGTATGTGATTTGCAACACTTGGTTGTATATAAAGTTTGATATGTAACCAAATGAGTTAGAATCATTGCTCATACCTTTCTCCTTTGTATAGTGCCAGTCATTTATGGCACTGTGTTGAACTGAAGTTCATAGCCTTCTTTTGGTTCTTTTTTTTTTTTTTTTTTTTTTTTTAAAAAGATGAAATAACTAAAATTTCAGAAATACTAAATACTAAAGAACTCCTTCCTGTACACTGCAAAGATATACTTCAGTATGAAACCTGCGGTGAAAACAAATACTGATGCACAGATGTAGATCAGACTGTACGCAGAAACAAATTTATTTTTTATTCTATATCATAGTAATAAAAATAGTGGTAAATAAACATAATATATGTTTCATGTTCACATACATACCCATATATATATATCTTTATTTATTTTCCATCTCTCAATTATTTGTGTAAAAAGTACTTAGGAGAACAATCAGATGTGTCTTGCCAGGGAAAAAAAAAAAAAAGCAGATTTTAGTTTTACAATGCTATCAGGCTTTTCTAATGAACTTCTAAAGTAATCTCAGAAAGACATGATCATTAGAGTCTCATTACTTGACTGGGTAATTGCTGTTCATATCAGAAAAACAAATCATGAGAAAGCCTTATTAAAACAACCTATTAAAAATCTCAGACAGACAGACTGCTCTGCAGTATCTGCCACTAAGTCATGTGAACAGTACCAAGGAAATTACAAAATTGGAAAGCCTCGCTAAGGTTATTTTGTATTGTTCACCTTGTAAGAACAGGAGGTTTTTTTCCTGCTATTGTTTGTTTATGAATACCTGATCCCATCTAGTGTGCAGTGAGTCAAAAAAAAGAAAAAATAAACAACCAGAATATCTATTATTTCCTACAGCGGATAGCTTCATACACTAATAGACTAAAGGAACTTTATTACTGCTGCTGAGTCTTTCTTTTTTTCTCGGTTTCCTCTCACTTATTAACTATTTTTATTCTTATCTATCTGCCTGCTTTAAACTGATCATGGATTGCCACAGCTGATCACCGCCCATCACCTGTTCTACAGACCTTCTTTATCCTTCTAACAGATGCACAAATAACAGCTATAGTTCTGATTCAGCAATGCAGATAAACACTCCTCGGTATTAAGGAGACACTCCTTAGATTACTTAGTATTAAGGAGATGGTTAAGTATTGTGGTATTTGACTTCACATTAAGGAGGAACTTTTATCTGTCCATCATCATTAAAGTATGAAAGCAAGTGTCCATAATTATCCAATGCAATCAACCCTCCTACCCAGTATGCCCCAGCATCACCTCCATACTTTAGTGGGTGAACAGGAGCCCTGGCACTTGTGAAATCAAACTTTTAATTCAACAGCACAAAATATCTGTCCAGAAAATACCAGAGGGACCTTCTCTACTTTTTTTTTTCCCCAGCATAATAATGGTTTCATGCAGGAGGGTGACATTTATAGGCAATCTAATGATTTTGCAGTCAAACTTAAAAATATACCACTGTTGACAGCTTTTTAATGTTTCATCAGTTACATACTAAGATGATGTAGAAGGCCACATTTGGTAAATATTTGATGAATACCATCAAGACAAGGGCAGAGTTACATTTCTAAGAACTTTAAAATTAATAAAAGAAAGTTGTAAGATATTTTTTTTCTGAGCACCAATCTTCTCTTTCCTACAAGGTCCTGAGGGGTACCCTAGGGAATGTATATAAAGACAGTCACATGAAACTAAATTCATGCTCTTACTTTAGGAAGGAAAAAGCTGTTATTTTAATTTCACTGGACACTTTAATGCAATTTAAAATGACTGAGATAATATATACTCTTCATAATTTCAGGATAAAAGGTTTGCATGGCATTATGTTTATCATAGGCCTAGAGGCAGAATTTTACTAATACACTATTACTATCCTGATGAAAAACAGTAAAAGCCAACAATTTATAATTTTCCTTGTCATTTAAAAATAATCTTTTCCCTCTACAGCAAAGTATGGCTCTGATATTTAAACAATGGACCTTTTCACTTGCTCACAACAGTCATTATTTGTAAAGAAAAATAATTTTTAAAATAAGATTATAACCACATTCATAAAAATAGAAGTAAAAAAATGAGACTGGATGTAGTTAGTGCAGAATAAAGTTAAGGATCTTAACATGAGATCAATAAAACAAATTAAAAGGCACAAATTGTTATCCTTAAGTTATAGCTCATATTGATGTAGTCTGCTAGGTTTGTAGTCCCCTTTCCCACAGTCTCAGATCATCAATTATATTTGATTTTATGTAGACAATGCAAAGAATTTTACAAAGAACATCCTTATGTAAAAAATTACTATAATAAAATGCTTATTCTCTTATGTTTACTTTTTTTTAATAATTATATATATTGTATCATGTTTTCTGTGCAATCTTAGTTCTGTTCATCTTTCTGTGCAATCTTGTTATAGAAATCAGTAATACTTTCTTAGCTAGAACTTCTAAAGTTTTACTAAGCGTACTTGACTTCATTTTAATAATGCTTGTACTGGTGTACAATTGGTCTTCTTGTAGCTCTAAATCCCTACCACTTCTGGAGATGCACAGAATTGAGTTCTTCAGATAATATTCAAGAAAGGTAGTATCCTTTGTCATCCTTAAGCGTCTGATTCTCTCTCCCATCATCCATGAAAAGCAAAGTGAATGGCTACCGACAGGGGTCCTTATTTTGTATGAAGAAAAGAAACTTGCCCAGGAAAATTTCACTCCATTCATTTTGACTTCTCAGCTTGCCCTCCTCCAACAGTGAGAAATCTAAGAAAGGGAATGTGCCTCACCCATTCACCAACACCATTGACAGAAGTATGGTTTCTGCTTTTGAGGACAGAGAGATTGGTCTCAGCGGTTGAGGAAAATAGGGCTCAGGCTGTGGAAAGTTAGGTTGTTGGAAGGAGACATATATCTCTGGGAGAATCATATCTATTGATGAGGATATACAAAGGCAGCCCCAAAGCTTTCTTCCTCAGTCCCAGGCTTAGACGAGGATCTAAGGACCTTTGTGTTGACAGCTGGGCCCATGACTAATGTGGAAAGGCACTTGAAAGGTATCACAGCAAAAGAGACCCAAAATTTTAAGAAAGATGAATGCTCTCTGACACTGCATGGATCTGCCTTAAGTAGCCTTTGGAGAAGGTTAATTTGAATTGTTCCTGTATCTGGCTGCAGAGAAAAAAAAAATGTTATCTGCAAGTTGTTGTTCAGTAGGTAGATATTAAATTTCACCACAAATGCTATTTTGCAATAATTATTTGACTAACTTCAGCAGTTACTGTATATTGTGCCCATGGTTGAAATTAAAAAGAGACAAATTGAAATGAAAAGCTGACTCTTAGCCAAAGCTGAACGGATGCTGCTGATACCATCTGCTAGTATAGCCCACAGGAACCAGGAAACCACAGAATTAGCTTTATGTGAGGAATTATGTTTCATCTGCTTTTTAGAGAAGATTAACAGGAGTCTGTTGTCCAATTACAATATTAGTATCCATTTAATATCTCTTCTGATTTTGCTAGGAGTGATTTTAGATCTTTTTGAGAAGTGTGAATGCTTTATTCAAATGACACAACTTTGCTGCATTGAAAAACTACATGAAATCACAGTCACAACTGGTTTTCTTGCCTGTTTTCCAGATGTGCCACTGATGATCTAGTCCTAGGATACCAAGAACAATTTAAATTTTTTTTTTCTTTTGCAGTTTTAAATGCAGCATCCTTAAGTGAGGAGAGCTCTTGGGTATTTTGAAGACTGTTACATGTGAGAATGCAGGAGTGAAGATTTTGAGGGTGGTTTTTTACTCCTAGTTCAATTTATTTTTTTTTTATATATGAGACACTCAAAAGAAGAATTCATATTTTTTGTAGACTGCAGTGAAGTAAGCTACAAAACAAAAAAAAAAAAAATTCAATATATAAGAAAATGTCACAACTCTGATACTTGGGGTTTCAGATGTGGCACCCTGTGCTTGCTACTAACAGAGTAATGATATTTTAGAAGACAATAGAAAACATCCTCCAGTCATCTTGGAACATTAACGTAAAAGAGATGTGATACAAATAGAACAAAAATAACTCTAGCCATACCTGTAAAATGAGTGGGAGAAGTGACTGGAAGAGAATTTTTTACTGGTGTCATTATTGGAAGTGTAAAATGAATTATGCATGGGCAGAACTTTCCAACTAAATTCTTGCCGTTTAGCCTGAACTGCAAACTGATGGATTCTATCTCTGATGGCTCAGTGTTCTAAGAAGGAGCCTGAATTAGGAGCAAAGTTAGCTATTGTCCTTGGCCTTAAAAGCTACACTAAAGCTTCCACAGTTTGATTCTAGAGATCTGTGGGGAGTGAGGGAGGTTTATAACATTTAATGCTGAGATTTATGTTTTCCTAACTGTGCTGATATCATGCCGTTGCTGAAAAAAGCAACTGACAATAGGTGAAGTGAGAGCTAGGCTTTTTATATCAGTCATTGCCAGATGCTGGCTTCTCAGCTAAATGTGAGTTCCCGCTAGCTCCACAGATAATGCTAACTGCAACAGCAGTGTGGATGCACTTTTATTTTTTTTTTTTTTCAGAGATAGGCCCTAAGGCTCATTTTGTTATTTCCTGTGTTGTGCTTTTTCTTTTGATTTTATTAAAAATTAAAATTCTTACCTAAAGGTAACTTTACTTCTTTGTGTATATATGGGGTGGGAAGGGTTTTATAAATCACATTTCATGGTGTTTTCTATCAGAAAATGCCCTGAGACTTTATGGACTATGGGATAAAGAAGCCACATACCATCTGTGTTATTCGTCTTGAACTGGATGTAGAAACCCCAGTGGTTTTGGTATGGGAGAAAATAGTTTTTGGCAAAGAACACAGTCATGGTTTGTAGAATCACTTTCTGCCTACCTAACAAATTTGCACATAGAAATCGCATCAGGGATGCGTTTTCTACAAGAGAATTGTATTACCTGTGCACAATATTTTAGAGCAAAGCAGGACAGGTACTGAATAAGAGTATTTTCACTGAAGGAAATGAGGTCTAAAAGAAAGGGTTACGTCAAAAATAGGAAAAATTCAGGGCTCCAATGAATTGAAGTGCCAAGTTTTCTAAATTACGAATTAAGCAGCACAGTAGAGTTTTTTTTTTGTCTGCTCAATGTCAAAGGATCTCTAGCAAGAAGAGGCAGGCTCCTCGTTTTTATGCTGTATGAAGAGGACTACATCTCCAGTAATCACTCACCCCATGATCTGTCACTAACAAAAAAATGCACTGCCAGTGATTTTGGTCTCTCTGCCTGGCATCAGGTCAAGATTTTGTTGTTGTCCAGGAAGCATTTTTACTTAATGTACAACCTTTAGGATTAGTATCTTTGTGCTCTTTCACAGACAATATGTTGTTTTCAGTTTTATTTATTAACAGAATTTACGCCACAATGACTAAGCCTCCTACTGAAATAAAGCCTTTGTATTGAAAATTATTTCTGATGTACTCATTTTGTCGGTTTCCATTAAACAAGAAATTACTCTTGTGAATGAAACTATTTACCATTCCAATTACTAACACTATGATACCTTATTTCAAATTATTTTAATCAGAAAAATGTAACCTTGAATGTAATTATCTGGTCTGGAAATTTAATTGAAATAGTGGGCAGAAAATTCTTATTTCTCTTCCTTTTGAACCTATTCTAGAAGCTGCATAAAATTATATAACAATCTAAGCATTAAGCAAGGAGATAATATCTGACATTTCAGATCTACTAATACATAGTTATAAATCAGATAATTTTATATCTCAGCAGATTTATTAATCTGAAAAAAAAATATTCGAAGCAGTGGGATTTTAATAATGATGTTCATATTAAATTACTTTCTGAGGCTAACCTCTTGCTAATGTTACTCTAAAACTTTTTTTTTTTTAATAAGTGAGAAAGCTACACAGGAAATTTTTTTTTTTAAGAAAATCCTTAAGAAGAATGCATAACTGTTATTTCTCTTCCTTTTGAACCTATTCTAGAAGCTGCATAAAATTATATAACAATCTAAGCATTAAGCAAGGAGATAATATCTGACATTTCAGATCTACTAATACATAGTTATAAATCAGATAATTTTATATCTCAGCAGATTTATTAATCTGAAAAAAAAATATTCGAAGCAGTGGGATTTTAATAATGATGTTCATATTAAATTACTTTCTGAGGCTAACCTCTTGCTAATGTTACTCTAAAACTTTTTTTTTTTTTAATAAGTGAGAAAGCTACACAGGAAATTTTTTTTTTTAAGAAAATCCTTAAGAAGAGTGCATAACTGTAATGTTGCCATTTTTATTAATAAAGTATACCCTTGTTTTGCTAGACTGTCTGTGTTCTTTTAAGCCCGTGAAATATTTGGAACTGGTACTTCCCATCACACTATGCAAATTCCACGTGTGAAATATAGGTTCAATTTAAGCCAGGGGAACTCGTTTCTTTGACTTCAGAGGGGCTAGATTTCTCCCCATGAATTCAGGTTTCAATATCTTGTTGTTTTGACTTTACATACAGCCAAAAGCAAGGGTTGATGTACGAGTAGCATTTAGACAGTCGTAGCCCTAGGAAGTACCATAACACATCTAAGTCATAATATCTTTCCTATTTCTTCTTTGCTTTCAGAGGTTGTAATTTGCTGCTCATCTACAACAATATTAAATTACTTTACCCTTCCTACATATGCAACCAAAGTTCTCTACATTGAATATCTGAGTCATAGACTAGTCTGAAACTTCTTTCCAGCCTATTCCTCATGTGAGTTTCTTTTTTGCTATCTGGGAAAGGAATAAGTGAACTTAACTTGATTTAAGTTATAAAGACATAAAAGAAATTCATGCTATTTTTCAATATCTATTGATGGGAGATGTAGCTTAATCAGACTACTCCAAAAAGGCTAGAAATGTGAAGTATCTTTTACCATCAAGCAAGTATTATACGTGACTTAAAAGAGAAAATATTTGTCGTATTCTTTTTTTTGTCAAAACTTTTCAATATTTCATGCAAGCTTTTTAGTCTCTGTCTCCTTTTTTTTTTATTTTTTCTTTTATCTTTTTTATCTTTTTTGTTTTACAGGAATAGGGAAAGGATGGGAGAGAATAGTATTTCTAATCAAAATTTGGGCTTAAAGGATCATACTAAATTTCTGTTTGTGTTTTCTTTCAATGTTATTGCTGAAAATAGTTAGATTGACATCCCTAAAACTGAAACAATAAGACAGAAAAATACTCTGACTGGTTTTCTAGCTTTGCTTTATTTTCTCTCTTATGTGTTTTCTGGCCAAATATTCAATCTATAGATACTGATTTTCAATACCGATCTGCATAAGTAATAGTCATGTGGAACTTTGTAAAAAATATACAGAGTGAATACAAAGTCTTCAAAGCCAAATTAGGAACTGGGCCAAAATATTCAAGGAGCATTCTCCCTTTCTTCTAATGTCAAGCAACTACCAGAATTTAAGAAAAAAAAATGTTTTCTTAACAGTTTAACTGCCTTGATGCCATTACCTAAAGGAAAGCCAATAAGACTAACCTTTCATTTGATTTAGAAAAATTGACTAAGAGTGAAAGAAAAGTTTATGGAAATTCTTGAAATACTCTTATTTTTGTGCATCTGTGGCCACTCTTGCTTCTACAGCAAATCAATGAAAATGTTGAATATGATCTGGAAACTGCTTCAAAAGGGAGTTGGAATTCTTCTCAAAAGGATTTCTTTTTCCCTAATACACTGTCTAAGAAGAAAAATTACCCATTTCAGATTATTAGGTTTCTAATTTAGTGTCTGCATCTAAGCCAGGTAAGTAGGATCAATAATACCTACCATAGCTCACAAACACACGATAATGTCTGTCTCATTTTAGTCCTTTTGCATCTGAAACCTTTCCAATATTGAAGAGTCATGACAGTGAGTAATACATAATGTAAATTCACGTATTCTGTTCAATATTGTAATAGTCAAAGCCACACCGAATATTTTATTCAATTTTGAAGAGAGGCAGCTTATTTTAATGCTATATTTATTGAACACAGTGACACAAAGAGAAAAGTAGCAAAGGCATAATTTGAAGCCAGTGTTGAAGTTATCCAATTTGTGTTCAATAGAGAAGTAGCTAGAAGAGCAGATGATTTTGGAGAATGATGTGGTACTTCAGGCATCAGGGAAGTTTCAGAGGCTTTGCACTACAAACTGACCTAGTAGTCCTCAGGCTATTTTCAATGGCATGGTTTTATTACATGTTTTGCTACCTAGGACTACTCTGACAATAACGTCTTCCAGTGTTTTATGAAGGCATCGGAACAGCTAAAAAGGAATAAATGTATTCCTCTTCATCCTCTTTGTCTGTTCTCTGAGTTTTATGGATATAATACTCCCATTGTGGATGAGAGAGATAAGCATCTCAGTGTGAATTAGTCAATTAACATAATCAGATTTTTTTTAAAGTTTTTCACTTTCATATGCATTTTTAGATACTTCTAAATATCTACTCTCCTTTGAAAAAAAAACTCTCAGCTGGGACCCCCTGAATCTTGCTGTATGACAATTTTTTTTACAAATGGTGTCAGCACCATTTGTACAGCACTTAGGGCACTTCAGTATTCTTACAAATATTAACCATTGCTTAAAAATCAGTCATGGTCCGAGTGAAATAATTTAGAGCTGAATCATAACACCTTAGTGGGATAAAACACGGGAATTTATGACAAAAATTACTTTATAAATGCCATGTGTCATTTATCTTATAAATTGGGACACATTCTTTTCATGATACATTACAAATTCTCTCCAGGGTTTGTCTTCTCCCTACCTGAATGGGACAAAAATTATATGTTTTTGTACAATAAAATAAAATTGCAATAAGGGATGCTGAAAGACAGGAAATTACAAGTTCTAAAGAAAAAAAAAAAAATCAATAGGGTGCTGCCATATCTTTATTTCCAGTGGATTTTCTTAGTATCAATACCTGAAGGCTGTGAGATAGGTTTAATACTTTGCTCACTTAGGTATGCAACCGTATATTGAACAGCAGCTATCTGATGCCATACTGGATGCAGTACATCTGAAAAAAACACTCTTGACATGTTTGACATAAATTAGTCATATAAAAGGCATCATTGCTAAACTGTCTGAACATAAAACAAAGTTCACTTAATATTGCTGAATGAGCTGGTCAGGTAAGAGTCCTCTAGCTGCCCTTATTCTATCAGCAAACACAACTAGAAGAATTATAGGGAGAGATCAAGCAAAATGCAATACACCTTTCATCTGAGCAGAACTTAGTGAACCCAATATAGGATCTGATGCTTGACTTTTGAAAGTGCTTGAAATCAATGACAGTTTTGGCTAAACAGGAGTACTCAGACTCTTTAGCACTTAACTATATGAAACTCACAGTTAGTGCTAAATAGATACATTTAGTAATCAAAATATGGTTTTCTGGAAGTGCGATCATGGTAGCCTGATAAAAAATCCTAAAAGGAATAAGGTTCCATTTCACACCTACAATAGAGACAATGTGAAGGGGTGACTGAAATAGTTCAGCTGGAAAAAAAAAAGGGGTGAAAGGAAGTGAATATTTTAAAAATACAACACAAATTGAATAATGTCTCTTAAGTCTAGCCACCTGGAAGTTAGGAACAAATTCTTGACTTTCTCTCTAGCTTCCTTTCACATTCAAGAGAAGAGTCAGACACTCCTGGGCCATATGCACCATCTACCTTGAATTTCTGCTTTTAGAATTCTTGGATTGCTCTCTGAATGTGTTTATTGACTACAGAAAGGGTCTGCAAACAATAAATTTGTTTTTAAACTTATTTTTAGCCTTCTTAAGTGTAGTGAGATGAATCCTACATCAAACACTGTAAACTTAATTTCTTGATATGAGAGAATTGTAAGATAATTTATCTAATGAAGGTAAATGCAGTGAAACTGCATTTTGCAAATGTCTAAAGAGTTGCCACCGTTGTAGGCTCTCTTTCTTCAAAACCACTTAGAGAGCTAAGACACATTCCACTTTGTAGCTCCATCTTAATCCTAAGAGAAGTTACTAACTGCTGACCTTAGCCACACAGGCTGATTCTCTTTTCAAAAATTGTTACAGCCAGGATGTCAGCTGACATCATACATAAGTATGATAACTTAAAGACATTTTCAGTGTAATAAAATCTGTTTTATTTTACAGAAGACATTTTGTTCTGTTGAGTAGATCTGTTAGCATGCGCTTATTTATCTATACCTTCTTTCTACCCTTTTTTACCTAAGTTTCTAAAGTTTCTGCTTTTCTTTTTTTTCCTTTTGAGGACTAATATCATCACTTTCATTAGAACTCATCAAGTCCTGAAACTAAACTTAAGTAACAGCATCTGACTATTGGGCAAAACGTAGAAGTCTGATTCTACCATAGCACACTGAACAATGTGTTGCCTCTGGCCCACATATTTAACACCAGAATTCATTTTATTTTCTGTGAAATATCCCATAGGCATGTTTGATTTGTTTTCTTAAGAGTCTGTTATGTAACAGCAGACAAGGCATATTCAGACGGCTAACGAAAAGAGTTAGACACTAATTCTGTTCTCTCTTTGAAATGGCAAGGCTAACATCAGTTCTGGAAAACATGTAGCTGTGGGCAAAATTTCAAGTTAATGTGCTCTTTGAAGAGTATTTTCGGTGTTCTTTACCAGCCAAAATTGACTGTGTTTAACTCTATAGCTGCCCTCCAATGGGATCAGGAAAGTGGCTTCTTATGCATTACGTTTCCATGTCAAAAATATCTTAAGATAGGCAAATAATAGGGCAAATCAACAGGCACAGCTTAATCTTACGGCTAGAATAACTGAGCTATATGAACCTCTAATACATCATGATTTGTTTTGCTGTTGTACATAGTAATAGCAGTAAATACCTGAAGTGAGTTTCACAGCTTTTATAAGAGAATATGACATTTTGGCCTTCCCCAAGAAATGCATTCTCACATGATTTGTCACGTTCAAAAGATTCACAAAAGGCATGACATGGCCTTAAAGGACAAATTAGAAAGAACTCAGTTTGATGGACAAGAGGAAAGCAGCTTTTGTCTGCCTGACCCATGTCAAGTATGGACAATAAGCCAATGTAAAGGTCAGTGTGAACAACAACCGTGGGGAATTTCAGACTTCCAAAGACAAAGCAGTAGGGCCAGCAGTTGTGAAGGCTGTAAAACCTTCAATAAATGTAACACTTCCTGAAACTCATTTTACACTTAGCAAAGACTCAAGTGTTTAACATCTTTCAACATGTTTTCTCTAAACTTTTTGACTTTGCATCACTAATGAAATTTTAGGTTAAATTATTCTTGCTAACAAAATTATATGCTTCATTTTCCCCTATGTGGCAGGCACATATCTTTTACAATGGATAATTTTAGAAGTGTGCCTCCTAATTTACAGAGATGGATTCAATGTTCCCACAAACATGTCCTAACTGCTTAGTCACTCATTAAGCTACCAATATTATTGATATAAACTGCCTGCAGAAGGAAACAATTAGAATTCCATTTGCTTCAGAAGTTATGTGAACATATTCATAGCACAGAGTTAGATAAAAGGCAACCCAGAAAAAAAAAAAAAAAAGTATATATTACACACACACACACAAGAAATTTCAGGGGTTTCAAGCAGTTTTTGGGTGATGTTTCAGATATGCATATGCCATGAAATGTAAATATCCTTTGTATGTGTGGACACGAAAATTGACTTAAACACAGAAGCCTATAAAAAAGCAAAATACTAGCTGATTAGCTTTACTGCCTCCAAAATTTTCTGCTTGAATGTCACCCACATTTGTTGCAATTTGATGACTGAATAAACTCTGTTACTGCCTATCATAACTTCTGTTGCTGTGTCATCTCAAAGACAAACTCAGTGAGGATCAGACCGCTAGTGTGCTAGGTTCTGTGAAAGTGAATTGGAAGATATGACCTCTCCCTGGAACAACTCAAGATTCAATTTCAGACATAGATGACAAGTATAACAAAAAAAAAAAAATAGCCCCATCTGACAGTTTCATCTCTAATTATTTGCTTGCAGAGTGCAATAATTCAGTGTGGACCCACACTTCAGTAGTAAGTTAATACTCCCATTCCCTGTGCTGGCTAAGCTATTGTGACTATAAGACCGGAATTAAAGTTTTGACCCATATTTTCAAACATACTTCCACCCTACTGATACTCCAGTAGTTTCTACAAAAAGGCAAATCCATTATGCATTCTGAAGAGGAGATGCAATCTGGCTTACAGTCTACCAGTGTCCCAAAGGGAAACAAATAAAAACAGTCTTTCTGAGTATGTTGCATTTTTTAGACTAATTATTTCCACTTTAGATTTTATCCAGAAAAAAAAATGTATATTATATTATTTTACCGAAGACTAGCATAAAGTAACAGCAGAAATAAATATTCCTCAGACAACTGGTAAACTTGAAGGTTCTTCGCAGCTTGTAAACAACTTAAATATTGCATGGCATGTAAAAAGGCACAAAAAAGGACATTGATTTCAAAACTGAAAATGAGAAAAACAAAATACCAATAAACTAAATTAACAAAAATCAAAAAGAGCAAGTGTGTACCAGTGACCTTAGCTGACCTACATTAGAGGGTAATTACTACCCAATCAATAGTCCTCATGCATAACTACAGACAAAAATGGTCAATGGAAAGTGAGAAAAGAATGGTGATCAATAGTGTTACAGTCTGGCATTAAATTGTCCAAAAGGTGAGGAAAAAAATTACTTTTTGACTTTGCAATGCTAATATATGAACCGAGATTCATAAAAGCTGAGGATTGGAATAGTTTCCGTGATACAATACATAACCACACTTTTAAAAATCCTTCCTATACAACTGACTTAAATGGTCTGGTTACAGCGTGACTGCTTAATGATCAGGTTCACTGCAATTCTATTTTGTTGCTACATGGAATGCCAACATTCCTGAAGAACCCTTTAAGACTTCCATGGTGCTTGTGAAAATAAACATGCTCCACTTAGCTGTCTGAAATTAGAATCAAACCGAAATATTACTTCTTTGCTTGGCCAACAGAAAAGAGCAAGATCCTAAGCCTGAGAGCTTTTGTTGAGATTCTGAACCTCCTGTTGATGGCAGATATACAATTTCAGGGGCCTAAACCAAACTGAAATGAAATATCTGGTGAAAGAGAGAAAGAAACTTTGTTACTGAATCCAAGCAATCTTGAATCTGGCCCTTGATGAAGATCGAACTGCAAAAAATAATTCAGTATTGTTCCCTGATCACTGCTAGAGAATCAGTCATGAGCAGTTCTTGAAAATTATACTTTATATTTAAAAAAGTGCTCCTGATTCATAATTTTTGCAGTCTAATTTACATTCACTGAGAGACAGCAGTCAGTCAGCTATATAATATAAAACACATTTGCCACCGCTTCACAGATACACACTTCTGCAAAGAACATTGATGAAAATTATCCCAGGGACATGGTTTCCACAGGCAGTGCATGAATTTTTATACAGGCAATGTTTAACCATTCCTTGTGATCCTGAGCAGGATCCACTCCTACATGTGAGGTCGTCAGAATAAAAAATAGAAACGAAAAAGATTCATGTAAAAGGGCTATGATTTTAGGGCCACGAAGATGATCAGAGGGCTGGAGCACCACTCCTATAAGGCCAGGCTGAGAGAGTTGGGGCTGTTCAGCCTGGAGAAGAGGAGGCTCTGGGGAGACCTGATAGTGGTCTTCCAGTACCTCAAGGGGGCCTACAGGAAAGATGGGGAGAGGCTGTTCAGTAGTTTTTAAACTAGACGGGGGTAGATTCAGACCGGATATAAGGAAAAGTTTTTTACACCGAGGGTGGTGAAACACTGGAATGGGTTGCCCAGAGAGGTGGTTGATGCCCCATCCCTGGAAATGTTCAAGGCCAGGCTGGATGAGGCTCTGAGCAACCTGATCTGGTAGGGGATGTCCCTGCTCCTTGCAGGGGGGTTGGACTGGATGACCTTTGAAGGTCCCTTCCAACCCTAACCTAACCATTCTATGATTCTATGATTTTTAATAATTTAAAATTGGATTAGGAAGTCCTTCCCCACAAAGAAAAACAAAAAGACTTGCTATTGTAGAAATATGGCAATCTATTTGAAAGATCTTCCTAAAATCAGTTAATGTACTCTGTCTTGAAAGGTGCTTAGATGATTGCAAAGTAGACACACTGCTTTAAATCAAGAGAATCCACAACTTCTTGATTCCCTCAAAAATTTTTAGAAGAATTTTATCTGTTCTAATACTAACTACGAATATTAGTATAATGCAAATTACAATTCTATTGCTAATACTGCATTTAGATCTTATCCCTCTGGATGCCTGAAGCACATTACCCTGATTTTTGGTGATATCAATAACATATTCCTTGTTCAAGCTGCTGCATGCTGACCAGCCAGTATGGTTCCATGGATTTCATGAAGATTAGTTGCCTGAATAAGTACTATGGGATAAGAGTTACAATGTTACAGCATCAAACAAAGTAAAATAAATTTACTTTCTTCCATCTTTTTCTAGACGTTTTCCACCAAACAGCAGTAGGATCGTTTAAGATTGTCTGGTCAGAATGGATGGATTTGGATTTCAGAATATAACAACACCTTTCATTGCTATCCCCTCATCTTTTTACAGTCTCATGATTAATTTGCTATTATGAATAGTCAGTTTACATCTGGACGTGAAGCTCAGAGTGACATCAGTCCCTGAATCATTTTACCCTGGGGCAGTGATATCGTTTGTTCTACCATTACCCACATTATCTAAATTGCTTGAACATGTTTATGCACAGCTAATGGATTGTATTGCAAGGAATTAAGTTTTGGCTAGACATAAATCTAGTTTTAGACCTCATTCCGTGATAAATATGTTAATAGCCTTTACGCATGATTTGTTTGTACCTCCACATGGTGCACAATTGGCAGCCAGTATTTTTGGTGACTGATAGTATCTTTATAACATTAGATTTAGACGATTGTGGCCTTTGATTAAAACACAATAAATTTTCTGCCTGTGCTATTCCCTTGTTTGGGATTGATTAAAGAGATTATGATGTGCTTTCTTGGGTAGGGCTACATGATGGATTGCTAACCATATTCATGAAGCTGATTGACCACACTTTATGGGACTCAGTTCTGTGTCTTTTACTCAGTAAAACAGAACCTAGTCCTGCAAAGCCAATGGAACTGCTCCCATGAGTAGCTTCAGACATCTCATCCATTCAATTTACTCTCTCCAGTTAAAAACTGACAAAGGTTTGTGTGAGAACAATGTACTCTTGATGTGTACACTTGTACATTTGATGTCCTTTAGCTAATCAAAGAAATCTGTAATGCTTTAAGGAAATATTCTTCTTTGTTTTCTCCTCATCCCAAAGCTAAACAGTCCTTCCAGTGGCTGCAAGTTTTCTCCAGTACATTAGCTCAGTTCTGCTGATAGAAAGAACCTGTCCAATCTTCAGATAAAGCCGTTCTTGAGGAACACATTTGCATGAACCACATCCGTTGGGCTTAGAGCCAGAGAACAGACCATGAGGCTTGTCCCTTCCTGGTACAGCTGTGCTCTTTATCCCTCAATGTGGAAGTTCATGCTTTCAACACTGAAGTCCTCTGATCATTCCCTGTTGTTAGATTAGAGCATAGCTTCCACTATATTAGTTAAAAATAAGTTATATGTGCATATATGTATGTGCATATATGTATGTACATATATATATATTCTATATATATTCCACGAAATATTTGCTTTAGCCTGTAATTCACATCTGTGTGTTATATTTGAGAAGCAGCTGAGACCCCCTGCAATTCCTCAGAGAGACAAGGAGTTTAAGCATGGTTTTCATGTGCACTTGCAGAGCCAGGTTAAGATATTATAGAATCATAGAATCATAGAATGGCTAGAGTTGGAAGGGACCTTCAAAGATCATCTAGTCCAACCCCCCTGACTAGATCAGGTTGCTCAGAGTCTCATCCAGCCTGGCCTTGAACATTTCCAGGGATGGGGCATCAACCACCTCTCTGGGAAACCTGTGCCAGTGCTCTACAACTCGCATTGTAAAATTTTTTTCCATAAAATCCAATCTAAATCTACTTCCCTCCATTTTAAAACCGTTACCCCTCTTTCTATCACAACAGGCCCTACTGAACAGCCTGTCCCCATCTTTCCTCTAGGCCCCCTTGAGGTATTGGAAGACTGCTATCGGGTCTCCCCGGAGCCTCCTCTTCTCCAGGCTGAACAGCCCCAGCTCTCTCAGCCTGGCCTCATAGGAGAGGTGCTCCAGCCCTCTCATCATCTTTGTGGCCCTCCTATGGAACCTCTCCAACTGGTCCATGTCCTTATGATGGGGACTCCAGAGCTGGACACAGTACTCCAGGTGGGGTCACACTGGGGCAGAGTAGAGGGGGAGAATCACCTCCCTCGACCTGCTGGCCACACTCCTCTTGATGCAGCCCAGGATGCCGTTGGCCTTCTGGGCCGCAAGGTCACATTGCCGGCTCATGGTGAGCCTCTCGTCCACCAGCACTCCCAAGTCCTTCTCCTCAGGGCTGCTCTCAATCCATTCTCTGCCCAGCCTGTATTTGTGCCTGGGATTGCCCCGACCCAGATGCAGGACCTTGCACTTGGCCTGGTTGAACTTCATGAGGTTGGCACGGGCCCACCTCTCCAGGCTGTCCAGGTCCCTCTGGATGGCATCCCTCCCTTCCAGCGTGTCAACGGCACCACACAGCTTGGTGTCATGGGTGAGCTTCCTGAGGGTGCACTCTATGGCACCGTCCATGTTGCTGACAAAGATGCTGAACAGGGCTGGGCCAAACACGTACTCCTGAGGGACGCCACTGGTGACTGTTCTCCACTTGGACATTGAGCAGTTGACCACCATTCTCTGAGTGCGGCCATCCAGCCAATTCCTTATCCACCGAGTGGTCCATCCATCAAACCCATGCCTCTCTAGTTTAGAGAGAAGGATGTTGTGCGGGACAGTGTCAAAAGCTTTGCACAAGTCCAGGTAGATGATATCCGTTGCCCGTCCCTTGTCCACAGATGCTGTCACCCCATCATAGAAGGGCACCAAATTGGTCAGGCACAATCTGCCCTTGGTGAAGCCAACCAACCACCTCCTTGCTCTCCATGTGCCTTAGCATGGTTTCCAGGAGAATCTGCTCCACGACCTTGCCAGGCACAGAGGTGAGGCTGACCGGCCTGTAGTTGCCCGGGTCTTCCTTGTTCCCCTTTTTAAAAATGGCGGCCATGTTCCCTCTCTTCCAGTCATCAGGGACCTCACCAGACCGCCACGATTTCTCAAATATGATGGCCAGTGTCTTGGCAACTTCATCTGCCAGTTCCCTCAGGACGCGTGGATGGATCTCATCAGGCGCCATGGACTTGTGCACCTTCAAGTTCCTTAGATGATCCCGAACCTGCTCTTTGAGCACAGTGGGCGGTTCTTCATCCTTGCAGTCCCTGCTTGTGCCTTCTACAGCTTGGGTGGTGAGACAAGAGCCCTTAACTGTGAAGACTGAGGCAAAGAAGTCATTGAGTACCTCAGCCTTCTCCATGTCCTGGGTAACCAGGACACCCATTTCCTTCTGAAGGGGCCTACATTCTCCCTGGATTTTCTTTTGTCCCCTACATACCTGGAGAAGCTTTTCTTGTTACTTTTTATATCCCTGGCCAGATTCAATTCCATCAGGGCTTTACCATCCTCTAAACATTGGTAGATTCTACATAAATAGTAAAGTTCCAGGTATGAATTTACTAAAGAGCCAATACAGCTTTGTTCTCTTCTGTTAGCACTGGATGTTGTTTCCATTACACTTCTGTGACTGCGTAACTTCATGGTGTCTTCATTTATATTGGGAGTGCAGTTCTCCATTCTGTCCTCTAACTTGGCTATTAGCAACATGTAGTAGATATTTATGACCTATTTGTATATTAAGCCAAGAGACTTAATGTAATGGCCATTATTATTATTACTACTAGTATCAAACAAAAGGGTTTATCTGTAATATGTGACATAAGGATATGTGTGCTCCTTGAACATCTATAAAGAAAAATCATTCCTTTCTTCCACTCTTTCCACATATTATGCATAATAAGCTTACATGCAGGTGAATGATAGGGGAAGCTTTCTGCTTTAGCAGTTTTCTGCTGTCCCCTCTTCTTTGTTATTGTAATTGGATAATGTTCTGGAAAGTATCCTGGTTCTAGCAGGAAAGTAGAAAGTGGTGGTCCTCTTGACAAACGACCGTATCAGAAAATTATCAAATGACAATATTTATCCCCGGGTATAATACCCTCTGTACTTGTTAATATTTTCAGCTTGGAGGACCAAATGCATCATAGAGAAAAAACATCCTGGAGATCAGAACTCAGGCAGCGCAAAAGAAATTGCTTTTGCAGGTTAAATGTTTTAACTATGCTAAGCACTTCTTTAACCGGAGCTTGCAGTATTAGTTTTTCTTTCCTTTAATTTTGCAAGATTTTTGCACTGGGATAACATTTCCTGGTCACAATGTGCACTTAAATGGGATCCAACTGTGTTTCTTTCTCTGTTGAAGAGAATCATCTTTGACTTTGTATGCAAAGAATTCCTGTGTACCACCTTCTATGCCCAGGAACAGTCAGTCAATCAAGCCACAGAGTACTGAAAGAGGTTAAATGTCCTCTGCACACTGTCATAATTCACGAAATATATCAGGCAATAAAATCCTGTGATAACTCACTTTTCATGACAAACCTTGTAATGAGAAGTGAAAACGGGACAAATTCATCTATTCACTTGACATAGATTGTAACTAGAAGGAGAAAAACTAGACCAGAATTAACCCATTCTTATAACGATCACACAGCTGAAAAACAGATGTGTCTCCTTGGCTGTAGACTTGAGAGGTGGTTCTTGATTTTATTTACCTTCTTTTCTCTCAAGTACTTTTTTAGCAGCCTGACAAGAAAGCAGTAACTACAAATGAATGGAAAGAAATATTTGGAAGTGTCTAGCTATCTCATGCCTATTTCCATAGAGCAGAAGAGCAGTCTAGATTTCCATTGAATTTAGATGCATAATTGAACCACTGCCTGATAGCTATTCCCTTTTTAAAGAAAACTGATTTCTTCTTTTAGAACTTTTAAATCACTAAATTCCAATATGCTCAGCTGTCACAAACAGATAACTTCTCCCCATTTTATGGAAACACTATAGGTACAAAACACATCATACATTTAATTATGAACTTCGAGGTAATAAGAAAATGAAGGGAATTAATTAGTCCCAGCTTCAAAAAGATGGTGCCACTGTCCAACTGCCTACAGCCAGATCCTAAGATTAATGCATTTTTACTTCTTGGGTAGATGATGTGACTGAAAAAGCTGGAAATCAACAGATATGTGTAGTGCAAATTCTCCATCTGTTTGCAAGAAGCTATGCAAGACATTGTTGAAACAAAACTGATTGTGAAACCTCTGCTGCATTCAGTATTTAAAGACTCTTATGAGGTGTCTCAAATGACTAGAGGGACTTTTGCATCTTGATCTTTATACATGAGTAGCCTAAATACCTTAGACCTCTCAGGAGAACAGAGCAAAATTGTACACAGCGTATCACCAAACTGGGGCTCAACTTTACAAAATTATATGAAAGTAGAAAGCTTAAAAATATTAAGAGTATGATGTTGCTGAGACATTCTGGAAAACTACATCATGTAGTCTCAAAGTGACCTCTGCCCGTCTTGTCACACCATATCAGCTTGTCTTTTGTTACTATGTCTGTTGACAGCACGTTATGTGATGAAGCATGACATAATATGGAGGACAATATGAAATGAAAAGGTAACCTTTTGTGACACATATTGCATTATAACACCAATAATACAAGTAACCAATAACGTTTTGATCTCCTCAGAGGACTGGAATGAATGCTTCCCTTTGTTATAAGGGAATATATGTTTACACATTGGAGTCAAAATGAGTTTCCAAGGAAATGGACCAGCATCCTCTCATTCTGAATGAAAGGGAGATCTTCTTACACCGAGGATGATTTTCTCTCTCAATATATGCCATTCTGTTCTCTTGTATGTTGTCAGAAGTGAGATTTCTTCCCTGGTTAGACCTTTTTTCAGGAGAGAATGGAAGTGATTTGGTATCTACTGTGATACGTACATGAAACTTTTGAAGGGAGGATAAAGACTCCCATTCTCTGGAGAGTTCTCAGAGGAGCAGAACAACTCCCTCTGCCTTTCCCATCAAATTTAACAGGAGTGTACTCAGCTGAGAAGAAGCATGGACATTAAAAAAAAAAAAAAAAAAAAAGAAGAAGAAGAAGAAGAAAAAAAGATGATAGAGGGAACAATACTGAATAAATGGTAGGAAAAAAAAATGATGGCAAAGCAACAACAACAAGAAAGAAAGCAGATGAAGATTTACTAATAAGAACAATAAAGAATAACAAAGCTACATTTAATAGCAATTCGGAACCATGGGAAAATGTGCTTGAAGCAGACATTTCAAACAAAGGCACTGATGTGAAAAAGAAAGCTGGCGAAAGAAGAGGAATTGGAAAGAGTACAATATTCAGAAAAAGGACATGCAGCGCAGAGGGAGGCCCTCTGTTAGTACTTCAACAGTTACTTACACTTCATCACATCTCTATAACAGCAACTAATACATTTATTTTTGATTCCTCTGTTTCTTGACTATGAAACAGAGCACTGAGACTCAGTATTCTGTCATGAAATATAATATTTATAACTAGATTTTTTTCTGATTTTTCTTCACACAGCCCACCAGAAACTGCTTTTTTTTTTTTTTCTTTTTCTTTATACAGCATCTTTTATAGATATGGATAATAACCTTTTATTTCTAACCTTACACTGCATACATTATTATTTCATGTACCACCTATATTATATTTTTGTCATATCATCAGTTTCTGAGAAGCACAGAGCCTACATTTTTTCATACTTCTAAATTGACCCTAAAAAACCACTTCTGACATTAATACTGCTTTTAGGATCCAAACTATATTTGCATTTGCTGTTTGCATAATTAATATTTTTTAATGCCAGTGTTGTTAATGCTTTGAAACTGTTAATGTCAAATATTTATAAAACTATAAGGGGTAGGAACAAGGTGAATTGAGAACAACTTGTCACTTGGAAAAAGCAAACAGAAAACAGCAAAATAAACCAAGATATTTGCTAAGTGGTAGAACTGAACCTCAGATGTTAAAAAGTTTACATTACCCTAAAAAGAGAGTGATAAAATAACTAAAAGAAAAATTCACTGAGGACTAGCAAACAGAAAAAATTTACCCCTGGCTTAAGAACCGTTTAGCATGTGTCCTGAAAAAAAAGGTCATTATCTCTTTTCCTGACCTCCGTGGGCTCTGCTGGTGGGCATTGTCAGACACCAAAGGCTGGAGGATCGTGGTCTGCCTCGCAAGGCCACATCATCTGAACTCTCTTCTGTGGGAATGGCTGACACTACTTAAAATGAAGACACGCACCTTACAATGCAGAAACAGCTGCCATAGATCTTAGGATCCATAATTGGAAATAGTATGGCTGCATCAACATGTTTCTGAGCAGAGCCTAATTAAGCAAGACTAAGTAGTGCTTTGAACAGTGTCTTACAGAAGAGACTAAAGTGTTTCTGGCCTACAAATTATCTCTGCATTTCTCATCTGCACAATTTTGTTTACTTTATGTTAGGTCTGGGATTTCTATATTATGCCATATAGTGATACACACAATATACTTTTTATTACTTTTTTTTTTTCTACCAGTGCTTAAAATAAATGAAGAAGGAATTCATTTAAATTTGTATATCTATATATTTTACATTATATTTACACTTAACATTATCTTGTATACGTTCCTCTTCCAGCAACTTTCCAAACTGCATTTGTTAAAACTGTCATCTTATATATGAAACATTTTTCAGATATTCTCTCACATTTGCAGAATCAGTCAAACTATTTATCAAATCAAGAATAGATCCTTTTCATGTCAACAAATAGGCATTCATTTATTTTTAACAGACTGGCTGTGCAACCAAAGTAATAATTTTCAGGAAATGGATTTTTTGTAAATTATTTTCTACTTCGGTTCAATTTCAGGTGATAGATTTATTCATATGATATTTTTTCTTTTCCTTTGTTGATGGATTTCTTTTTATTAATTGATTAGTATTTATTTAATAATTAATATGACCTAGGCAGGAATGAGCTAAAAATCATCCCTCCTCCAATTAAAGAATTTGTTATGATTTGGAAATATATTTACCTTTACTTTCCACATTCTTTGATTTTCCATAAAGGAAACAAAGACATGCTGTTAAACTATAATAAACGCAGCAAGGTCTTTTAAAAAGCTATAACTGTAATTCTATATTTTGTTTGTTTGTTTGTTTTGTGAATCAATCTTCTCTAGATGAACAAGAAGTAAAGGTGACAAAAGTATTAACATCAGTCACTGAAAAAAATGTTCTATGGAGGAGTACAGTAGATTTTTACTGTGATTTTTCCTTAAAGCAAGGCTCCTTTATTTCTCATTTCAAAGTAAGGTGATGTGGACTATTATAACTTCTAACTTTGAAGAAAAAAAAAAAAAAAAGTAGTTCTGAACAAAGGAAGAAGAAGAGAAAAGAACGTATTCTGTGTGAGTTCTACTCCTCTACCACCATAATTTTTTAAAAGATATCCTGAGCTCTGTGGTAGATCTCCACTCCTCCTTTCTCTTAGAAGTCAGACTTTTTTTGCAGCTGTGGTTTTCAAACTAAAGAATTGGTATCTCTTTCTTAGAGTGCACAAATCCACTCTGATGACTGGGAATTATGTTTTTAAAAAATAAACTGAGTTAAAAGCATCCAGAAGGAAATAAGCCCACTCTGAATGAAAGAACTGGAGAACAGCCAACCTACTCAACTTTTAACAATGAAACAGCACTGCAAGAGTATCTGCTGGCCCCTACCCAAACAGAGATTTTTTTTACCCTGGACTCTTAACGTTTGTGTATTATGCTAAGCTGTTTGTGGTATTTCAATCTTTATTAAGTTGTTTAACATCCAATGCAATAAAGAATTATTCTATGTACTTTTGAAACTGTGAGAGAAGGATGGGGAAAAAAACAAATTACCTATGGCTGCTGAGCAGGTGAGGTGGTAGAAAATAGAGTTTAACATCTGTAAACATTTAATAAAAATATCACAAGTTCTCTGAACAGGGTTTTTACTTTAATATTTTTTCTACTGCTTTTCTTCACCAAAGTGCCCCTACAATCTCTTCTTCTAAAGACAGTAGGAATAGTTCCCTTGGTTTTTCTCTTCTGTTTTTCCTGCAAATTACAATAATAAAGAAACACTATTGGTGGCCTCAAGCTGTAAAAGATGGGACTGACAGGGTAGTGATATACATACCCTGTGAGCACAGTTATTTTTGAAAACACAATTTAATTCTGACACTTCACTTTTGCATCATTAAGAACTTGTACTTGGGTGGCTTATCTAATCAATGTCTGTCTCGAAATTGTAATTAGTGTTATAACTGAAAGAAGCCAACTCAGTAAAAGCTGAGTAAAAGCAAACTCATTGTAAAACTCAGTTATCCAAGTTCTCATTTTTGTAAAGCTACAAAATAAATGGCTGTTTTTCTTCTAGATTAAGACTTCAGGTGAAACCTTGGTAAGAGATTTTTGGCACTTTTCAGCAGCTTATTTTAGTCTTTTTAAAAGAGTGGTTTGGTTTTGTACTTTTAAAAATTAAGTGATGATGAAAGCAGTCAGGTAGACAAATCTGGAACGGATTTTACCATCTCCATAACTGTTCCCCATCAGCAGTCATCCCATAAAAGTCAAAGGAAGTGCTCCCAAGACTTCCTATGAGAAGAATCAAGCCCTTCATTTTTTGTGCTAGTACAGCATATCCAGTGAAATTTCCTCTTGTTGCCTTTGGCCACTGTGTTTCGATGCTATAAGGTAGTAAATGGCTGCTGTAACTTTGCTGTTTACCCCTCTCTTTTTTAACAAGTCTCCGGCCTTGTAGATTCTCTGAGGGCAAGTGTACTTGCAAGGATGTTTTTTATATGGCAAAGGAGTCTCCTATAAAACTTTAATGGTACTATCATCTCATTTCATATTGGTTCATGAAGCATTGTCAAATTCTTTTTTACAGATTTCAGTGATTTCTAAGTGTCCTATTTTATTTTTTTAATTATTTTTTGGCAAACTGATACATCATTTCATTTTTTTAAACCCTCCTTTTCTTTTGCTATAGCTCCCCACAGGCATGGTTATTACACCCATTATGTTATGTACAGCTATCAGCATAACAAAATGTGTGAGATCTCATTTGATATCCACTGCATATAGAGAAGATATTCCTGGTTACTGCAGCAGTTGATGAGCAAAAATGTATTGAGTAGAAAAACCTACATATATTAAAGCCTTTTGAAAGGACATTATAGATTTCAATCTAAATCTAGGATGGTGGAAAAAGTGGCTAAACAAAGCAGGTTTCATAGATCAGCCAGACATGGAAACAGCAAATATTAACATGGTATAATTAACTGATTGTTCTAACATATTTGAGCTTGACTGTGACTCTGTTTACTATCAGACACAAGCTATGATGAAAGTCTGTGGAATTTCTTTCATTTACTTTGATGAGCTTACTGTCAAGTTCATAATAGTTACAGTGCTTGAAATTACATTATTCAGTCATACCTATAGCTGGTCAGAATATATGATTTTATTTCCAAATAAATTTCAAAAGCAATGGATTTTGGTAAAAGCTGATCATGTAAAATGCAATTTATCAAAGTGCTGGGAATGGAATTATTTTCACTTTTTGATGTACAGTTCTGTAAGTACCAATATTGTGAAAGGAAATTAACAATTTAAAAAAAGTTAATTGAAACCTCAGTTAATGTAAAAAAATACCAACTCAAGTGGAAATATTCCAACCATACCTGCTCATTGTAATAGGCAGTAAACTATCAAATAAACATATTGGCAGGACATGGTCCCATATGAATAACTAACAGCCAAGAGACCATTTGTTATAGGGTTAGATAGCTTTTAAAAAGATGTCTGAGCATTTCACTAATTCCCTGGCCTATACCACATGAATAGACAATGCTTCTTCCCAACCTAACTGTGTTTTTCTGGCATTCATTCGCTACTGATGTCCTTTGTCTTAGAACATCTGCAGTTGCAAAGGGATCCAGCCCTGTGCCTGTGTAGGTGCATAGCTAGCAGGAGCAGTAAATGGGATTTTCAATTTGCTTTTCAATTTTTGCTTTTTCTACCCTAGGAATCTAAATAATTGAAAAAGTTTTGTGAATTACAAATCCCATCAAAACCCCTGTACACAATAATCATTTAATTATTCAAGCTTTTCTACTGTTATCGTTGATGCAGTAATTGGGATTTCTTTTGCACTGTGTGTGCTGATTATATTCCTTAGAGAAGGGAAATCTTTCTGTAGTCACATTTTTTTCTGTTCTTTTCCATTATTCTTTTTTTTTCAAATGGAAGGGTAGTTGGAATCTTACTGAAGTTTTCAGAACAGCTAATCCATATCATTATCCTGAAGGCTAAATCTCCAGCCTATTCATCTGGAGAAGAGTTACTCAGAAATGTGGCAGTAGAAATGTTCTTACTACCTACTTTTTGAGGACCATGGAATGTAGTGTCACAGATGAGGGTTTTTTTCACTAATAGGTCTTCTTCAGTTGCCAAAGGTTGTCCACATATAAAGAGCGAGAATGAGCAAGATGGTATCCTTTGGGTCAGAGGACAGAAGATTATCCACAAAAGTTGGTACTTCTTAGCAGGGTGTGCTTTCTCATCTTTCTAAATATACATTTCCCCTTATACTTTACTCCACAGGAAGTCTGGATTGTTTAAACAACTCCAGACAAAAAGGTACTAAAAAAAAGCACATTAGCAATGTGTGATGTGTTATTCTGTAAAACACTGGATGCTTACCACACTATTGAGCTCCCTGAACTGGCATCCTAATTAGCTATTTATATTTATGCATAGTCATCCTCCATTAATACAAGAGTCCTTTAACACAGTGATTGATGAAGCAAAAATTAATTGTAAAATGAGCGAGACATGGAAAAGGGTATAGACCAGAGAGAGATGATAATGTCTTAATTCGATTACTGTTACACAGTAATACTAGCAACATTGACTGTTAGTGGAGTGGTAGGGAAACATCTGCACCGTGCAATAGACCCCAGAATGTATTGACCATTTTAGCACAAAACAAAGAAAAAGTGGAGTTGAGTCCCCAGGTGACTATCTTGGCCCGGTGTTATGCTGAGTCCCTAGTTATGCCAGCTTGAATTCATGTACCCTTAGAGGGCTCTGCCTTGTATTTCAGTTTACTGTGCACGTAGCCAACATGTTCAGAATGATCATTCTATAATTAGAAAAAACAATATTCACAGTGGCCACGTGAAGCAGATAATTTTGTGAAGACTAGCTAGCTGAACATAAGATTTTTTAAAAAGTTAGTTCTTTTGCAAGAAACATTAACTTCATGAGCTCATCAAGGTGAAAAAAAAGCTCTAAAATTAATCCTATCTATAGGTTTGATTGATAAGCAATGAAATTATACTTGACATTTAAAAATAGAAAGAGTATCCAACTGAGGGCTGAATATATTAAAAACACTTAAAACATCATGAGATTCCATTAATTTATGAAAATTAAAAGCTCCATGAAAGAATAAGGAAATCACTTTCCAGAACTATATGATATGGTCTTGATCTCCCCGGGGTCTTCGGGGAAGGTCCTTCTTGTGCAAATTATGAATACGCAAACAAACCCCTTAGAGGTCTGTATCATTAAATGTGGGATGGAAGTAATAAGAATAATGAGATAACATAGCCTGGGTACTGACACAGATCCTTTCCTAGTTGAAGATTTAATCATCACTCTACAGAGCTTTTCTTTTTATGTTTTTTTTTAATTCACAAATTTTGTGGTTTTGAACACGGTTGATTCAGGTTTATCAGACTCTCCTAAACTCTCCTAAAACTTGGGAACAATTGGTAAAAGCTCATGCAATTAAGGTGAATCTTAAATACAGATTTTCTCTTTCCCATGTCTGAGTCTACCCAGCAATGCTTTATAGAGAAAATGAATACCAATCTACTCAGTTATACAAATTCAATTTAAAAAAAATCCCAAACAATAACAACCACAAAAGTGGTAACTATAAAATAATTGTTCATTGTGGAATGAAAGCAATTACAGAAATTTGCAAAATTAAGATCCTGAAACAATCAAAGGTAGGGAGAAAAGCATCTTTTAATTTCTCAGGTGAACTGAGCAGAAAACTTGGAACAGGGTCAGTTTTGGAGATAAGTTTTTATTTCCCTTTCAAATTCAAGTATGAAGAACACAACATGAAACCAAGAAGATAAAATGATACTGTACTACAGCATTCACTGTCTGAGAAAAACTGATGGTAACAAATTACTAATGAACATAACTCCACTCTCTTCTCTGAGTTATTGAGCATGAAACTAAAACCTTTGAGAGGTTTAAACAATCTATCACTTGCTAAGCTTTCATTAGAAAATTAGCTCATGATACGTAATGATCTTTCCTATATATTTTAATTCCTTTTAACTGTTTAAATAAAATTTGAGTAATAACTTCTTAATGTTCACCACAGAAGGTAACTAAATCTTTAATGGATTCCTGATGCAACTCATTTAATATTGTAATTTAACTGCAGTTTATGAAAAAAAAAAAAAAAAAAAAGAAAAAAAAATGAAAAGATACCTTCCTTCTTTAGTAGGTAAAATAGCTACAATATTTTTTTTTACAGAACGGAAAAAGTTTGAATCCAACTCTGTTTCCTCGAGTCTCACATAGTGTAGCTTTAGTCAATCTATTTTAAGAATTTATCTTTCAAAATATTTAGTTTTCTTGTATACTAATTGAAGTCAGACTATTATTCTTCAAGTGTACAGAACTTTTTCCTTTGTCTCTTTTCCTTAAGCACAGACACCATGTTTATCATCTTTTGGTCTTTCACTAAACATTCATTTTATGACATTTATTAACCCCCTTTGAACCAGACTTGCAATTCCATCTACCACTCCATTCCTAATTCTAGGATGTACTCTGTCCAATTCCTCTGATTTAAGGATGTTCTAAGATTTAATTCTAACCCTGATTATAGCAACTTTCATTTCCATTCCATCACCTCCTGCACACATCTTGCCATTGCTCATTTTCAACACATTCACCTTTAAAACATAAACAAGCTATTAGTTTAACTTTGTGGCCAAAATTCAACAGTGTATTGTGTCAGCCACAGCCTCTCTGAATGATTGATCCCACTTTGTCCTTTCACAATGCCTTGCTGTTTATCTTGGATTAGTATTTTTTTTTACTCTTTGCTTTGATTTCTTGGGGTTTTTTTTAAAGATCTAACAAAATACAGGTTTTGGCAGTTCTCCCTCTGTGATTTGATTTATGGTCTATTCTCACTGATTTCAGAATAGATTCTCATTTCTGAATTAGTTTTTAGATAGAAATGTCTCTTCTTCCTTCACAGCTCCACACCTCTGTCATTCATTTTTGTAACCTGAAGAAATCTCAACCTTTCCCCATCTCTTTTAGCCAGCTAGGTTTGTTGTTTAGCACTCTCAGTATTGAGGTAGTTCTGAGAAACCTGGTAAATCTGTATATTGGATAGCAAAACCTCGCAAAGAGAGTATGGATGCAGAAGTATTATGCTTATTTAGCTTCTCATTGACAAAGGCATGCACCTCATTTCTTACCACTCACCTAGCTAGATTTTTAAGAATAACTCTAGCTATAGCTGAATCCCGAGTCTTTTGACTATTCAAGACTTAAGTGATGACCCACATCTGTAACAGCTGCTTTTCAAAGGCTTCCTGGCCCATCTCATATACTAATTTTAAAAGATCAGACTATCTGTTGAACAAACCTGGGTGGTTTCTGATGGCCCATGAAGTTTTCACTGGGGAAATCAGGAACAGGTTTTTATAACTGAAACTCATGTTCCCACTTCAAGCTTATGACGCAGTAAACTTTGTCATGAAGTCGTCAAACATCATCCTGTGAAAGGTATATGTCTTTCTTGCACAAAGATTGCATTAGACCTGGTTCCTAGCACATGACATCACCTTGCCGGAGACATTCACAATCTCTGATACTGTACTCAGGGTATTTAATGACCCAAATTTATAATAACGGAAACATTATCTGAAGTGCCTGAATAAGGACTATGATTGATAATTTTACTTCTCAGATGCTATAAGGATTTTTTAAAAAACTATTAAGTGTCTCTCCAGCAACAACAAATCTTTGCACAAAGCTGTCTTAAAAACAGCTTTAGGAAGAGCTCTTTTTAAGGATCTGAGATGGAAATCTCATGTTTCATTCCAAGACCAAGTTTATTTGTCTTTAAACTAGTTGTTGTTTTTTTTTTTTCCTAAGATAAATATACAGCAGAATGTATTTAAAAAATCAAATAAAACAAAACATTGCCAAAATAAAACACTTAGCTGATCGTATATCACTCCTCCTATGCTGAGAATGAGCCACATGTGACAGATGGTGAAGATTTTGCTCATCACACTGCAGGAAACCGCTCAAATAATGTATCAGTGAGAATCACGTGACTATGTACTTGGAAAGGAGTTAAATTAAATAACTTAATAAATTAAATAAATAAAATATTATGGAATAATCCATTTTCTATTATTATTTAATAGTGTGCATAACTTCAGACTCTTAAAATATTTATTCTGAGTCCCATCCTAAGGCATTGAATATGTTCTGTTAATCTGAATATCAAACTTCGTGACTATTTTGCCCCTTTGTGAGATTTTGAGGTCTTTTTCTGAATAAAGCAAAAAAAAAAAAAAAAAAAAACCTGAATACAGATCATCCATATTTCATACGGTGATCCTACAAGGACTGTCAGCAACAAAGAGGATGAGCAGGATTTTGATACAACACTGACATTGACACTTATATTTTAACTTAACTTTTTTAGAAGTGCTGTAAAATACAGTTTTCACTTTGGTCAAAATGTTTCATTCTATATACACTTTTGGCTGGATATAATCTTTAAAAACTACTTTACTTTGAGGTCATATAAATAATCTATTTACCTTCAGTTTGGACACTGAATAAAGAAACATAATTGCTATTTGCACAACTACATCACAAACAGCTCAGAGAAGAACAAATTCTTGGAAGGGAGGTTTTCACTGCCTAAAATCGTCTAATTAGAAATCCATGCAAACCACAGACAGTTCAAGTGTTATTTTTAATATTAACAGATAAACCTAACATTTTTTTTCTACTTGACCCTCAAGAATTCCTAGTTCTATTATACAACTTCCTTACTGTGGTTTTGAAAGTTATTACTATATTTATGAAGTACTTGTGATTCCCAAATGTTAGACTCGATATAGGTACAAATTGTTATCATTCCTGTTATCCCATCTGTGGAACTTTTCCTAAAAACTAGTTGTGTCTTTAGGTGGTGATTGACTCTGCAGGAAAAGTTTGTAGGAAACAGTTAGTGAATAGTATTTTAATCAGTCCTTCTTAAAACATAGTTGCACCTGGTAGGAAATTAGCCACAAAGGATTTCCACTTTACAATCTTATTATTTCTGATCCTATGTAACAGATTGTTTCTGTACACCATTCAGAGTCTCCCTAATTTATCTCTGACTTTTACAGATGCTCTTGATTAAACATCTATTGTGCTGTGTTCTTACAATTGCTTTGTTTAAACACGCCACACACATCAGCCAAAAATACAGACACAAAACTCCGCAAGGAATAATACAGCAGTTTCTGCCAATAGACTCTGACAGATGGGCTGCTGTGAATTTCATTTTTACTGGGATTTCATATGGACATATCCTAGCTTTTAAGAATAGTTGAGACAGATGAGATTTTCAACTGCTATAAACCATAATAATCTTACATCTCAGCTAGTGATCTTGACTCCATTTTCTCTTTATCAGTGAAAAGAAATCAGCATTCTCACATATGGTTCATTCAGAGATCCTCTTTAGGGTGCCGCTTATCCCGCTGAAGACCTCTATGTTTTTTTTATTTCCAAAGCTAGGAGAGATTAGTCCCCACCCTAATGATGTTAATGGATGTGAGTTTAAGATCTGACCCTGTGAGAATGGTATAGGAGATATACCTACTTGGGCAGACCTCAGCTTCCTTCTATATGTTGCCAGATGCATGTAGTCTGGGAATAATAAAGATTCACCTGGAATTTAAATACAGATGTTAACAGAGCAGTATGTGGTGTTATATAGATGAAACTATACAATTCCCAGACAAGAGCTTTTGTACAACCATCTTGCAACTAGGCAAAGTCAGCCATGTTTCTTTGAAATGATACAGATAGACATGTTCTGTTGATCTGCTAGCAGTCAAAAGAAGAGAGAGAAAATCTTTGTTAATAATAATTTAGTAAAGGACAAAAGCTCCATTGCTTAATGCATGCATATGTAAATACACTACTTCAGCTGATAACAGCCCTACCGATTATCACTTCTATAGAAGATATATAAAATCAAGGCTGGGAAAAGAGACGAGAAAACTGTATAGCAGACCCAAAGCCAGACCTCTCTTGTTGAAAAACTGAATGTCTTCTGTGTCTTTAATAAAACCAAATGGCTCTTTGTTACCAATTTCCTGATGGAAGCTCTATAATATTAATTTCACTACCTCAAATTGAATTTTATGTGACAAACTACTAGTTCTACTGGGGTGAAGAGCCCTTGATCTGCAATATAGACTACAGAATTTTCTTTATACATTTCTTCTTTGGTTTTGTTTCTTAAATTATATGAAAAGTGTATATAATTCTGGAGAAAAGCATGTGTTCCTCCGATCCTATGTTAAACAGGATGTACTTTGTTGTGGTTTTGCTTAGTGAGGGGGGCCTAAGGTGGTAACCTCTGTAGGAAATTGCTAGAAGTTGCTCCCCTTTGTTGAGGGGACTCGACCGGGCCTAGGGCAGACCTGCTGCTGGCCAAGGCCGAGCCGATTGGGAGCAGAATGTCCCGTGATAGCGCCTCTGCGATAGCGTATTTAAGAAGGGGAAAACAGAAAAAAAAAGAGAAGAGAAGATGTGACGAAGCTGAACAAGGGCAGAGGCGCAGAGGGGGAGGCGCAGGCCTCTGGGGCCTTGCAGGCCTCATCCTCTGGCCTCTCGCCAGGCGGCCGACTGGGCCCAACTCGGCCCGGTCTGGCTGCAAGAGGTGGAGAGGAGATGAGATGAGATGAGATGGGATGAATAACGTGAAGAGATCCTGAGAGGCTTCTGCCAGCCTGTTGTGAAGAACGAACTTTTCTTGTGAGAGAAACAGCTGCAGACACCAAGGTCAGTGAAGAAGGAGGGGGAGGAGTAATGCGGCTCCTGGCCAAGATTCCCCTGCAGCCTGTGGTGACGACCATGGTGGAGCAGGTTGTCCCCCTGCAGCCCATGGAGGTCCACGGAGGAGCAGAGATCCACTTGGAGCTTGGAGCCCGTGAAAGACCCCGCACCGGGGGAGGTGGATGCCTGAATGTGGCTGTGGCCCGTGGAGGGCCCGCTGGGACAGCCGTTCTGGAGAGACTGCACTCCGTGGAAGAGATAACCTACGCCGGAGCAGTTTAATGAAGGACTGTGGCATATGGGTGGGACCCCACACGGGAGCAGGGGAGGGATGTGAGGAGTTCTTTCCCCAACTGTGAAGCAGCGGCGTAAAACAACGCATAATGGACTGACCGCGATCCCCATTCCCTCTTCCCCCCTGTGCCGCTCGGGGGGAAGGTAGATAATGTTAAGCTCGGGAAGTGGGAGGGGTGGAGGAGGTTATCTTGTTTCTCTGTCTCATTATCCTGCTAGTTGTAGTAATAAATGAATAGTTTTCCCCGAGTCGAGTCTGGTTTTGCCCATGATGGTAAGGATTTCTCCCTGTCCTTATCTCAAACCTCGAGTCATTTTTGTTAAATTATCTCCCCCTGTTCTCTTGGAGGGTGGGGGGAGTGAGAGGGAGACTGCGTAGTCTGGTCCGGATCGGGGCTGAACCACGACAACTTGCAAGTCTAATGGACTCTCTCTTCTAAGATAATTACAAAGCAATGGAATTGCTTAGCCAGTGTTATTAGTTATTAATCCAGATCCGTTTCTAAATTCCATTTGTACTGTCTTAAATAAAGCCAGAATCTACATATTGTTGATCAAGAGATACATAGGTCTCAAAAATTGACTTTAAAATATAAGTGTCAATGCTGTCTGTATTGTGTTAATAAACAAGACAGAACTGTGAAGGAAACACTTGGAAATAAAAAGAAGAAAAATCCCTTCTGAATGATTTTTCATAGTTCAAATGAAGTTACATATCACTCTCACAGTATGCGCTAAAGAATGAAAATAAAATCATCACTATATACCACAGAAGTTAGAGCTTGTTTGCAAAGATTTTTATTCAGACAACTATTAGTTGTCATTAAAAGTGGAAACATTAAAAATTGCTAGAAATGTGTGAAGTATAACCATAAAAAAGTCTGTTTTCCACAGCCCTGCTTAGTATTCCACCCAGTGCCCCAACATATACAATCTAGATGACTGCTTATTATAATTTTAATGTAACAACCTGGATAATTCACAGTCTACAGTATATAATAAGTTTCAAAACAGCAGAGAGAAAGATGATCTGACTTCAGAGATCAAATGAGCCTTTTCTGAACTTCAGTAACCTTTGTGGAATACAACTGCAACCCTGTTGGTTAAAAAGTGTCCTGAGAAGTTTCTTCACTCACACCACATGGACATTAGAAATCTCCATAAAATGAATGTAGATATACCAAGACGCCAAGAAGATCTACTACTAATTTTAGAGTTTTCAAACACCTGGAGAACTCAAATAACTGATCAGAAGATTGGGATTGCTATATTCTTCTTTGGAATCTGATTTTACCTGTAACTTACCCATAGCTGGTTGATAGAAGGTTTCCTGTTAGATAATTTCACACATAAAATAGTCTCATGTCTATGGACTTGCCTGATGATCTCTGGGTTGTGGCTGATGCCGGTTGCTGTTACCAAACCTGATCGTGACCCTGACTTTTTTTCCTAGTCATGGCTTCTTTTCCTTAGATTTGCCTCTTCACCATCTGACTTCATCTGAGGATCTCGAGACTCAGCCAGCCCCTGTTCCCAGCTCTGGATATACTCTGCTCACTTCACTCAGGTGCTGTGGGACTATCCCATGTTGGCAAAGCCACTGCCTTGTTATGATGCCTGGCTCCTGACTCCTGGCTTCGATGCCCTTACAGGGCAGCCAACCCATCCTGCTCTCCGGCAGTTACACCAGTAGCTACCCCAGTGATGGCTTTTATGCTGAAGTCACTGGTGTATGCAACAATCTTTCATTTACTGCAATAACAAGAATACGTCCATGGGTGAACACTTTCCTTGCTTGTAGAAAACTTATTACCTGGATCCTCATCAGCTTAGAAAATTAGAGGAATTGGCTGGTAATCTCCTTTGTGAGGCTTCTCAAAATGAGACAGGAGCCTGGTAGGGCAGTATCTTCCTAACACCCAGCAGTGGGTTCATGCTTGTTTGCTTCTACTTTGGCTCCTGCTTATAAGTCTCATAACGGGGAAATAAACAAGGAGCAGAACCAGAAACTTGTGAGTGATGCGATCCATTAAGCAGCATGAATTGCAAATTATTACGAGACAGTATTCTTTGTAATAGTCTTGGAGCAAAATTGATGAACAATCTCTAAAACAAACTGCATTCTTATCTTTATGGAGATTTTGAATAATAAAGAGATTCATGCAAGGAAAAACTTGTTCACCGAAAAATTACAATAAGAAAGAGGGATAAATTTGCTGAAAATTCCACAGTTGATAAAAAACTGTTTGAGAGTGTTATTTGTAGTGAAATTTAGATATGAAAGAAATTTGCATATTCAGTCAAAGCAACAATTAATACCACAAATTAATACCTCCTGAGGATAGGGTAGGGACCTCTGCAGAAGAATCCCTTTAGGAATTACTTCCTTTGGGCAAGATTTCCACCTAGTCAAACTGCTTTGCTAACTAAACCTATATGATTCACAGAACATATAATGCCTTCAAATATCAGACTCCCTCTATGTCTAATATCCCCCAGGATATACTTATGATCCATGTATATATCTATTTTAATTCTATTTAATTTCCCCTGCATTGTCTATGTTTGTTCTATTCCCATAATTACAAACCAGAAAGAGAACCAAAGTCCAATATATTTTGCAGACCTGGTTCTTTATATCTGGATTCCAAGTGTAGGGCAGTTGCAACTTTTCTCATCTAAAGTGCCATATGAAGGAGGCTTCTTTCCAGCTCTGGAGCCTTCAGCACAAGAAAGACATGGACCTGTTGGAGTGAGTCCAGAGGAGGGCCACAAAAAATGTTCAAAGCGCTGGATAACCTCTCCTATGAAGACAGGCTGAGAGAGTTGAGGCTGTTCAACCTGAAGAAGAAAAGGTTTCAGGGAGACCTTATTACAGCCTTTCAGTACTTAAAGGGGGCTTAGAAGAAAGATGAGGACAAACTTGTTAGGAGGGCCTGTAGTGATAGGACAAGGCATAATGGTTTTCAGCTAAAACAGAGTAGATTTAGACTATCTGTAAGGAAGAAATCTTTTACACTGAGGGTGGTAGAACACTGGCACAGGTTGCCCAGAGAGGTGGTGGATGCCCCATCCCTGGAAACAGTCAAGACCAGGCTGGATGGGGTTTTGAGCAACCTGATCAGGCTGGAGAAGTCCCTGATCCTTGCAGGGGGGTTGGACTACATGACCCTTAATGGTCCTTTCCCATCCAAACTATTCTATGATTCTTACTAATTCCTTTGAATCTTCTAAACTACGATTTTAACCAGTGATTAATCAAGTGGCTGACCCTTCTGCCTTCTTTTAAACGTGTGATATTCATTACACAGGGATACGCTATATAAAGTGCCCGAAAGTCTCTAAGACTGAAACAGTCATAGATGTTTTATAATCATTAAGATGGAACAGTCAGTGTTGGAGAGGTACTTACCACATCCCGAGAAAAGATTCTTAAATAGGATGAATAATTATCTGTTTGTACAGCATATCTGTTTCTCCTATTGAATGCTAAGGAAATAGGTCAGCTTTAGACAACTAATTGTAGCCACTTTAGGTTAGTCAGATGAGGTGAATCCTGCACAACGAGCGGATACTTCTGACTCTGCCTTTTACATTGGTGATGACATGCTACCATAACAAATCCGAACTCTTCCTCCACCATTTTTCAGTATGGAAATTTTCAGCCTGGAAGTTTTCCTGAAGTTCCCAGCTGAGAATAAGCTTGCACTCAAGCAGCTTGTGCATGAAGTAAGTTTGCACTCAAGATTGGTATCCAACTTGTGCTCAGAATATAACTATATCCATCTACTGCTTCTCTCTGGTAATTACTAGTTTCATGGGGATAATTTTTTCAGTCATGTTCTTGCATTATGAGATACATGGAATACAAATTTGCTTAACATTACTTACACCATAAAACCTAGAATAAATACAGGGACTTTGTGTCATTGCTTCTCATAATCTAGGAACATTTCTTATTTCAATTTAGAAGCAAAACCTAACTGCTTCTTTGAGGGGTGTGATTATTTTACTGAAAAACAAATGACCATACTGTTTCATAGAAGCACTATGGCAATGTAACAGCTAATATTCATCTATACTAAAACTACTCCAGCCCAAATAATTTTGGTTTCAGCCAATCATCTCCGTATTATTAACCACAGGATAATTAGAACACAACCAATCTTAGTATTATAATTACTTGCAGCTTAATTCTCACATTGGCCTGATATTGCACACCACTATGGCTCATTACACTTGTTTTAATAACGCAGTGTGCCAAAAATTATGTTAACATTATTCCTAGCTACAACATAATCTTCTGGTTCACCCACACACAAAATAGCCTTCAGTAAAGGTGTAATAATAATAATAATAAAATATAATAGTAAAACTTAAATGCTTAGTTAGACTCTGCTTTCTAAGTATCACAACAATTTACATAATTGTTCAGACATTTTTCATTGAATATTCCTAGCTATCCTATTTTGTGTAGAAAATTATATTTATATATGCTTCTGCAACATTCAAAGATATTATGTTGTATGACAGCAGGAATTAAAATAAAATGAGTTCATAAAATCAATGATGCTAGTTTATTAGCAGTTTGCCCTCAATATTTTGTTAAAATGGTTATCAAAAGTGCATTAATCTTTCGTATTGAAAACTGTTTATATACCCCTAATTATCATTAAAATGTTATTTTGTCCACAGCAAAACAAATTAATCTTCTTTTCTATTAAAAGGAAATAATCAGACTTTTTTTTTACAGGCTTTGTCTGTTGCTGATGCTTCTGTGAAGCAAACACAAGAGAAAACTCAAAGAAGACGAATTAAAATTAAAAAATGAAAACAAGACAAGAAACTTATTAACAGATATTACAGACAAGTTTGATCTGTTTCCCCATTAAAGGTCTATTGTTGTTGAAGGCTTTTTTAAGTGGATGTTTTTCAGTGAAAGACCCACAGCCATTTACTAATTCTTAATAAAATCGATGAGAATGCAGGCTACAAAAACAAAATCTGTGAATCAGTCATGGGAAAAGCCACACTACCTACACAACTGAGTAAAACGGGACTCAGGCAACAGCTAAGTAACAGCCTCCAACACAACCAATCTGAAAAAAAAAAAGTTTTAGTTATTACTGACATCTTCTAATAGTGTCCAGTTCAACATTTAGGCAAGAATTAAGAGACTGAAATAAAGCAAGCCCTCCAGGAAAGCCATGTCTAACCTGGAGTGATACCTAATACTTGGGGGAAATACTTTCTTAGGAAAGAAGGCTTTCTGGAGTTGTATGAATGGCACGTCTAGCAGTTTATGCTGAACAGAGTTGTATAGATTCCTGAGTTCTTCCAGAATATATGGGACTCAGAAAATGAGATTACTACGTGCAATTGTCATATGGGATCCAAAATATTAGTGCATTCAAAGGCAGTTATTTCAGTCCTTGAGATTTTTGGAGGAGAAGGCAAAATATAAACAGTTATATTACTGCTGACAATTCATAGGTACCTCATTTATATTGACCAGAAGCACCTTCTGCTATAGATACACAAAAATACTTTGTGAAAGACAGACTCTGAACTCAGACTATGCAGTCTCAAAAAGACCTCATTAAAATTCAAGACTACTAGATTAGTCCTATTTTTTAGGTCCAAGTTATCAGTCTTGATACAGATTTCCAACCTTTATTTTGAGAAGCTAAAGCAAAAAACAGTGAGATATGGTACATTATAGTACTTTGTAATACACCACAGTACATCTTGTGAATACCTGCAATTGTTTAGTATGACTAGCAACTTCAGAAATTCATATTAGCCTTCAATAATGAAATAGATTTTGTAATATATATACAGAGTTTATTTGATAAAAAGTTTATGGGATGGTAATATTGTTAAAAGAAACTTCATAAAGAAATAGGTAGCCAGAGGAGAATGAGTGTGTCAACTTTGCCTGAAGTATTAACATTTGTTCAGCAAAAGCAGACTGTTTTTAAAACCACAGAATTTCTCACCAAGATAATGAATCAAATCACACAGAACAATCGAATGCAGTGGTGGTGTTTGCAGCTTTGGGAAATGAGAACAAAGTGGCAATTGCCAGCCGTCTCTAACATGTCTCTATAGTCAAAGGTGCATCTCAAAGGCAAAAAAAAAAACACCCATTTGTATCTTTTAATTTGGTAAGTATGTACAGCCCAGTATGCATTATGATGGTCAAGTACTTCAAATTATGGGAAGTGTAAGCTTCAACTTGCAAGGTTTTCGATTCAGTAACACTGGCTCTGAAAGTTTAGATCACCTCTTGATATATAAGAGAAATCAAAGATTTTCCTTCAAAGTAAAACCAAGCCTAATCTTTCAAGATAGCTATCAAGCTTCCAAGGTGATCTTATCCAGGCTTTCTTTTTGGGAGAAAGGTAAACATAAACCTGAGAAAACAGGAAGTGTGCTCAATTTTTCCTTCCTGGCACAGGAGATAATTGGGATAATAGCTCTGTCTATACACCTAGTGTTTTCCCCACATTACTATAAACATCTCCACTCGGTGCTACAGCAAACAAACACTTTTTATGTTTCCCTATATTAGCCCTTAGATTCCAATTCATCCCACAGAATCTTAGACAAATGGGGTTACATAACTACTTTGCCTTCTATTTGATGAGTCTTAATTATTTATTTTCTGTCATTCAGTTTTATAACTATGCAATAAAAGACAGGTTTAATGGGCCAGTAGTCCAGAACGGGAAATCATCCAGCTAGTGAAGCATTGAGGACATCAAATTAGTGGCACTGCTGATCAGTTTTTTTTTTTTTCCCTGCTTGACATCTGTTTGCAAACACAGCCAAAATTGTTTTGAAAGGCAATGTCAGCCTTCGGCTTTGGAGCTTGCCTCCTCAGATGCACCAGTGAATCTCTCCACCCCTTACTACTTGTTATTTTCTGCAGTGAAATGGCACAAAGCATATAATGATACACAAGGGAGACAACATTATCTGGTGTTTTGATCTGATGAGTAGAAGTCAGTATTCCTGGGCTTTATCTCTGACACCATTCCCGATTCTCTTGCGACTCGTCTTATGTGCATATTCAACATGTACATTAAATTGGACAACACAAGCATACATGTAAGAAAAGTTTTCTAGAAACCTTTAGTTTGAACTGAATTAGCTGTCAGCATGTGATGATTCTTCGATTTTCCTCTACCAGAACCTATTCCAGTAAATGTGACTACTATTAATAATATCCTTGCACTTAAAGAGAAAATAAAAGATTAAAAGAAGAATATACTTTTGAAAAGAAAGGACTCTTGAGACCACTTTTCTGGACTGCTTTATAGTGCAGACTGAACATCTTTATCCAGTGAATTTGCTTCAAGCTAACATTTGCTTGGAAAATAGAGTACCTTAGAAAAAGAAACAAAGAAGAAAATATAAAGAGCCCCAGTGGAAACCAAGTACCAACCAGCAGCAATTATTGTATAATATCAATGATTATATAATAATCATATGATCATACTATAAGTACAGTGGTTACTCTATATTAATACTATGTTAATACTATTGTTCACATTAATGTCTAATACATATATGTATGTAAATATAAATATGTAAATGAATGTTTTCTTGAGACTTCTATGTGCTTGTCCTATCAAATTTAGTTGTTATGGTTCACGGAGACAGTCTCCATTCACGGAGACATGGTGGTATGACTCGTATGACTGGAGCATGAACATGGAGGGGTACAGGCTTTTTAGAAAAGACAGGAAGGGGAGACGAGGAGGGGGTGTTGCTCTCTACATCAGCAACCGGCTGGAGTGCGTGGAGCTCTGCCTGGGGATGGGGGAGGAGCTGACAGAGAGCTTATGGGTCAAGATTCGGGGATGGACAGGGGATGTTATGGTGGGGGTCTGTTACAGGCTGCCTGGCCAGGAGGACAGAGCAGATGAGGCGCTCTATAGCCAGATAGGAGCAGCCTCACGGCGGTCACCAGCCCTGGTCCTCATGGGGGACTTCAACCACCCCGACATCTGTTGGAGAGACAACACAGCAGGACACAGGCAGTCCAGGAGGTTCCTGGAATGCGTGGATGACAACTTCGTCCTGCAGGCGCTAGAGGAGCCGACAAGGAGGGGTGCCATGCTGGACCTTGTGCTCACCAACAGGTAGGCACTGGTGGGGGATGTGAAACTGAAGGACAGCCATGGCTGCAGTGACCACGACAGAGTGTAGTTCAAGATCAATGGGGCAGCAAGGAAACTACATGGCAAGCTCTCTACCCTAGACTTCAAGAAGGCAGACTACAGCCTACCTGATGGGCAAATTGCCATGGGAGGTGGCCCTGGAGGGAAGAGGGGCCCAGGAAAGTTGGTCCACATACAAGGAGCACCTCCTCCAAGCTCAGCAGAGGTGCATCCTGATGAAGAAGAAGTTGGGCAAAAAGGCCAGGAGGCCAGTATGGATGAGCAAGGAGCTCCTGGACCAACAGAAAGTGAAGAGGAAATCTTATAGAGGGTGGAAGCAGAGAGAGGTAGCCTGGGAGGACTACAAAGAGACTGTGCGAGTAGCTGTGCGGGTGAAGAAGGAACAAGGAGGACCCGGGCAACTACAGGCTAGTCAGCCTCACCTCTGTCCCTGGCAAGGTCATGGAGCAGATTCTCCTGGAAACCATGCTGAGGCACATGGAGAGCAAGGAGGTGGTTGGTGACAGCCAACATGATCAGCCCTTCACCAAGGGCAGATTGTGCCTGACCAATTTGGTGGCCTTTTATGATGGGGTGACAGCATCGGTGGACAAGGGACGAGCAAGGGACTACGTGGACTTGTGCAAGGCATTTGACACTGTCCCGCACGACATCCTTCTCTCTAAACTAGAGAGGCATGTATTCGATGGATGGACCACCCAGTGGATAAGGAATTGGCTGGATGGCCGCACTCAGAGAGTGTCAACGGCTCAATGTCCAAGTGGAGACCGGTCACCAGTGGCGCCCCTCAGGGGTCCATATTGGGCTCAGCCCTGTTCAACATCTTTGTCGGCGACATGGACAGTGGGATTGAGTGCACCCTCAGCAAGTTTGCCAACAATACTAAGCTGTGTGGTGCCGTCAACACGCTAGAAGGGAGGGATGCCAACCTTGACAGGCCGGAGAGGTGGGCGCGTGCCAACCTCATGAAGTTCAACCAGGCCAAGTGTAAGGTCCTGCACCTGGGAGGAGAGGGCTGGAGCACCTCTCCTATGAGGACAGGCTGAGAGAGTTGGGGCTGTTCAGCCTGGAGAAGAGGAGGCTCTGGGGAGACCTGATAGTGGTCTTCCAGTACCTCAAAGGGGCCTACAGGAAAGATGGGAAGAGGCTGTTCAGTAGGGCCTGTTGTGATAGGACGAGGGGTAATGGTTTTAAAATAGAGGGAGTTAGATTTAGATTGGATATTAGCAAAAAATTTTTCACAATGCCAGTTGTAGAACACTGGCACAGGTTGCCCAGAGAGGTGGTGGATGCCCCATCCCTGGAAACATTCCAGGCCAGGTTGGATGAGGCTCTGAGCAACCTGATCTAGTCAGGGATGTCCCTGCTCCTTGCAGGGGGGTTGGACTAGATGACCTTTGAAGGTCCCTTCCAATTCTAACCATTCTATGATTTTTTTTGTGCACATATTACAGCAAAAAGCAGTGACGCTAAATAAAGCATCCCACACTTCTGTCTTGTCCCTCATGCTATCATCAACAGCAGCAGCAACTTGCTTGCAGACAGGACATGAAAATAGATCAAGCATAGAGAATATTTCTGCTCTATCCTTGCAGCTTCTGAGAATCGAAGGCTAAGGCACTTCCTGAGCTAGAAATGTCATGGTTTTCTTCAATACTCTTTGGATGGCTGGTTGAATTAATTTTTTAATTCATCAGAAAAACATCTACATTTGTAATTCCTGCAGCAATGATTTCCACAGTTTAGTTATACACTCTGCAGGAAAACCATTTCATTTGTTTACCATAAACCTGATTAATCAGATTATGATTTAATTCTTCATAATTCATATATTGTGAGTAAAAGTTAATAGTCTTTATTTATTTACATTTTCCATTAAGTTTTCCCCATGTCAAAATCCTCCCAGTTTTCCTGACTGAAACATCAAAATTTATTTGATGCAGCCACATATGTAAGTTGTTTACTAGCACTGATTAGGTTTGCCTATCTGTTTTTAGATTTTCTAATCCTATTATATCGTTTTTGAGCACAATGGTGAAGAGGACATTCCCACTTCTCACAGCATATAAGCAATGCTTAATGACAGATAGCATTTGCTTTCCTTTGCTCTGGTCCTTTTTCCCTTGCTAATATTTCCATTTCCTTTTTGGCTCCTACAGATCATTGAGCTGATAGAAATCAGCCAACAGTAACTCTGAAGTTACTTCTTTCAGTGGTGATAGTTTGTTTACAGAACTTTGCCATGTATTTATTGTCATGACTGTCCCTTTACTACTTCCTTTACTTACTTCAGCGCTGAATTTCATCTTATCATACAGGCTTTAAATATGTGAAGAATTACTCTTAAACTTCATTGTAGTCAACTGTCATTTTTACTACCCAGTATAGTTAAATATCATTGAAAATACTTCATCTTATTGTCCAGTTAATAATGGATATAATTACAACAAGAATATCTATATCCACATGGAATTACAGTTATAATCTCTGTTCTTTGTTGACAATTTATTCCTCCCTTCTGACACTTATTAGCATGTGACATGTCTTCCTTAAATTTTATTTTTGTTATTTACATAAACCTCTTTGGAAATTCAAGGAAAATATAACAGCTGGATCCCTGTTCCCTGTATGTTTGTTGACTTAATCAAAGAACTCTAAAAAATTTGTTAGATATGAGTAATCTCTGTGAAAACAATGATGACTTCTCTCTGTAAAATCATATTTGTTCATGTTCTTGTTATTTCTGTTCTTTCTTATAGTAGCTATCAATTTGCTCAGCAAAACTCAGATTTACTGGTTTGTAGCTCTCCGGACTGTCTGAACTCGCCATCTCCCATTTCCCTGGTGCTGATTCCATTTTAAGCACAGTTAACAGTTCAGCAATTTTATATTTGAACTCTTTTAGAACTCGTAGGTGAATACTATCTGTTCTTGATGATTTGTTACCATTCATATTATCAGTTAGTTCTAAAACCTCTCATTTCCAGTATTTTTATAAGCTGCCCAAGTACTGTATTTAGAGAGTCTGCTAGAGAAACTCTCCAATCTGAAGCCCTAATTTTAAATTTTGGGAAGCTTATACTCAGACTGCAGATCTTCTATAAATACTATATTCTATAAATAATGGACTAAACTTAAAGTCATAACTCCATTTTTCAGTTTTAGGTGCCTGCATTTCTATAATTCATAGTCACCTCAACATTCCGTATCTCTCCTGTGATTGTTTAAAATACAAATATCACAAAATCCTTTCATTTAGGTACATTATTCATCAAGATAAAACCACAGATAATGGAGGTAGGTAAAGGCACAACATTACAGACTTTGTTCACACCTTAGACAGAATTTCAATGAGAATTGTAAACAAGGGGAAAAAAAGATATGATGTAGGCACCGTTGATAGTCTCATCAATATAGAAAAATGGACATTTCCTAAATTATCCATCTCTTTTCAATCACTATCTAGACAAATAAAAACATATGTTGAAGAAGTAGAAGGCTTAATACAATTTAATGGATTACGGCATTACAGTTTCTTAGTAATGACTTAATAGTTAATTTCAGGTATCTTTTGGTATTTTTTTTTACTTACTGGGTTGTGTTACTTTTATCTCTAAATATCAGTGTGGGTTTGTTTTCTTTTTTTTTACACAAGTATTTTCTGCCAGAGATTTCAATGCTCTGAAGATTTTTGCTACTTTTTTTTCTGATTTTTCTTTTTTGGAGGAAAATAGCCATTCCAATCCTATTTTACTTTAACGAAATACACTTCAAAAAAAGGGCAGACTTTCTAGTCACAAGGTTAAGGAACTTGCTAATTAAAAAAAAAATAAGCAAGATTTCTATACTACTCTGTAAGTTTGGCCTAAAAGTATGATTTTAAGTGCTTAAAAGGAATAAAAAATTCTATCAGAACTATTCCCTAATTTTTTTATTATTTTTTAATTAATTATCTTCTATTTCCCTTGTGGCCTTTTTACCTGTGCTCCATAAAAAGCGATCTCTCTTTTATAGACATTCTATACGGAAAATGTCAGGCAATCAGGACAAATATAAAATTATTTTTATGTGTTATGCTTCCAAAATTAGTAAAAGCAGTATTTTGTGTGTGTGTGTGTTAAATTCAAATTATACAAATGGTTGTAGGTTGACAGTCCTGGAGAATGAAATGCTTGCTCTTTCCACAGAACAAAGGTACAAAGAGTGGGAGTTTCTTAGGCATGTTCTGAAAAACTAGTTTCACCTTGACAGAGAGAACATTGACATGGACAAAAGTTCAGTTCTTATTACCTTTAAAATTTTCACCCCTGTTACTAAGAATACGAGGACAGTATTTCAGAAGACAGTACAAGGGCACTTTCACCATTGTCCAATCTAGCCATGGCTTCCTACTCTCAATTCCTCAGAGTTTGGAGGAAAAAATATGCTGACTTCCTTGGATATTTTGTAAGTTATACGGACACTTTTCATCTAGAAATTATTCTTACACAAAATTCTCTGGTACTGATTGCCCCTCAATAAAATGCAAAGGATTGAAGCATATGTTTTCAGCAAGGAAAAGCAGTAATTAATGAACTGAGAACCCATGAGCCCTCCCCACCTTCTGCTTCTTCTTCCTCAAGTGTGTATCTAATGAGGTACAAAACCCTAGCAAAAGCCAAGACATCAGATGTAGCAGTGAAATACTCTTTGTCTCAAAATTCAGAAGTATGGCAACATTAAATACTTTTAAAGTCTTATACAGCAATTATTCAGGGGCTCAATATAGGTTTTCTTTGCAGCTATCACCGTGGCTGAAGTCCTGTCTTATGTTTCCCAAACAACTTTCAGGGTTCAGTCTTGCTGATCACAAAACATTGTTGAGCCATCTGTGATCTCGATAGCTCTCCCATTCCTCCTTTTTTTTTTTTTTTTTTTTTTTTTTTCCCATAGATTTCAAGGATTCTCACAACTGCAGATCCTCAAAATGAAATCATACTGTACTCAAGTTCTAACCCTCTCCTGGTTTTGGGAGCACTATAATCCTGAAAAGGTTAATTGGTTATCTTGTAGTTACAGGCAATCATCAGTGAAAACATCTCATTCACTTCAGATGGGAAAGAAAATAGGATTGAAAGGGAACACAGATTCTCCATGGGCAACATTTCTTCAGTGGGGTGCACTAGGAATGTAGCTACACAGGTCTGCAGCCCAAATCAAGTCAGATGCTACTAGTTCTGATGAATGCTCAATGCACACTTCATTCCAACAACTGTAAAGATCATCTCTACTCCCTCTTCTAACCTCCTGCTCTTCCACCTTCTTTCCTGACTCCACCAAACACACAACCACCCCTCCCAATCTATAACAATTAACCCTTTAAAAAACTATTTGAAAAAAATATCTCTATTTTTAATTAGAGAAAATCTACACAATTTTCTTCATATGCTGTGTTAAGAAAGAGAGTAAAGGAGATTGGGAATGCCACCTGAAGCCCACATTCCTGCTTCAGTTCAGAATTCATTAAGTGACAATGCCCAGAGAATTCTGAGAATCTGGCAGTACATCCCAGCCTGATCACTTGCAGTCAATGTTCGTCTTGTGTTTTATTTCCATGGAAAACAGACCAGGATTTTGTGGCAATAGGTTGTGTGTGGTTTGAAGAAATCTCTAGGAAAGTCTGAGACAATGATATGAAGGTGATTACTTTTGGTCTGTAGTTTCAGTGGGCTAGGACCTAGCACATATGGAGTAATATCAAGTCAGATTTCAGAGATGGGGGAAAAACCCAACAAAACATATCTATCTCATGCATTCCTTGGGTTTAAAAACTGAAAAAAAAATCATGAGCAGTGTAAATGGATGGAGTCTCAGAAACAGAGGCAAATTTTACTTTTTTTAATAATAACTGAATAAGAGATTGTGTGAGTCACAGCCAGGAAAAGAACAGAAGAATTTTCCCATGGTTTTGATAATGACAAACACCATTAAATGTAAGGACACTGTCTTCCTCATCACCTCATAGGAGATGTAAAGCAAATTCAAAATTTCAGTGACTAACTATGTATGACAGGAATACCCAAAGGGTGGCCCGTGGTGCTGATGAATATCTTATACTAAGCACATTGTTGGTGTTAGATTACAATGTGAAAACATACAGACACACAGGCACACACAGAACCCTGCACATTTGTGTCAGTGCTTGTACCAGGAAATTTTAAAAAATTGACAAGATATATTATTTTTCTCCTTATTAATCTTTATAGATTGTAGGTGGTAAAAATTACATAGAAGGAAACAGAGGGAAAGAACATTCCCTGAGCAACAGAGGAAATAAATGCAACACTGACAGAAAAGATACCCATTCTTTTTCTTTTTCAAATAATACCCATCAGTACAAAGTGGATGAAGATATTAAACTGTATCAACTCCAGTACCTATTAATTTCAAATAAACAACATACTGCACCCTGACTCCCAGGCTGGTTCTGAGTTTCTAATCAGTAAAACTATGTGATTAATACTGTTAATGACTAACACTGAGACCTGAATTGTGACATTTTATAGACATGTAAGTTCCTGAGTTTCAACTGTAGTAATGTGCTTTAATGTCATTTTATCATAGGTAATTTCCTGGACCTTCTTGAATGAACTATGCTATATCAGACAATTTATGCAGAGATTTAAAATCTGCCATTACACATAGAATTTATACTGTAAAATTTGGACATTAAGGATGACAGATTGGAAGAGATATTTACCCTTTTATTTTCTTTTTCAAGTTTGTTTGTTTAGGTAAGGGGTTTTGGAGCTTTATTTTTTTTTTAACTTGTCATGACTGCACAGCTTAAACAACATCACAGGGTGTGAAGCTAACATGCTGCTATTCTTATCCAAGTTGTTAGATCTGGATAAAAAAAAAACCAAAGGTCTCTAACTTCCTAATTCATCTGGAAAAAAAAAAAAAAAAAAAGAGAAGTGAGTCATTAAGACAAGAATACAAACAAATCTTCAAACAAAAGATGATTAGACTAACTAATCTTGTTTTCTTTAAATGCTAGGTCATGCTCTTATTATTTGTGACAGCACGATGAGCTGTAATTAAATTCTGGTAAAATTTATTCTTTCAAGTTGTTTGGGGTACTACTGCAAAAACAAACAGGAGACTATTATTGCTACAAGGAATTCACATTTTTATATAAACCATGCACTCAGTAAATGATATCCCTATATTAATGTGATACTTTGCCAAAGTATTTTCTTTTTTACAATGTTGCTCATTATGGTCTCACTTTCAGGACAGCATCTTCATTCAAGTGCAGATTAACATGAAGAAGGTGCATTAGTTCCACTCTAATTAAGCATATGCTGAAATAGTTTCCTGAACTACAACTGTAGTAAATAATATATGAGATTTAGGCTGAAACCTTGATTTTGCTGAAGTAAAAATAGTAGCATGTGTATAAAAAGATACCTTCCCATTGCATGCCATTCTCTTTCACATATATGTGCCCCTGTGGAGAAAATGAAAGGATAAATCTCGAGAGATAGGAGGTCATATTGCTTCAGGCATAGATGACGGAGAGGCAAAACTGTGCCCCAATTAGTACTGCCAATGTGGTATGTTCATGCCTCTCCTTCTTCTGCATTAAGAGGAGGTTGATGACTGGCTTGTGCACAGTGTGCAAGAGAAAGATTCACGGATAGGACAATGAAGATTTCAGTAAATAAATTGAAAATGAATAAAACGATATTCTGCAACCAGACTTTTGGAGCACTGTCCCTGGAGCACAGCAGGAACCGGAGTGAGAGTCATACACAGCTCCTTCCTTACACCTTTATCTGTTGGGAAAAATGAAAAAATTAAGTCCTTCGGAGACAATTACCTTTCTCATAAAATTTTGCTTTCCAGCACAGGAATATGTACAGGCTACTAACTAAGCCCTAGTCACCCAACAAATGACACCACTGTAGTTTTCCTTGAAAGCTGTGCCTCTTTCTATGATCACTATGTAACCAATGGGTTTCCCTCTGAGAGGCTCTAAGGAAAGCAACAGCGTCCTGAACTTACTCACAAACAAGCCCTACACAAGACTGTGTTGCAGGCAGCTGGTGTGGGTAGTTTTCCAGCAGCACTTGCTTGCTTTAGTTAAGAAGAAAGATCCTGCTGGCAGGGCTGCCAAAAGAAAAGTTCATTACAGTCTTCAAAACAGTTAATCTCTCAATTTACAGACAATTCTCATAGTCTACGTGCACCTTGAGGAGCAATCTAGATCAAGAAGACAAGAGGTGACAGAGTATCTCTATAGCTTTGCACCTCTTTTTTGAAGCGTTCTCCTGCTGGAGTCAAACACAGACACACCAAGTCAGGATTTGATACATGGGGATGACAAAATCCCTGAGGTGGAGGTGAAGGTAAAGGAGGTAGAGGTAACAAGCACTGGGAGCCTTTTAAAGCAGTATAAAGTGTGTTGCTGTTTAACATCCCTAGCCATGAAGTGAGCTTGCAGCACAATCCCTAGCACATACCCCTTGCTACGTGTCCTGTGTTGTCCCGCTTTGGATACAAGCAGTTAGCTGCCTCTGGTTTTATCTCTCAATACACAAGTTTTCTGTTATAAAGGTTTTTTTATCTTCAGTTCAGCTATTATTTCTCTGTTATTTCTTCTCTGATAGAGCAGCTTGTTATCTACATCTTCAAATGTCTTCTGAGTTGAAAGGATTACAGCATTTAGTGGATGGTTCACTAGAGGTTAACACAATTATGAATTGAGAAAGGAGCCAACAGTTTCATTACAATTGTGTGTCTGATTGCATTTACTGCAGCCTGGGTAATACGAAGATGCTGTTTAGGGTTTTTTTGTGGAAATATGAAGGCATTGTAATGACAAAGAGGTAAACTATGTATAAAAGAGCATTTTCTAGAGACAGATACGTTGATAATGATATAATTTCCTTCGAATAGACTACAACTGACAAATTGACTTCTACAATTACATTGGCATAGAGAAAAGCACACCCTTTTTTTTTTTTTTGCGGGGGGGTGAGGGGACCACAAAAAAAAAAATATTAAATTATATAAGGAAGACTTCTTAGGATAGTGAACAGTGTGAAAGAAATGTTGAAAAATCAAAATCAAATAAAAATAAATTAAAAACATGACAGAACCCAGATACATATTTTGTAATGTAAGAAACTTATTATCAAAGGTTTGACAATTTTCTAAAATAATAAAACTTCAGGACAAATTCAGTGGTTTTAATTCTAAATATTCAGACAACTGTCATATCTCCATCAAAACAGGAAAAATGGTTTATATTATTCAGAATTAAAAGAGCAAACAAATAATATGTTGTGATGTCATGTGGGAAAGGCAACATGTAGGCAAGCGAAAGTAATTTATTACGGCAACTCGCTGCAAATGTAATTAATTTTCAGCAGGCATTCCTGCTAGCATGGATTTCCATGGAAAATGAACAGCCAAGATAACATCAAGATGGATGAATTAATTCATCTTAAAATTCATTGCAACATTCAAATAAATAACTTTGAAGAGCTTGTTCTTCTGTGCAATATTCTCCTCCAGTTTTTTCCATTAAGGATATCACTATGTTTTTTGTAGTCATTCTTGAGGGTCAACCTGCACAAATATATCTGAGATATTTTAAGATCACAGCTTGCACTGATCTTTAGAAGGGAGTACTACCTAAGAATTACTATTTAATAGATTTTATTCATTCAAAAACCAAAGACAAGCTGACCATGCTTTGAAAGTCTAGTCTGTAGTTAACATTAACAATGACAACAGAATGAATCAGTAAACTTGGATTCTTAACTGAAAGAATGTCATTAACGATTTTGTTAATCTTCATCTTTACCCAAGTATTGTTGTATAATGGCTAGAAAGCTAGTTGTCCATGCCTCCCTCTGTAGTCAACACAAAGACAGATATCTTCATAGGCAGATACATCTCATTTTATGATACACATTTGTTATGTGTGATCAATCCTGGTTTTCTACATGGATTTTATAGATAATTTGGCCAACTTGCTTAGTCTAAACACTTTATCACATCTATAGTTAACTCAAATATATACTACTCTTTGTCAGTAAACAGCAGAAAATGCATTTCCCTTAACTTGCAGTTAGAAAGTTCAGAAGAAACAATGAAATCTTTCATTCTTTGTGTAGGGCATTGCTCTGATAAACACAAAACAAGCCTTCTACCCAAACAGCCTTAAGAGAAAATGGAACTGCTGGTAGTAAAGGACATTTGCAAAATTGAGAGCAGTTTTAATCTCAAAAGCAAAGGAATTAACTCTGATGCTAAGATGAGAAGTTCAGAATACTGCAATTTCATGACTAATATAAATAACAGAGCATCTAGTAAATACTGCTTCACAGTCATGCACTGGAAAATGAAAATAAAATAAAACATAATGTCATATTCTGTAAGCATTTTCAGTGCCTCGGCCAGACACCAGAAGGCATAGACTGATAATATTTGAAATACTGAACAGGTATTAATACAAAAACAAACAAACAAACAAAAAAAGTTAAAAATAAAATACACACAAAAATATTAGGTGTCTCAGATTCAAGAGATAGTTCACAGTTTAAAAAGACATCATGAAATAGAGCAACTGTCAAAATGAGAAATCTAAAAGTTGATGCTCACAGTATTTGATAACCAGTCAGCTCGTTTTGAACAAATTCCAGAGTAAAACCTCATTGAAGTGAGAGTGTTCTGCAGGCAGATGTTTCAGATCATGAGAATGTATTGAGCCACTGTAATCCTGGTTTGAGAATTCTCTTATGGTATAATAAAACCATAGAAAGAAAATATAATAAAGCCCCCATAATTAATTTTTACTCCAAATAAGATGTTGTTTCATGTTAAAGACAGATTTCGTATTGATTTTGTATTTCCTACTGAAGGAAGGAGGCTATAGGGAGAAAGAAAAGGAAGAAAATGCTTTCAAAAGCACTGCTCCTGCTCAGATTTGTACTTGAAACCAATAAGACAACTCATGTGTGGAAGGGTAAACAAGTGCATAATTCTTTTCAGGACCAAGACTGTACTGGCAAAACTAACAACTTTGATGACAGGCTTCCCAGAGAGGCCAAGAGCTGAGTGAAGCGTGAGCTGCCCTCATAACCTTGGACTCAATAGACATCAACATGTTATCCATGGACTGGGCTAAGACCACAGAGTATTCCTCTGGGGTCAAACAAAAGTGGATAGGAAAAACTGCTCCTTGAAGGCTACGCAACTTCTAGTAGGTAGAATTTCCAGAGGGATTCTCACATCCACATTAAAAGTTTGAAAAAGCTTCTGGAAAGTATCTATTCTTTGTAGCTCAGAGCTGCAGCACATTGTTCAAAGAAGCTTATGTAGTTAGTTCCCCTCTGAATTACTGAATGCTATATATTGCAACGGTCAGTGGTTAAAGTCTTACACATATTTTTCTCAAACAGCCTTTCAGCGGTGCCACGTGTCTTCATGATAAAATATTTTAATTAAAATTTGCAATTTAATTTTTCTATGGCATGGGCTCAAATAGGATCAGTTGTTTATTGTATCTTTTAAACATGAATATGTTTTAATTAGATATTTATCCATTATACTGATTTTCAACTTCAGTAAGAACTAGATCTTCATCTGGGGTAAAGTAACAAAGCTTACCTGAAGTAAAAGTATCTCTTGTACTACATGCCAGCTGATACTAAATATTTCTGAAACACTAAAGACATTAAAAGACGTATAGAGCCTAGCTTTATTAATCTAATTATTTTAATGTTAGAAAACACTGATTTTTTTTTTTACATCAAACAGCTATGAGATAAAATACTTAACTATTTCTTAGAACTTTAGCTAAAAATCAAGGAATGGACAAAGTTGAATGTCTTAACCATTCATGCCCATTCACTTTCCCAGTGAACCTCTGAACACAAAACAGAACAAGATTAGGAAGGATCAGATACAGCTGCAGTACAAATGAGTGGAAAGGAATGGAGGATGGAGGGAGCCTTGGCACTGGATTGGATATGCGCTCATCAAGATAATGAGTTATTATATTTTTTCCCCAGAGTTTTCATACAGTTGTTCCCCCACATTGTTTCAGAGAAAATGGAAAATGTTTGCTCTTTAGGCTGATGGATGTAATGAAAACTTGTTTTAAGAAGTACAGACAAACCCATTTCTTAGGACACCAAAAATGACAGGCATAGTTAAAGATAATAGTAGTTTCAGTGAAGTAATCGGAAAATAAAAATTTTATTTTAAAATAATAAGCTTGTTCGTTTTGTTTTTCAGCAGTGTTTCTCCTAACACAAAATTTTAATCATAGAATCATAGAATCATAGAATGGTTAGGGTTGGAAGGGACCTTCAAAGGTCATCTAGTTCAACCCCCCTGCAAGAAGCAGGGACCTCCCTGACTAGATCAGATTGCTCAGAGCCTCATCCAGCCTGGCCTTGAACGTTTCCAGGGATGGGGCATCCACCACCTCTCTGGGAAACCTGTTCCGGTGCTCTACAACTCGCATTGTAAAGAATTTTTTTCTAATATCTAATCTAAACCTACCTCCTTCTAATTTAAACCCATTACCCCTTGTCCTATCACAACAGGCCCTACTGAACAGCCTCTCCCCATCCTTCCTGTAGGCCCCTTTGAGGTACTGGAAGACCGCTATCAGGTCTCCCCGGAGCCTCCTCTTCTCCAGGCTGAACAGCCCCGACTCTCTCAGCCTGTCCTCATAGGAGAGGTGCTCCAGCCCTCTGATTGCAGATTAGTTTTACTCTTGTAATCCTGTTGCTAGATTTAAGGCAAATGACATACATCATTAATTGTATTATGTAGGGGATCACGTTTCATGAAAGACTTTTGTCTGACTAAGCTACTACAGCCTATCTGATTGTTGCAGAATTGTCATTACATGGAAATGATGCCAGGGAATGTTGAACTTAATGTTATGTTTCTAAATACTCTGAATAATATTACAACAGCTGTAATGAATTTTATAGGAGAAAAATGTTATTAAACAAGGCAACAATATTACCTCTGGTGCCTTGTCAAAACTCCAGTCTGGCTAATTGCATTCTGACACCTACTGTTTATCAGTTGTTTGATTTTGCTACTTTTGTGTACCTCATTGTTTGTTCATTGATATGTTAGTGCCGTACATTGTCAGCTGATTGCTGTCTGTCACCACAAAGTTAGCTGGCTGCCTCTATTGACCATCCAAGCACTTTTAATGAGGCCGTAACTACAGTACCTGACCTTGAAAAGATTCATTTCAATCTACTTTCCCACAGTTCATCAAATTGCTTGGGTATTGATTAACCTAACAGGTAAGCATAGATGTAACTTATTTCAGTGTTTATTAAGCATAAAGCACAACCTCACATCCCAGTTCTGAAATAATGAGTTGTGAAGTTCATTAACATGCACTTAAATTTGGGCCCAGAGATGACCTCTCACATGCTAGTGCTTTACTTTAGGTCAGATAGGAAATCTGAGTGGTTTCATCTAATCACTTCCACTTAATCATGCTTTGCTTTGAATTGTGGAGTGGTCTCTGAGAGCGTGACCTGAGCTATGGATGAAATTTAAGTGAAGATATGGTCCAGATGCACAACTTATATACCTCAGCACCAACTAATCATGCAGACAATGGCCTTGGAGTAGAGCTAGTGCAAAGTTAAAAATAAATTCCCAAAAAGTGGACTTCAGAATACATTGTTTTGTCCTACAGCTCTACTCCCTTTGGGTCATACTATTTGCTTATGTAGACATAGTCATATTCAAGTGCTTTAATCAAAGGAGTAGATCTGCACTGTGTTATCTAACTAGTCGTCAATGGAAGAGCGTCCCATGGCTCAAAGTCTGGATTGCAGGATATCTGAGAAAACCCTTCTGACATTATTGTGTTTGCTGACAGTTGTAGAGGAGTTATGGAGGAAAAGACTATGACAACCTAAATCCTGGCTCCTTGAAAGATTTCAGAAAAGATAGGACGACAATTCGGAATTGCCTTGACACACATTCAGGCAGGATCTTCAGTGACAACCTTGTATAAGAGCTTTTCTTTTTTTTTTTTTTTTTTTTTTTTTTGTTTCTGTCATGTCTCAAAGAAATAAATTCTAATATAATTCCAAAGAGCATTCCTGTGTCGTTTTATTTCGAGTGCTGTTTGCAATATCCAATTCAGACATTTAGGCACAGTAATTTTCCTGTTTGGGAGACCAGACATGATCATCAAGGAGTACGTAAAACATTTAAATCAGGCATATATATTTTTATATGAATTGACAGTGATTAAAATATGAACGCCCAACAAAACATAAGATCAGAAAGAGGTAACAGCAAATACCACTGCAAGAGAGTCCTCACATCACTTAATGAATAGAATACTCCTGAAAACCTCATCTATAGGTAACTATAGGTAATCAATCATATCTGATTTCTGTTGGGACTTGGCGCAATGTCCTGTTTTCTCAGCAAAACAATTGAATCCACATCTCTCCCTCATCTGGTATGTAAGTACCCCAGAAGCTGCACAGATTGTACTCCATGTTGCACATAGCACTGTTATTTGGAGTCTCAAGCTGCGTGTTAAACTGCAACTGGGTTGTCACCATTAAGGTTTTTTCACAGTCTAATTTAGGGAGAAAGTCAATGATCTGGAAACAGATGTGAAGTTTTAAATGTGCATCATTAGATCTTCAAGACTAATTTCAGGCTTAACACTGCCCTGGATTTTCTTCAGGTAGAAGAAAGAAGACAAAGAAATGGGGAGAAGAGTGACAGGATAAGTGGAAAAGAGTAGACAAGATCACGTGAGCAGAGATGCTAATGAAGTGAAAATCACCATCTTATTTAACAGTTACATATCTCTGCACAGAAGTCAGTCATTTGAAAGCAATTGTAACGTGTATAAAGAGCCTCTTAATATTTTCGTATAGGAAAATCTTTTTTCCCCCCTTTTCAAAGTTTCTGCTTAAAATTAAGCATATTTTCTATGCAGTACCAGGTCACAACAAAGCCATTTCTAAGATGGTCTCTCTCTAACTCACTCCTTGCACACACACACACACACATCAACACAAACAGCAAGGAGGAAGCAGAGAGGAAGCAAAAGGAAAAGAGTGAGCAAAGATTACTAAAGGCTTTGAGAGACCCTCAGTCAATACCCTTATAGTCAACGATATCTATTGCTCTATGAGTGTCAGTGGCTCAAATCTTGTATACAAATCAAAGTGAATTCAAGTCTTGCATGTCCCCATCTTACCTGAACACTCTAATAACACAGCCACTGCTTTTTCAGGTAAAGATAATCTTATATACATTTATCTGTTTCAACTAGATTTTTTTTTGGTCTGAGTTTGAGAAATCTTTAACTACATCTAGTACATTTGTGAAAAAAAAAAATGTATTTAATGGTTGGTAACTTCCAAAAAACCCAGATTATTTTTTTTTTACCACAAAGATCCTGACTGAATCTATTTCCATGTTGAACATATATATATATATATATATATATTTTCCAATGAAAATAGTGGGATTCTTTTTCAAATAAAAATGAAGAACATTTGAATGCAGTTGGCCAAGACTTCTCTAAGATCCATAACATGAATGAACTGCTAAGTCTTTAATTTATTACCAATCCTACTGTGTTGCTCTTTGATTAAATCTTGTCTTGTGCTAATAATTCTCAGTAGTACTGTACAACATATGCTACAGAAACCCCTGAGGTAGCCAAGGAAAACCAAGCCAAAAACAGCAGAGAAGTTGCTTACTTGTCTGAACTCTTCAAGATCTATTTTGTTTCCCACCAGTACCAATGGGATGTCATAGGTGTGCCGAACACGATAGATGAGTTCTTTAAACTCAGCAGCTTCTTGAAAGGATTGACGGTCTGTGATGGAATAGCAGATAATGAAGCCTTCTCCGCCTCGCATGTATTGGTCCCTCATGGCTGTGAATTCTGCCTGTAGAATGGGAAGAATATGCTCAGTAATTTGGCAAACAAAATTATCCATCTGTAAATAACTAACTTGCTCAAAACTCCCATTCCCTACATAATTTAACATTACGTGTTTTGCTGTTTTAAAAACTGCTTACTGAAAATTCTGCATTCTTCTGGGGTCATCATCCTCAATAATACACTACCAGGATTTCTCCTAGGACCAATTTTTTTTCCTTTTCCCATCAAGGGAGTTCTGTACTCTAGGAATATGAACTTACTATGGCAATACGTATGCATACAGAACATACTGTCTTACGTGTTTCTAGAACCTTCTGCATCACTTTTGGTACAGATAGATGACTTGCAATTGAATGAATACTAACAAGTGTAAAAGAAGAGCTGTATTACTAGCTAGGGATGGGAGCCAGGCATAAACTTGTTATTATTCGCTCAATTTTAAAGCTCGGTAATGTCAAAAAGACATTCATTGACTCCCACCAGCTTTGGAATAGTGCATAGTAAAACAGGAATATAATCTACGAAAAAGTTCTGCTTTTTCAAATGGTCCCAGAGAAGCTGGAGGTTTTGGTTCAGTGTGAGATAATGCTATTAAATGAAAATGAACAATTTTAAATAATGTGAGAATTGGTCCACTTTTCTCCTCCTGTGTTTCCCGCTAGTTATGTATGTGTTTATTGTCACAGCAACACTTCTGGTGATTAATATAGTTTTCCATAAGTACTTAAAAACTGTCACATGGTACAAAAATAAAGATTTAGTTTTCAAAAACTAGTCTCAGGTACTGTGGCTTTAGAATATGCTTTAAAATCAGTTTATATTTCAAGTTTGTTTGCTCTTCTTGATCATAGCCCAGAATAACCCAATACCATGGCAACACTCACTCAGGATCAGAACCCTCCTGACAGAATCAGTTCTCCAGAGATATTAAGATGCAGGAAGGTCTGATAAAGCAACAAATACACATAGCAACATTAGGCCATTTCTCTGAGCAGTAGGATGCATTATAGAGTCCTATATTTTTTTACTCAGTTGAGAATTTAGGCTAGGATTTTTAAAACAGTTTAGGTTATATATATAATCTCCTCTGTTCTTGCTGAAAATTGAAGGGAAATTGATTGCTTATGCTCTTTTAAAAGTCTCGGCCTTAAATCTCTCTCAATAGTAACTCATGTTGATTGATAATACTTCCTGTGAATAGACTTTCATGTTGACCATTATCATTTATTCATGATGTATTTTTTTACCAAAGGGCTTTCTTATATATCATTCAAAATATTTCACCTGCTACAGGAAAAAGTTCATAGACTGAGCTCCGAAATAGCAGGCTAACAGGCAACTTAAGGGTAAGATTCTGCTTTGAGACTTACTCAGAATTTCAAAATGTCTAAAGTATCACCGCTGCCATCCCAGGAGAGTTTATTAACTACCAAGCTACAGCACAGAGTGGATCAGGCCATATTCTATCCCATCCTCCTGAAACTGGATGTATAAAAGTAGGGCAGCAGTGGGCAAAAAAAACCCAGAAGATGTCAAACAAAAAGGATTCTACATTCTACTGATTCAGGTGAGACAATGAATGAAGATTTGTCTCTGTTCCCAGGTCTTTGCCTGTTATATGCGTCAGATAGCCACTGAATTAAAAAAAAAAAAAAAAAAATCCAAGATGGAAATCATGCCCAAGTTCCCCAAGTTATGGGCAGGGAGTGTTAATGACCTAACACAGATACATAGTCCCTGTCCTTTACTCACCCTGAGATCCCAGGCTTTCCTGCCAGAGCAAGTGTTCCTCCACACCCCTCTCCCCTCTGTCCCTGATTTTCTTCTCTTTGCATCAGTCACCTAGAACTGTTATACACCATGATAAGTAGGGCAGTCTTCTTTGTAGCAGGAGCTGAACAAAGCCAAGATCCCTTCAGGCTGAGCAGAAAATGGAAACCTTATGTGGAGTTAAACTTGTTGATTAAGGCTCCCGAATTTAACTGTCTATGTGTAGCTACAGAGCACTATCAGAGCTTATTACAGACAATGGTAAGTTAGTCAGTTAGTCATTGCTTGGACTACAGATTACTTCTGCCGATGAAAAATAATTATCTCTTTAGTTATCTAATAATAATGATGAGCTGAACATTTATACAACCAAATGCAGCTGCTAGCTCCCATGTAGACCCCTAAAAGTACATGTTTTTGTATGGAACCTAAATTCCATCCCAGATGACCTGTCTTCCTGAGTTAGAGATTTCATAAATCAACTACCGTAACACTGTATGATTATTCTGCATAGCCTTTTACAAAGAATGAGCTCTGCTTAGTGGGTTGATCCACCTCCAGAAAGTGCTCAGAACTTTGTAGACTCATTGATAGTCATTAATGGCAAACTAGGAAAGAATTATGTCACATATTCTTGTTCAAGTTACCCACAGTAAGTGACTTCCTGCAGCATGAGGACTCCCAGGATCACTCCCCAGGAATAGTTTATGGCTTTCCTTGACTGGCAGGAGACTCTGGGTTCCTGATTTTACCTGCTGACTCATTCCAAAGGGACAAAGAACTCAGCTTTTAGGCACTGCTATTCTTGGGTGAGAGTACTTTACTCACACATTCTGGTTTATGCCTGGCCATAGATATGACTTTAAGGATATGGATTAATTTACTTCAGTGATTTTTTATTTTGACATGTTATTGCCGCTGATGTATTAGACTAAAGAGCCAAAATACTTTAGTGTCATATTTGCAGTGATCCATTTTCAGAGGCATTAATTACTCTATGTAAACTGGATTGGGGACATCCATTTGGTTTTCTGTTGTTAACTCAGTTAGTCATTTCCATTCCTATTTTTTTATGTTGACTTTCATTTCTCAGCTTTTTCCCCTTGGCATAACTGCTCATTACAGAGTCAGGAGCTCTAAGGTCAAACATAAATAAATCTTTTCATGGATTTCAAAAAGAGTAGGTATTTTTTTCTCTATTCACCAAGAGCCCCAACATAATAACGTATACTAAGAAAAAGAATAAATATAATTTCCAACAAACATCCTATAACTCTAGCAATAATGTATGCATATTATGTATACAAGACAAAGGACTAAGATGTAATTAAATCTCTTTGTTCATTTTTCAGTTCAAGTTCTACTCCATATGTCATATTTTTGCACATATCTCTACAGTAAGCAGAACTAAAATCCAGGTTCACCTGGGTTTTGTGGATATTCAGAGATAGACGGACATAGAGCAAAAGGTTTTACAGATTTTTCAGTGATTTTGTTTTTTATATTTTGCCTGGTTCACTTATAAAATAAGCAACAGTGTATCTGTGCAGCTGGCACAATAATATCTTCTTTAATTGCTTCCTGCTCTAAAAGTGGCTTTTTAAAAAAAATTATTCAGGAATAGCACTAGATGCCATTTGCTACTCAATAAGGGGAAAATATGAAACATTCCCAAGTCAGTAAATGCCAAAGGGAAGAGACAGAAGGAGATCACACCTCCTCAAAAGGAAATCAGTTCTGAGAATTAAAGTGAAGATTTGTCATGCTTATAGCACTTTGCAGCTTGACATCAGTCTCTAATACTCTCTGGTGTATTGTGACTAAGACTTAACTGAAAAGTGTGGTAAGAAATCTTTTGAAACAAAATCACCATTCTTCTGAGGAGAGATGTTACACTTGAGAGCAAGCATCAAGTCTGGATAGAAACAAAATAAAACTTTTCTAAAAGTTGAAAGAAGGCAGTATAACTTTTTCCTTTTCTATTTCCTTGTAATTAAATGCAGAAAAAAAAGACCTGATACTAATCCTCATATGATTATATATGTCTACCTGATGTTGAAGAAAGCTAGTAAGAAAATCTTAGTGACTATGTTGCTCCTAAACAGATGTCACATTTGCCTTCTGTCAGTTATCAGGCATCTCACATGATTTTTCAAAGAAAACAGAATGGCCTCACAATGACAAAGTAGCTCCTTCAACATGCTTAGCTGCATCTCTTCTTGTTTATCAAACTGAATACACCCAGGTTAACTAATTCATCCCTTGTTGATCCCCTCCACTAAGAGTGGTGTGTCTCTTCCTCAAACTTTCCTACAAGCCATAAGAACTTTCAGTGCAGAAAAGCACAGCTTGCCTGTAAATGCTGGGACAGATAAAGTCCTAAAAGTGTTAGTCCTTTCCATGTTTCTCATCATTAGGCCACACACTTCAGCAGCAGCCTCACATTTTTCCTGACCATTTAATTACCTGTGTACCTGTAGAGACCTATGTCGTTGTCTTTCATGTTGCTCAAAAGTTTCAACTCTAGCAACATTTTGGCTTTGATAACCCAATCCATTTATGCCCAAGAAACATTTCCAATCTGATACTTGGAGCACTGTCCCTTCTTTCACATTTCATCTTTCTGTATGTGCTTGTTTTTTTCTATTAACTTTTAGCATAATAACTTAGAAAGAAGAAAATGTTTAACCTCTGTTTTCTCTCTGTCATCTGGATTTATCATCTTTTATCCCGCTTTTTAGAATAAGCAAGAGAAAGCTTTTTGTAAAGAGTAATATTTTAAATTACTTCTAAAACTCATATTGTTTTTGTAGAAATATAAATAGAAAGTGTATGCTTTCTTTTTTTTTTTCATTAGAGGTTAGAATCCTTCCCAAATAAGATCAATAACTTAACTTCTTCAGAAGAGGGAAAAAAAGCATTAGACAGTGAAGGCAGATAGACTACACTTAGACGCTTAGGTTGTTACGAAGGATTAGTTTATGAGCTGGTATTAAACTTAACAGTCTGAATCTAGCATTCAGCTCAGGACAACCATACCTTGCTGACTGCAAGAACCTAGGAAGATGTATCGCAAAGTTCACTGAAGCCAAGCCTGATTCTTTACTGTTTCCTAAGTATTTCCTCTTGAATAATGCTGGAGAAACAGTGCTGAGCTAGGAAAGCTTTTATCTAACTCAGAACAGAAATCTCTTCCACATCATCGTTTTACACCAGCAGGACTCAAAGCTGAAACCAATTCTCCTGGATCTCTGTGTCACATGTTGCTAATAGATAGCCTTGTCAGCCCCAAAAGGATAACAGAAAAAAAAACTAATAAAAAAAAAAAAAAAAGGACACAGGCAATGAGCAGGGGGGTCACCATACCTGTCCCTTCTTTTTCATTGTGTGGTGATGTGTTTGAGGAGTAAACACAGTGCAATGCTTGGAAGTGGAGTCCTTCTCCTCACTCCTCAGAAGTGTAGTGCTTAGAAATTTAAAGATGCAGCACCTCAGAAACAAAGGTCTCATGTTTTTCAAACTACACACACGCTCCACGCATTTTGATGTCTGTTCTCTTTTTATGATCTTGGCTTGTATCTCTGGAAGAGGTCAGAGTCTCCCCAGGGAGGCCAGCCTCACAGTTTGAGAAATGCCACTTTCTGTATCTTCTTGTCTTATGTTCTGCTTGACTTTAGAACTGAGAATCTGCTAACAGATGTTCTTAATCAAAGCTGTCTCCATGATTACCACAGGGGTCATTCTTATTATGAAGAATTTTTTTACACTTTCAGTGGAGAGGGGAGCTTCTTGTAAACAGCCAGGATATTGTTGATCTATGACAATGAACAAACAAGGGTAAAATGAACAAAAAGGACATAAGAAACTCAGTTGGGAAAAAAAAAAAATCAAATTAGGAGTGAGGCAATCAAAAGTAAAGACCATATAACACAGAAAGCAAACGTGAAAATACATTGTTCACTTTAAAAAAAAAAAAAAAGATTTTTTTTGTTATTAAGAAAGTTGAAAATTTCTTCTGTCTCAGGAAAGTTTTTGCCAATATGGTCAAAGATTACTTTTTAGCAGCATATGATTTTATTTTTTTTTTTTAAGCCAAAGTCCAACCGTTCTGTATCTCTCTGTTAATAAATTTTCTTACACACATAAACATCACTGCTGACTTCACTGCAATAACCTATAATTCACCTGACACTGCTTGTCATAAAGAGTGCTTTGCTTTCATTTTATCTCCTGAAACATTTTTACCTAAGGAAAGTATACTGGTGAAAAATGCTGTGAAAATTATTTGTTTTC
>WHYT01017215.1:256674-292773 GCA_009806455.1 Tetrax tetrax | reverse complement strand
GCAGAGCAGTCTGCTCCTTTTATCATACAAGACTTATGTTGATGGACTTATAAACGACTCATAATTTTTTTTTATCTTATTATAAATGTGCAAGTGCAATTAGAAGTAAGCACAACTGAACAATGTATATTTATTTATTGTTAGATAAAATTTACCTATTTTGAATATAAGATTTGTTTTCAAATTCACTGAATATTCTAAATTAAACTTTCTTGTTCTTTTTTTTTTAATAATTTCTGCAGGCTACAGGAGAAATAGAAATAACAATCATAGATGACAGTGAAGTTGAATTCCTTGAGATATTCAAGATTGCCCTAGTGAGGGTAACAGGTGGTGCAAGGCTTGGGGATGACATCCTGGTAACTGTCGCCATTCCACCAAATGATTCCCCTGTTGGAGTATTTGGGTTTGAAGAAAAGAAGGTGAGTTTGATTTGGATTGCAGTCTTTCCTGCTAAAGCTGGGTAGTGGGTTTGTGTCACTAACACATAGCTGATTTTGGTAAGCCTTCATTGTGGTGGAGACATGACTTAAATGAAAGACATATTAGCGCTTGTCTTCACCTAGCTGTGTAGGATGGCAATAACAATGGGGGTGCTGCTGCATAGATGTAGATTTCTGCATGACTGAATCGGTTTAATATACTAACAATTCCAGACATCCCAGGTAAGATGTGGAATATTAAAATGGTTTTGAAATAATCTGCATTACTGGAAGTAAAGTTTGGAAAGAAATGATGAAACATATCTCATCTTCGTTCTTGTCAGTCAATGATTCTTCCACCCTCCATTTCGCTGGTGCTGTGCCCGCTTGTGACTCATTGTCTGTAATTGTTTTGAATCATAGGGCATACAGAAATAACACGAGTGACTAATCTCTGCTAGCAGAATTCAACACATTCCTTATGTCTGTTATCTTCCTGTTGATTTTCTCTCTTGTCTTTATTTCAACTACATTAATAATGGTTTTTTTTTTTGTTGTTTGTCTCCAGTCAATACTGATGTTTTTTGCTACTGCCTTTCCAACTTCCTCCTTCTCCTTTCCTCAGGTAACAGTGAAGGAGCCTCAGGCACCTGAAGACGCTGCTGCAGTTGTATTGCTCACTGTAAGTCGAAGTCAAGGAGGACGAGGAGCAGTTAAAGTGCTGTGGATTCTTGAGGAAGCAGCCAGATATGATCTGACCCCTCTGAACGGTACCCTTCACTTCAATGAGGTATTTCTGATATTGCAATAAATTCTTCACTATTAGATTTATAAGTACTTTCTTCTCCTTATGTCTGTTTGCATGGTTGTTTTTACATGTTTGTAGAAGTAGGGGGTTACTACAAGTGTTATAGCACAAGAAAAACACCGGTTTGAACTGGTGAGGTTAGCAGTATGCCGTGTTTTTTCAAACAGGAAAGGAAAGCTGACATGCTCTTTGTAAGGCATCACAATGTAATCATCAGGAAGATAGGCTCTTTGGGTCTGAGTTGCTTTTACAATTAAGAAAGAGGAACAAAAATCTACTGAATGTGAAGAATGATTATGGAAACCTTTATTCCATTGCGATATCAGACAACTGAAAGAGAAAATTTATATTGAAAGGATGAGAATGATGAATGAATGCTCAAAAGAAGCAGATTTAAAGGAAATAAATAATAAATAATAAAACACCCTAGTGACTTTCAAACTGGACAGTATTATTTGATAGGTGTTTCATGGCAGATTAAAACCCTGAAGTAGGAGCCAAAATATTGGATATTGTCAAGGTATTGTTGTTGTCTTAATATTGTATATCTTTTACAATCCACACAAAATACTTAATGGAGAAAAGTGCTTTAACATAAAGTGTAATGTGTTCTGTCTGTACAAGACTATTGTGCATTAAATAAATAGTCATACTGGTTGTTTCTTTTACTTTTAATCATCTGGAGAATGGCTGTTTTGGTAAGACCACCAGTATTTGGCAAAGCTTTGCTGTCATTTTGCTGTCCTGTCTCTACTGATAGGCCTGGGCATTGTTTTTTCTTCCTGAAGTTCATGTAAAAATACAAGTATACATGTATGGTGTGCTGAAGTTATACAATGTGTACCTACTTTTTTCCTATATTCTTATTTTAAGCATTTGCTACTGCCCACTAACAAAAATGTGGGTTAGGCAGGAATTTGCTATGACATAATATATCTAAGCTTAATAATAATGATTCTTAGAATGTATGTATTGTATTGAATATGCACTTTCTGGTGGAAGAGGTTTTGTATAAAAAGTTTCCTCAAAGTTAAAAAACTTATATGCGAATAAAATTTCAAAGTAATTTCACTCGTTATTCAGTTGAAAATAGGCAGGGTATTTTTGGGGTGATACACAATGTTTGTGAGACAGTTTTTAGAATTTATTAATTTGTGAGAAAACATTTCGGGCAGATCAGAAATGTCATTTTTAAAAGTATTATGGAATATATCAAGCATAGGCATGCTTAACACTTGATTTGTTAACAAAACCCCCTTTTTTTGTAATGCTGTATTTTGCTTAGTTTCACTTTATGTGTGTGTATATATATATATCTTCTGGTCTTTATGTAATGCAGACTGAATCCCAGAAGTCGATTGTTTTATATGCAGTACAAGATGGTCTACTGGAAGGGAATGAAACATTTACCATTCAGCTAGTCTCTACTGGTGATGCAGAGATATCCCCTGTAAATGGTAAAGAATTAATTCATTACATTCTATTTTGAGACATTTCATATGAGAATTCCAGTAAGTCTGTTTATACTATTTTAGTTTACAATGCTGATATATTTTTTCTGCAGTTAGTTGGAGCAGTTTTGACTGTCAGTCTTTTTCCCAAAGTTGCTTCCTTGTCTGAAGAAATTAAAGAGAATTTTACATCATAATTTTTCATTCTAAATTAATTGTTGATGTAGACTTTTGTGTTCTGATAATTAACATTATCCATAAAGAATTTTTTAAGAACATGAAGAAAAACCCATAGCCAGGTTCAAACCTGTAAGAATCATAGAATAGTTTCGTTTGTAAGGGACCATCGGGGAGGATCATCTAGTTGAAAATGCTGCTCAAGGAACAGGAGACTTCACAGTTAGATTTGGTTGCTGAATGCCTTAATAAACGCACTGATGATGTGAGTTGTGAATGAGACCAAGGACACCGTCCTGCTTTCCAAGTCTCGCTAATGTGCAGATGCAGGAAGCTGGGAGACAGACAGACAGAATAATCGACCCAAACTGGCCAAAGAGTATTCCATGCCATAAACGTCATGCTCAGTACATAAGTGGAGGCAGGCCAGGGTGGCATCCATCCTGGCATCCATCCTTCTCTCTCGCTCCCTGGCATCGTTCCCTCTCCCTTGCTGGCTCCCTTTTGCTCCTTTGCTTGCTGCTCAGTTTTGTTTCCATGATCGCTGCTCGGGACGGGCTGTATTGGTCATTGGGACATCGGGTGGGGAGAAATTGTGCATTGATCATTTTGTATACTTTAAGATTCTTATATTCTGTTATTATTTGGGTTTCCTTTGCTATTTTAGTGACTAGGGCTAAACCACAACAGATGGGCATTCCATAGGCTCTCTGGGAAGCCGATACTTAATAATACTTAAAATTTACAAAGGTTAGCTCATTAGTTAGTTTTCATTTACCTGAGAAGCTTTGTTCTCTTCATAGGTGTTGCAACCATCATTATTCTGGGTGATGAAGGAGCTTCTGGGGTAGTTGGGATAGCCCATTCATCCAAGCAAGTTCTAATTGGAGAACCTTCAGGAAATTATAATGGAACTGCTCTTATTAGGTGGGTACATCACTCATTTTCACAAAGAAAGAACAACAGCTCAGTTTCAAAAGCTATGAGACTCCACATTTGGCAAGAATTTGAGTGCCACATTTCATTACGACTTCTAAGATCAGACCTATTTTTAAAATTAGATGCTTATTTTTGAAGAAGGGCAGAATATACTATGTATGTGTCTTTCCAGTGTTACTGGGGAGCCCCAAATATTCCTCTCAGTTTAATTCCATATTCCTCTCAGAGAAATTATTTACAACATTGAAGCATTAAATGAAAGAGGCTTCTAATCAAAGGAAGGGAGTCAATGACATTTGAAGATGCTTTGTACTTTTCAGGATTCAGTTCAGGATTGGTGCCTGAGCTGTATTTCTGTATACTGCTCTGATGGGTAGCATAACCAAAGTGGGAACTGCGTTTTCAGTTGAAACAAGATGCAATTATTTCACTGCATTCAGTCAACTGGAAACTGATGAAGATGTTACAGTACCTTCTAAGAGTATTGGAAAAAAGAATTGCAACACTTTCCCTTGGTGAACCAGCAAATATAAGCAACAGAGCAGCTTCTCATGCCACCCTGAGGAGCCCAAAAGACAAAGTGATGCTTTGTGCAGCAGTAGTTCTAGATCATGTAGGAGATCTTGATAGGTATAGACAAATTTTTGCCATGGCTTAGTTCGCCAAGACTGGTGCCATGAGTAGGATTATGCTTTAGGTTTTCAGATAAGTAATAGACAGAACATTTCTCAAGCAGCCTCATAGTAGTTGTATTGTAGTGTCCTGCCTTAAAAACCAAACTGCCCCTTAAGTCCCTTTTCCCCTCTGTTTTGCATATCGATCTCCAGAAAAGCCAAATGGAACCAAGAGAGCTCAGTTTTCAGCCCCCACTTTTGGGCTAGATGTGCAAAGAAACTTCAAAGACCTCTCAGTAAAAATACAGTTCGAGATCCCTCCCAACACAGGGAAATAAAATAGAACTGCAGAAATTTTATTACTGTCAAGAGGGAATTGTAAAAATCTTAATAGTGATTTACTAGGCTTTCATGCACAGCAATATGATATACTGTGTCTCTGGGTTGGATATTAAATATCAAAGGTAGAAAATGTTTGTGTTCTTACCTGCAGGCTGACACGTGGCCCAGGGATTTTTGGTGAGATCGTAATATATTGGAATATAACACCTCCTCATCACACAGAATTTGTGGAGACATCGGGTATCTTGACAATGCGAGACAGGCAGTCTGCAGCAGTTGTTCTAATACAGGTATATGAGAGATTTGACACCAGTATCTATTTCAAGTACTTCATTTTATTTAGTTAGTACCTTGGTTAGAAATTAGTTGCACCTCTTTCCCTGGAAATGGTTTAAATCCTTTTAGCTGACATTGGTTCTTATCCTTAGGCTGTAGATGACAACCATCCTGAGGAGAAGCATTACTACCAATTTCAACTAACTGGAATCAGTGATGGAGGACTCATAAATGAATCTAGCAGCACAGCAAATATTACCATGGCCGCCAGTGATTTTCCATATGGAGAGTTTACATTTTCACGGGAACTATTGCAAACAACAGAAGAGGAAAAATGGGTATTAGTTCAAGATTCCTTCTTACGTAAAATGTTGATAGATACCAATATTGTTACTAGATTTATCCTTAAATTTTGAAAAAAAAAATAAAATCAAAGATTCAGTCTGCATTTATCATAGCACAGTCTCTAGAATGGCTGTCTGAGGCTTTCAGAGTTTTTTAATACTCTGAGAAAAAAAGGCTGTCTGCTAAATTACGTATACTCTGTACTTACTAAAGCAAATTATTGTTACTTAACAGAAGTGTTGAAAAGATGTCTTTAGAACAGTCTCCTAACGGCAGCAGTAACAGAAAAACAAAGCCATTTTTAAAAGAAAATGTCCTCCTTCCCTCAGGTTAACATCACTGTTGTGCGCTCCAGGGGATCCTATGGCAAAGTACATCTTTGCTTTCAGATAATAAATGGGACTGCAGAGGAGGGAATTGATTTCACTCCTACAGTAAGGGAATTGTTGTTTGAACCACATGAGGAGAGTAAAATGATTTTGGTTGAAATTCATGATGATGACTTTCCTGAAGGTCCTGAAGACTTTTCAGTGATGATTACCAAAGTGGAACTCCAAGGAAGGTAAAGATAAAATTCCCAGTTGATTGATTACAAGCAGAATAACAAACTATATCTGGAATCTGATCAACCTGCATAAAGTCTGCATTTCAGCTGTTTTACTGTAAAATTTCATAACATAACTATAGTAGAAATAATAATAGAAATTAGTTTTCTGGGAACCCAGTTCTTTTAAGATTAGTATAAAGATTTTGCTGATCAAGATTTATTAAAGCGAATAGTCTATACATTTCATACAAGTTGCCAAATTGTATGAAATTCAAATAAGATGATAAAATTAAAAATTAAAAATGGAAAATACATATAGCTGTGAATAAACTGCTATTTCTGCATACATGGAAAAGTAGAAAGTGTGACCAAAAGAAGTCTGATAACTGTCAGAAAATAAAAGTATTTGTGGCAATTGACAAATTGTCATACCTGCATCTTAATACTTGCAAAAGAATTTTTAATATAATTTCCTTTTTTTTTGTGTTCTTGCAAGTGGATTTGATTTTACCATAAAAGAAAATGGTCTACAGATGGATCAACCTCCAGTAATAGGAAATATCTCCACAGTACGGGTCACTATAGCAAAAAGTGATAATGCAGAAGGCATCATAGAATTTGATCCACAGTATATCCTTCTAGAGGGTGAGTTTTTACTGTGCTTTAGAAGGTAAGTGTGTGGCTATGGCATACATTTTGAAATAAAATAACTTTTTCTCAATTATTCTTGCAGTGGAAGAGGATGCTGGATTAATCATGATTCCTATTGTGAGAAAGCGTGGAACTTATGGCTATGTAACAGCTGATTTTGTCTCTCGAAGTATTTCTGCACTTCCCAATGGTGTTGACTATGTCATCCATAATAATTCTGTCATTTTTTATCATGGTCAGAACCAGAGTTTTATTTATATCTCTATTATAGATGATGAAGAAAGGTAATTATTTTTTTTTAAATATTTATTCACTAATTTACTTCTGAGAAATCCTTTTATAGCATGTGCAGCATGCCTCTGCATGAATTAGAGTTCATAGTTCCTGTTAAATTTTATGCGAATAAATTTATTTTAAAACCTAGATTATCAGAAATTTTGGGTGTTAATAGCAGTATTGTGAAAAAATAACGTATTTTCCTGTATTTAAAAAAAAAAAAATTAACACAAGTAGGACAGAAAAAGAAGTTATTATTAGAGTTCATAGTTCCTGTTAAATTTTATGCGAATAAATTTATTTTAAAACCTAGATTATCAGAAATTTTGGGTGTTAATAGCAGTATTGTGAAAAAAAAAAACGTATTTTCCTGTATTTAAAAAAAAAATTAACACAAGTAGGAAATAGAACATTATTTTTATTGCAGATATCTCTATTCCGTGCAAGTGACAGGAATCTTCTCGTGTATACTTACAGAGGTGACTTCTGTATAGCTTTAAACAGATCCAATTGGATGCATGATTGAGTCTAGTTTTAATTATTCTTTTTTTTCTCGGATATCTCAGAATTTGTTTTTCTTTTTCCACACAGTGAATTTGCAGAACAATTTGAAATCCAGCTGACAGGAGCCACTGGTGGAGCAGTCCTTGGGCTCCACCTAGTGAGCCAGGTCACTATTGCTAAAAGTGACTCCCCCCAGGGCATCGTCCGATTCCTCAACCAAACTCGTATTATTCTTCCCAATCCTGATACACCTACGGCAGTGTCCCTGGTGCTGGAAAGGACTGGAAGATTGTTAGGGGAGACACAGGTGGGCTCTGGCTGCGTGCTCCCAGTGACTAGGTCAAAAAGCTTCTGCATTTTCCTTCAGAAGTTTATTTGTGACTGATTTCTAATGGGATAATTGCAAGTTTTTATTAAACGTGAATTGCGTATACTTGCAGTATAAGAGAAAATGTTGTCATCCTTTTAAACTTCCCTTTCTCCTCCTGCTTTCTTTTATTATGGTCTTATGTTCTTTGTTTTGAACAAGGCCCTAATTGCATTGAAGATGCGGTTAATTTCATGCACCACCAGTAATTCAATGTAGTTCTGTTGAATTACATCTGAAAGATGATCAAAGTTTTTTCAGTGAATTGTTTACTAAGAGTTTTTTATTTTTTATTTTTAATCACGTACAAACAACTGACAAAGTGCAGGTATAAAGATGAACCAAGGTAGGCCTTTTGCAGTCTTGGCAAATGACTGGAAGATTGGCAGTAAAGGCTATCAGCTCCTCCTTCTCTCCTATAAAAATAGCCTTGATCTTCTTTGACTTTTTCTAGAAGTCATCTGAGAAAACTGGAAAACAATTAAAATAGCCAAAATAATAATTTTAAAGTGCTCAGCATGACCTCCTCAAAAGTAATCTCATTTATGGGAAATTTCAAAAAATCTACTAGCTTTTAATCAGGCTGAGAAACTATGAATCATCATTTGAGGGATTAAAAACTTTATTACAGACTCTTAAGAAAATAGTTGTCATTTTCTATCTTGATATGATAGGGAACTTCATAGGGAACGATTTTGGTCATGAGTACTCATTTGGGGAGTTTTGCAAAAGAAATAATGAAAAGGAGAGAAACAGAAAGTGGCCTGTGTGTTTCCTGTTACCTGCAAAAGAAATCTCAGGTTCTCTTATTTTCTATTACTAGTATCTAGAATTTCATAAATTGTCATTGTGGTAACTGAAACTTCAAAATTTTCATTTGTAATTTGTCAAGTTTATTTTTCTAAAGCATTACATATTTTCCCACGTAGAATTATTTATGAATATTTTGTATTCTGTTTCAACAGCAAAGATTTAAATATAGCTAGTTACCAAATACAAAAATTTTTATGTCACTCCGTCATTTCTCCCCCAGCGGCTATTATAATGTATCAGCACTCTAAATCTGAAACTGATGTCTTCCACAGATTAACTGGGATATCTTGGGACCCAATTCAGAAGAAGTTTTGTCTCCTCTGAATAGTGACATTGGTGACCCTGTGAATGGATCATTCTATTTTGGAGAAGGAGAAGGAGGGCTGAGAGCTATCAATTTACAAATCTATCCTCACGAAGAAGTTGAAGTTCAGGAGATCTTCATTATTAGATTGAGCGTTATGAAAGGTGAAACAGAAATAGATCCTAAGGCAAACAGCATTACACTAATAGTAAGTAATTATTTTTCTTTCTTCTGAGATCTCTGTTGATATTGGTATTTATTCTGCGAAGCTTTTAAAAATTAATAATTATTGCAGTTTGCCATTTGGCTTTTTTGTCCTTGTACTACTTAAGTGCATTGTTACAGCTTCACTTCTTAAAAAATAAGGCAAAGAATCTGTCATTAAATTTGGTATATAAGCCCTGACCTGGCCCTGTTATTTGCAGGTGTCTCTGGTTCTCTTTGGAGAGAGCATGGATTGGGTCCTCATTTCTGAATGTCAGTTTGTTGTTCATTCCTTCTTCACCTCTTCTTCTGCTTCAGCTGTCATCTATAAAGAAAGCAGAGAACCTCACTACTGCTGAGCAAGGGAAATGCAGAAATTTGGTGGGGGAGAAGGCAGAAGGCGTTATCAAAGACAAATTATTGCTCTAGGGATACTGCAGCTAAGGAAATACTTCCAAGGCTGTTCTGCTCTGCAGAGGGTTGATGAAATTGGCTCCTATTTCCACAGACTTTTCAATTTCTCCTTCAGGGACATGGGTTTATTGCTTGGATTGGAATGTTCCACCCTGCATGCCAATAAATTGTCAGTAGGCACTGATGTTACAACTCAGTTGTAATCAGTTCACCATGAATTCTTGTTGCAGCTAGTGGTTCACGCAGATGGATGTGGATGAGCTCTATCCCAGAGGGCTGAGTTTGCAAACTGATAGTGCGAGAAGAGTTTCTGTACACTAGCCCAAGGTGCCTGAGCATTTCCTGCAGAATATTTGAACAGTGTCCCAGGTTGCCCAGAGAGGGAAACGTGGCCCCATCCCTGGAAATGTTCAAGGCCAGGCTGGCCGGGGCTCTGAGCAACCTGATCTGGTTGGAGATGTCCCTGCTCCTGGCAGGGTCCCTTCCCACACAAACCCTTCTGTGATTCTCTTCAGATAGAGCATTTGAAATAAAACTCTGTCCTTTTCTTCCTTGGATAGTGCTGAAAATCTGAAAAGGGGACATTCCTATATTCTATGCTGTCTCTTAGTATCTTCTATCCGTGGGTTATGTTTTCCAAATTCTTTCAAAATTACTTTACTCTCTGAAATGTGCTTAGGCTATTTATAATTTAAGTAAGTTGTTTAAAGCTCAGTGAGGCTCACCTCAGTGGACAGAATAATTCTCATTGTCTGGATTTGTTAACATGTAATGCTTTTATTAATTCAAGCCTGGAAACTTACCATATTTATTGGCAACATCATATGTTGACTACTGTTCAGTTCAGATCCTGCTTAAACTTATTTATGTATCATTGTGGGTTTTTCTCACAAAAGAACAAGTTACCCAAATATCTCATATAACAGTCTTACTTTGTGCGTGTATGTGTGTTTGTGTGTGGGTGTGCACATGGGATTGATTTCACTCCCATCTCATATTTTGAGGGTCCTGTCTGATGGGTTGTTTTTTTTTATGCTGTCTGTCTCAGTTCTAACTACTAATGTGCTGTTGAATCTTCTTAAGAGGAGAAAACTTGGTAGGAAGAACTAATAGATATGTGCCCTGTAGCATCTAGGAATGAAAATCTCAATTATTTGAACAAGAATAGAACTCACTCTCCATTTCTGATTTTTGTTTGTTTGTTTGCTTTTTTTACAGATACAGAAGTTTGGTGATCCCAATGGAATTGTACAGTTTGCTCCTGAATCGTTACTTGAGAATAACTATACAGAACCCTCAGCAGTGGAAGGGCCACAAAGTATTACACTGCTTGTCAGGCGAATTCAAGGCACTCTGGGGAACATAACGGTATTCTCACTCTCTTCCTGGTAAAAAGTATAATCTGAAATCATCCTCAGTATCAATGTGTAGAGGAATATTTTTTTTCTGTGCCTTCCAATCGCTTGTTTCTCAAATTAGTTTTTTAATTGTTACCTTTTAGACTGAATTTAGCAAGGGCTCATCCCTAGTACTTGCAATTTGGAGAGTCAGGGTCAGGCTCCTCTAAACAGGAAACAAAAAAAAGAAAAACAGTGCTGCAGTGCTTCTCTCTCTTTCTCTCTCCCTTTCCCCTTACACTTTGATGGGAGAACAGAACAGAGCTTACTTACATAATGAAATTTCTTCGAGATCATCAGTCATCACAAATTGCTTTTTTTCAGGCATGCTTAAAGGTAAGAATCAGACTGTTTTGAAACATGACTCACATTGGTTTTTACCTGAAGTTGTTTAGAAGTGAGCATTGTAACACTTATTCATTTAATTAAAAAAAAAAAATCAATTAATAAAAGCATCTGCTGTGTTTAATGAGTACTCTTCACTCCTTTCTGATGTGAGAAGTCTTGGAAAGAGGAAAACCAGAAAGGAAGTCTTGGTGTAAAATTATATTTTTTAGTGGTTCAGAGATTCTGTATAGTTTTAAATAAACCTTCTGAAGATATAGAAAGGAAATATTTAGTGCTGGAGGAAATATTCATAGTGCTGTTAGAGGAACAACAGACCATCCTTTTGTAAGATAATTTGTGTGCATTTTTCTGTGCATACCTAAACCAATTTCTGTTTTACCTACTTAAAACCTATCTGTTTCATATCTTGTCTGTACTGAATATGAAAGTTTCTGGCTCGTGGGTAATTTGTTTTGTGCATTTTCTAAACTCATTTCAGGTTTACTGGGAAATACGTAGTGAATCTGACATCACAGGTGACTTTCTTAGGACAAAGGGATCTGTTGTCATTGCTGACCAGCAGAGTACAGCTGAGATAATTATCCACCTGTTACCTGATGACGTTCCAGAACTGGATGAAAACTACGTGGTGCAGCTGGTTTCTGTAGAAGGTGGAGCAGACTTAGACCAAGAGAAAAGAATTTCAAAGATCAACGTTTTTGCAAATGATGATCCCTATGGAGTGTTTGCCCTGTACTCCGACCAGCAGTCGGTATTAGTAGAGAGCAACCTGGATCGGTATATCCAGATTAATGTAACTCGGCATGCTGGGGCTTTTGGAGAGGTGCTCGTTGAGTACCATATCTTGCCTCATCATGAAGAGGCACTAATTGCACCTGAGAATGAGGTGGGATACCTCAGAGTAACAGACGGTGCCAGCTTTGGAGTGAAAAGAGTGCCAATAAGCAGCCAGGTCTGTATGATCCTTCAGTTCCTACGATACCTATTGTTTCCGTTTGTGTTCATCACAATACAAATGTGTTCAAGTAAGATACTAAACTCTCAATAATATCCACTGTGAAGAAGTATCTGCAGAAAAGAGAGATTTAGTATTATGAATTTCTTATTTATGAAACAGAAATGGGTTCACATATCAAGTTTGCAGATATCTGCAAAATCACTGCCATGCATGTGTTCAATTATTAAGTTTTTCCTTTCGTTATTGCTTTGTGTCACTAGCAGTTCAATATTTTATTATTATCCGTACGCAAATATTTTCTGGAGTTTTCCTTTTGGATTGTAAAAGGTGATCTCCTAGTGCTGACTCATGAAACAGCAGATAAATTTACCTTCAGTTCTCTGTGTTCCATGGTTGTTTGTTATTATTACTACAATCTTACATCCACACTTACATCCTTCTAAATCCATCATGCATCCTTTTAATCCTGTGGATAAAAATAAATCTGAGGCCCACTGTGTTAGGTTCAATTTAATAAAATGGCAATAGTTGCTCTACAAACTCACATTCCAACAAACTGCTGGTAAATCACATTCACAATATTGACATTTTTGCTGAATTTCTTTTGAGAAACATAATCAACTAAACACTTGCCTTGAAAACACTGCAGTTTGTGTGCAAATAGAACAAAATCTGCAGATTGTTCTGCTGCATAATTTGTCAAACTGGTGAATATCATATTTTCAGTGGAATTAAATGTCTACTTTTTTATTTAAATTCTCTCTCTCAAAGGCGTTTCTTTTCCTGGGCTTGAATTTCACTCTGGAGCTGATTAATGTAAGCCTGGTTGGGGGAAGTGCCAAGGATGTGCCTAAAATATTAGGAAAAGCAAAGTCAGCTGTTCTGCTTATTCCTGAGGAAGCTGCCAATTCACAGGTCAGTAGACTGGCTGCAGTGTAACATTTCTCCCAAAGGAGGAAGGTACATTTCATTGCCAAAGATGGCTGCTCTAAGCATTCAGCTGATTTCTTGAAGTGTTCATCAATGCAATGACTGACAAAACTTTTGCAGTTATTACTTGTACTATATATTTTTTTTCTGTCATACAAATTCTTATAGTAATGTGTTAATACGCTTTGAAAATGTCTCTTTATCTATAAAATGTGAATAGTGTAAACATTGTGGTTAATATAAACTTTTGTTTACATAAAATTGAAGTTCTGAGACTTCAAGGAAAATACTTAATTCTGGACGATGTGATTCCTGTAGCAGCCCCAATGTAGGCAACAGCATATATGTAGTAGTAGGTGCAAAAAGAGATGGAGGTCACGCTGGTTTTTAATGCAGTTGACAGAATATTTGGCTAATCCCTGAGTGGAAAATTTTCCATTTGTCTACTTTGTACGAGAGCGAGAAAAGAGAATTTGCCTATTGTTGTATGGTGTATGTGCTACAGTTCCCTTTTTGTCTGTCAGGCAAAGACATAGCATGCTGAGTTTTTATCTGGTAAATCTTATTGATGTGTTTATTGAATTATTTTAATTGCGTTGAAGCACTGTTCTGTCTTTTAATTTGTAATTTAACTGAACTCAAATGATCTTTCTATAAACATTGTTTACCACCATATATCCATTTTTCATTGCTTTTACAATGTGCGAATTATCCTTTCAGTCCCATTTGGTGCTCAAAAAAAAAAAAAGTATATCATCTAGCAGTATTAATTTTGTGAACAATGTCATGTGGAAGCAACTTATGTTTCACTGGATATACAATTAATAAATTTTTTTAGATGTTTGTGTATATATATAGTACCACAGCTATTGCCTGTGAGCATTAAAGGAAGATTCATTTGTTTTTCTTTTAAATAACAGACACAGAATGCTATATTCAGTGTTTTCAGACTGGTTCATTCTCCCTGAGATCTAATTCTTAAAAATCTCAGATTTAGAAGTATTGTTAAAGAGTTGTGAAGAAAGTATGCATACACACACACACACACACATATATATATATACACATACATACATAGATATACATGCAAAATTATTTTAAAATGCCTGGTTTACATATATAGTACACTTTCACATATGTTGTTGGCCATTTTTATTCTATTTTCTATAACAAAATCTATTCTATTTCCACAGGTTGGCTTTGAATCTGTGATTTTACGACTTACAGACATTGTTGCAGGGACAGGCCAGGCTGTCATAACCAGAAAAGGAGTTTATGGCTCTGTAATTGTTAGCTGGATTTCGGGATACCCACCAGACCTAATCACTGACTTTGCTCAGCCAGGCAATATTACTCCTCCGTTTGGTAAGTGCTTGTCTGAGGAAACAGCAATGAGAGCTGCATCAGTGATAATACCACTTTTAGTTATTTGTACCTCTTCATGCTTCCTCTATTAGTGAAGAGTCCTAGGATGAAATTGTATGATCTAATTTTTATCTGTTAGGAATAGGTTTATTTTATGAGCAAAAAAAAAAAAATGGGCTAAGCTGCAGAGATGCATGTCTGGGAGGTAAGCAGAATGCTATGTCCCTGAAGGACAGCTTTATAGAGAAAAGACATTATGATGTGGATTTTTTCTTCCTAATGCAATTATGATTCAGTCCATACCTGAGCAAGTTCCTAGGTATGAAGAGGATTCCCATTTAGTGGTTTTGACTTGTGCTCTCTCTCACTCTCTCTTTTCCTTCAGGTACTGTTGTATTTTTCTCTGGCGAGCAAAGTAAAGTCATTTCATTTCGGGCTAGTCCAAGCCTAAATAACCGTGAGTCGTTTGCCATCACTTTAACAGCAGCGCACAGCAACGTGTCTGGTGGGGCTTGCCTGAGGTAAGGATATACTGACACTTCCAAGTTGCACAGATGCTGTAAGAATTATGACCTGTCTGCAGGCACACACCTCGTACAACTCCCTATTAAATTAGAGGTAGCTAGCGAGTTACAGTGCCTGCTTTGATAAATTTGTTTGTCTTGTCTCCTCTGAAAACAAGTGTCACTACTGCAGAGCTGACCTGATCAGAACTGAGGCTTTTCTCCAATTCCAGTCTGTTTCATGTCACTGGGATCCAAGGTGCCTAGAATGTGTCTAGAATGATGGAGATGGTTAAGAAGGGACTAAGAACAACACTTTTAGCCAGGAAGCTGAAGAATGAAAGCCACTCTTATAGTTTTCATTAGTGTTCCTAAAATTCTGTATTTAGAAGATCTTATATAACAAACAATTTTTAAAATAAATAAAATGAAACAAAGAATGCTCCAAAAATACCTAATTTATATAAACCCCCCTTTTTATTCTTAAAAGAAAAAACGTTACATTTAATGTAGTTTTCCACCTCAAGTAAGTTGTTACCTCTTCTTCAAACTATTTTCTTTTCATTCTTCTTTACTCATTGGTAGCAAAAAGTGTAAAAAGAATGACCATAGAGCAACACTGTGTATGGAGAAAGGTATTGGCTTCACCATATTACAATTACACAGGCAAATCTGAAGGAAGTAAGGAGTGAACTGGATGGCAAAACTCCTGAGGCTGACCCCTGCTCCTAGGCTTGTCTGTCCTGTGGACTGGTGTCCTCAGAGCGCCTATTGACCGTGTGAGTCAAATACCTTGAGCACTTGAATCACCTTTCTTAGAAGGTGATTCACGAGAATCACCCCTCTTAGAAAACCTGAGACTGCATCTCACAGGGGGTAAAGTTGACAATTACTTTGAAGAGTTTTTGGCAACCTTAGTGGTGGAAAGGGCCTAGTTTTTTTTTTTTTTTAAGCAGAATCACTCACTGTAATTCTAGCACCATTTGGTAGCCTCTGGCACTGAATAGTAAGTCAGGTCTAGAGATAAGTGTAAGACTCAAGGTTTAATCAGAAGGGGATATATTTAATATAAACAAGGTAAAGCTTAAATTTATATTGATAATAGAGCTCAGATCTGGAAAAAAATACTATGAGTAATGTTGCGAGGGTGCAATTAGTATTTCAAAGCCCTACTGTAAGTTTTAAAATAACTTCCCTTCCTTCTCTAGCTTCCTGGCTAAAACTGTAGATCTGCTAGCATCTGTCTACCCCAGAACTTTCCCTTGGTACATAAATTTTTTTCTGCAGTTAAAACTAGTACTACTTGGAGTGACTGTACTGTAATATCTCCCTGTGTTGAGTCCACAATAGAAAGACATCATACTTTCCTTTGCCTCTCCATTTTCTCAGGAAGACCTTACGTTATTTATCCCTTACTCTATCCTGTGCTGAGTCAGGATGCATTGAGCTTGTGGTGTGCTGTTTGATCCAATCCAAAAACATTTTTGAGGGAAGCTCCTTACATCTTACGTTATATGGTCGCTATTCCTTCCCTCTACTGTTACACAATTTTTTAATTGACTTTCTTAAAGCCAACATTGACTGTTCACTAGAAATTATTCTGCTTGGGTGTTTTACTTTCCATACTTCATATTTCCCCTCTCAACTTTGATATCTTTTCTGTTTCAGGTCAGGATTTACGATAGCTGAAATCGAGCCAATGGGGATATTCCAGTTTGCTCATACCTCAAGAACTGTTTCAGTTGAAGAAGATGTTCAGGTGGTCACACTACATGTCCAAAGACTTTTTGGTTTTCAAAGTAATCTCACTAAGCTGACATATCAGACCATTCCAGGAAGTGCCAAACCACTAGAGGACTTTATGCCCATCTACAATGGAGAGCTTATGTTTTTACGTTTTCAGACAAACGCTGTGATAGAAATATCAATAATTGATGACACTGTGTCTGAAATTGAGGAATTTTTTTTTGTAAATTTGACCGCTGTTGAAATTTTGGATATTCAACCTTTGAATCCTGACTGGAGTCCACGTTTGAATCCAGCTTTCAGTGTTGCAACAGTTAATATCCTGGCTAGTGATACTCTTCATGGAATACTAAGCTTGGGGCCAGAGATTATTTATGTTGAAGAAGATGCAAACACCAGTACCCCCAACACAGTGATACTTCATATCAGAAGGACCAAGGGTTTTACTGGTGATGTTGAAGTAACCGTTAAGACCTTTGGGGGAGTGAGTGCACAGAGTGGAGTAGATTCATATCCTTTTGGAAAAGTTCATGGAAAATCAAACTTCACATGGGCAATGGAAGGAGAAGATTTTGAGGAACAGTCAGTCTCTCTGACTTTGCTGGATGGAGAAAGTGAAAGCAAGGTATCCATAAAAATTTTTGATGATGATGAGCCTGAAGGACAGGAATTGTTTTATGTTTTCCTCTCAGATCCTGAATGTGGAGCTCAGATTGTGGAAGGAAAGGATGAATATGGATTTGCTGCTTTTGCAACAGTAATTATTGCAGGTAATATTTTTGCCCCCAGAAAATTAGTAAATACATCTGAATTAAATCATAGTAAACAACTGTATGTTCTCATAGCAATTTTTGTCTAAAGACTGGAATTTTATTTGACAAAAAGCAAGGTATTCTATTCCCAGGTCTTGAGTTTTCCGGAACAGTGGAAGCATCTAATGAACCAAGTTCAGCATGCATCCCTTAGCAACGTAGCTCAACATACATTTAGAGATACTGGTTTACTTCATGAAGGGAAAGACTAAGCCTGAGTGTTTTTCTTTCCTATGTAGTAGCAATGCAGGCTTTTTTGTGTTTCCTTGCCATCTTCTCACTTTTACATATGTATGTAAAAAACAGTTTCTGGTTTTGTTCTTTGATGCTATGCTGTTCATATCTGCAGTGTAGTCTTCCTCTGCTTCTAGGGAGGGAGGACAGGAACAGGCTTACATCAGGGAAGAGTTTTTCTTTCAGTCACCACACACTACTGTTATATCAGAGCTCCAGTTTTCCTTAGCTTTTAGATATCTATCAGACTCATCAACTGAACATAAACCAAGTTTAACCGCAATATCGATTAAGTTTTAGAAGCAAGCTGGGAATTGTAACAGTTTAGGCTAATCAAGAGAATGACATGTAAGGTCCAACATTGACTGTAAGTTTTTTGTGTTTAGATAGCCTTACCTAAAAAAGGCAGATATTGCGAACGAGGATTAAACTGTGCTGTTGCATGAGTGTATGCAGAAACCAAAATCATACATGCAAGAACAGATCATATAAAACACCTATCCCCTTCGTGTGCATCGGCTGTAGAATTCACTGTGCAAGTAACCAGTTGCCTCTACGTGCAAGTTAACTGAAGTATGTGCAGAGGCGCAGGTTGGAATTCGAGCTTGTATTGAATCCTACAGATGTGTACTGACATGTTCTAGCCTTACACCTTGAGTACAATGAGTACACAAAGCAAGATCAGGAAACAATTTCATTAAGGAGAAGGGTCAAAACATGTATCTGCATTTAACCGTATAGATAGAAAATACCACAGGTTAAATATTTGTGTATGCACATGAGCAAGCACACAGTATCTGTTAATTTTCAGCATATATATTGGCATTTCGTATGCCCTGTGTTGGAACTAGAGTGCCTTCCCAATTGCAGAGTAAAGCCATCACTAACTGTAAAAGAGAAGTCCTTTAGAAGCAAGATTTGCTAGGACACTGTGAAAACATCAGTTTCCTGTCATTAACCCTGTTTTTCTTTCCTCCACTGCTGTTATGCTGAAGTTAGTTACGTTCCCATGAGAACAATGCAGTATTTTGCAGCTCACTAGTTCTACACACTGAATTAAAGATGCAGGAGAAAAGCTGATGTAACAATTTTGGAAAATGAATGGCTTCAACAAAATTATGGGTGGGATGAATATGAACGCTATCCTTGGAAGCCCATCTTTATCCCATAACGTACTATATCCATCGAGGGGGATGCTGAGGCCCATTTTTGTTTAGAAAGAATGTGTTGTAAGGGTTATAGAATCATAGAATGGTTAGGGTTGGAAGGGACCTTCAAAGGTTATGGTAAACATAAAATGATATCGGTGAAGTGATAGCTCATAAGGGGATTATAAACGAGGTTTTTGAAACTGTTCTGGACTACTGGAACACCTGGTCTCTTGAAGTCAAGGGACACAGAATTCAGTCAGTTTGCTGAATGCTGCTGAAAATCCAAGCTTATGTGCAAAGATGGTGCCAGGAGCCTCATAAGGTGTTTACTTTCAGAAATACTTCTACTGGCTAAAATAAAATTTAGAAATGCCAACATTTGAAGTTCTACCTAAGTATGGAGTGTAAATTAAGAACAGAAATATTAAACAAATTTTTTTTTGAGGTGTCCCCAAGTGGTACTTTGCAGCATACTTTTTATAGCCAGTTTTATTATTTTAGCAGTTACTCACATTATAATTTAGTCTCAGCTTAACTTTCTTACTAATTACTTTCATGGATTGTTTCCTGTATAGGAAGTGATCTCCAGAACGGCATTTTGGGATTCGTTCCAGAAGTACAAAGCGGTCTTGTACTTGATGAAGACTCGGAAAACAGAGAGGTGCTGCTGGTTGTCGCAAGGCAGCCAAACAGGTGCAGGCAAAATCTGATTCCTGTGCCCTTCCCACACGCTGTAATATGCTGTGTTGAATCACAGAAGCTGCTGTTATCGCAGAGTTTTATATTAAATCTTTGCCTTTCAGCTTCTTTAATAACTTCCCAGAATTTGGCAAACAGGATTTTAAGTAGCGAATGTGATTAAGTCTGTTACTGCACTCTTATAAAGCAGAAACAGAAAAGGCAACTTGTACTGTAAGGCAGCAAGTGTGAAAGTTTTGCTTAAGGTAAAATATTTGCACTGCAGAAGTCATCTCCCTGTGTAAAATAATGTAGGTATGAATACTAAAATGAGCAATTAAGTAGATAATTGTCAGTACTATGCTTCTGTCTTCAGTCACACAGATATTATGTTTTTTCTGATTAGCACATATATACATCAGGCATTTATGTGTACTTTAAAAAAATATGCTCAAGTACTCTAAGTTCCTTAAATTTAGAAGAAAGACAAGTTCTGCCTGGCTTTTCAAGCAAATGGTTATTACAGCATTAGGGAAACCATTTGGGCACATCCCTGTCTTCCAAGCACCAGTGTCTTATTCAGCTATTCTCATGTTTTCTGAAACAGAAATTGAGAACAATTGGACTGTGCATAATTATTTTATTTTCTTAATGTGATACTTTTTGGTAATCTAAAAAGATGTTAGAGGAAGGAATTTAAATAAAAAGAGAGAATTCATCTTAAAGCAGTTTGTTCCCTGGTGATAACTTCTGAATAATAACATAAAATGTATGTTACCTCCATGGTTTATGCTGCATAAAGCAATGGTGCTCTCCTTCAGTACCTGTGTAATCTTTTGATTTGCTTACAGGGCTTTTGAAGATGTGAAGATCTTTTGGCATGTGACCTTTAATAAAACAGCTGTTGTCCTTCTGAAGGATGGCATGAACTTGGAGAACGAACTCGTATCTGCGCGGGGAGCCACTACCTGCATGGCCGGTCAAACAATGTGCAACATTTCCATTGAAATAAAACCTGATAATGTAAGTAATTATTGCTCATTTGTGTACAGCACTGTGGTGTTGAATAGGAATTCATCAAGATGAAAAAACCCCTTTGACCCAGAGGAACTGACGTGTAGGACACAGTTTGAAGATAATTGACATCTGCTTAGTTCCTCTGCAAACACATGTTTATTTACAGGCTTGTACTACCAACATTGTGATTGGCAAAAATTTGGGAAGGAGATGAGTATTTAGTTTGATGAGTACATTACAGATCTCAGACTTTTATAGAATGATAAAAAAAAAAAAAGAATGGAGTTATTTCAGTGAGATGTGTATTCATATACTGGACTCTTGTCCTTCACACAGTAAATTTTTCATTTATCAAAGCACTTTTTAGGGTTGTTTATGGAAAGCATATCCTGTAAGTAATAACACAACAGAAAAACTTTAATTGCAACTTGTGCGTAATTATACATGCCTAAATCTAGTACAATCATCTGCGAAAACTCTACTCAGTCATAAAGCTGCGTAGAAACCTCAGAGTGTTTAAAAATCTGTTGCTGTGCCCATCCAGTTTGTGGGCAGTGGAGTTCAGTTTCGCAGCCATCCTCCCCTAAAACCATTTAACATTAGTTGTTTGGGTATGCTTAAGCCTAAGTGCCTTGAGAGGCCCAGCTGGCACTCAAAAATGCAGGCGTCTTGCATTAATGCAAAGCACAACTTTCAGTAATTTTTGTTGACAATAGAAGGAAAAAATATTTTTGTGCGAACACCTTGTGGTTAGAGCAGTTCCTTAAGAAAGGAAGGATTAATGTTTGTCATTCTTTCAGAATGGTGAGTTTGAAACTTTCCAATAAATTATCTTAACAGCCAAACTAGTGGCAAAGCCGGGCTCTGAGAGATGGAAAAGGACAAGATGAGAAGGTTTCCGTGGTTTTTCTGACTATGTTCTAGAAAATAATGCAAGACGTAGGATGTGGAAAATAGTGATTTCCCACTAGGGAATAGGGTACATTCTCTTTTTTTTTCAGTAAGAGGGCCATTTTCTGCCTTCAGATGTTATTTTTAAATTACAGAGCCAATGAATAAAATATATATATGAGTGGGGCACAGGCTGCCTCGCTGAGTAAACTTGGATTTTGAACCGGTTTGGTCCAAATGAGTGATATCATTATTTAATGACAGCAGTGCAGCAGCTGCAGAGACATGCCGTTGTACCACATGAAGCACAAGCACGTGCCACTCTGACAGGTGCTAATGGAAGGCTAAAGTTCCCTGTGGCATTCCAGTAAATTTCTGCCTGTCATCAATTAGTCAAGATCATTCCATTTGAAGAATTACTTAAGAACAACTCAATTAAAAATGTATGCTACTTAACCCCCCAAATATTTCCTAATTCTTTTTCCAGTTCTTCTTCCATAAGATAGCTTATAAATTAGTAACAAATACATTATGAAATGATGAAGTAATAAATACATTTAATAAATATTTTAAATTTTTCATGGCACATGGTATGACATATTCTAGCTTTTGAAAGTTTTTACTTAGTTGTACTGACTTCATCAGCTAAGAGCTGAATCCTGCTGTCCTAGAATTAAAGTAGGATTTTAAAAAATCCAGAGATGAAACAAAAAGATATGTTTACTAATAAAAAATTATCTTTAATGATTATCCTTTCAGTTGTAATAGTATTGTCTTGTAAAGAACTACCTTGCTGCTTCATGAGTGCATGTAATACATTCAGATGACATATTTCCAATTATTTCTGGAATATCAGTAATCAGATGTCTATTTCTAAACATTTCTGTATTATAGGTACAAAATCAAAGACAGGGCAATGTGTCATATTGAAATGTAAAATCGCTACCTTATTTTAAATAAACAGGCATTAAGTTTGTAGAATTGACTAGATTAATTTTTTGACATTGGAACACTAAAATTCAATAGCCTGTATTTTCAGACTGAGACAAGATTTCTGTATATTGTAAACCTCACAAAAGCCTACCAGGAGTATCTCCAGGCTTTGGGATTTTGGATAAATTCAGTTAAGCGTTCAAATCTATTGAGATTTGCTTGTAAAAATATGTATAAACATGTTAGTGTATAAACACTAAGGCTGTATGTAAAATGTTTTTCAAAACTTTTACCAGAGTTCAATACTTACATACAGTCAATATTAATTGCAGATTCAAAACTGTGTACTTAGACCTCTGTGCAGGTTTTTTTTTTTTTTTCCCACAGGTAAGCAGGTATGTACCTGCCTTTTTGTAAGGTAAAAATAAAGTGAAATAACAAATTCCTCAGAAAATGTACAGCTGTGTAACTCCGTAGTCTGGAAAAAGGAATTCTTTAAGAGTTTACCATCATATCTTACTGCAAATTTATGGTCACAATGCATGTAGTATTTAAATAGCTACTTTATTGCAGTAAAGCTCCATGTGAAAACTTGAGATGTCATTATTGTGTGGTGCCTGCTGCAACATCATTATTTTTAGGATATACTTCATAGTACTTATTGCATACGTCAAGAAGCATGCTTGTGGTGTTAGTACAAGTAATCCATTTTACATACAAAAAAAAAATGTACACTTTTTTTTTTTTTAAGCTGAAAGTAATTAGTAGGTGATATAATGATATGGAAATCATCCCTCATTTGCAGGTACCTGAATTTGAATCATATTTTTTTGTTGAGCTGTACGCTGTAAGCACAGGAGCTGCGCTGAACAGCAGTGCCAGATTTGCTTTTATAACAGTCCTTGAAAGTGATGCTCCTCGTGGTTTAGTATATTTTGCTGTGGGATCTCGTTTTGCTGTGGCTCATAAGAAGACAACTTTAATCAGTCTGCAAGTGCTTAGAGATTCGAGTACATCAGTAACCACAATGGTTAGCTACAGCATGCAGGTAAGACTTCTATTATTATTTTTATTAATTAATGTATTTTAATGTTCTGGAAGTACTAAACCTGAAAATTGTTCTTCTGATTGAAATTCTCATGTGCTTAGGTCAATTTTACCATTCCCATTAATTTTTGTTATGTTTACAGCTGTAACACCAGACTCTTAACTGTTGACCCTTTTATCTCTAAATGAGTACCTCATTATTATTAGCAGATAATGGAGATTGTCATTTAGCAGAAGTAACACAGCTGTAAAAACATGATTCCTTCCACTTCCTTATAGTTGTGACTCCAACAACAGGGCACAGGCTGCAAGAGGGATTCTTCTAAGTTTGCCATTGTATTGGAAAAGTTCTTTGCCTGATCTGCTTTGATTATGTGGGATTTTATACCTAAAAGCGTTATTTCAGGAGAGGGTTGTTATAAAAAAGCATTATGTACTTCCATCACCCTTTATAATAAGCATGCATACCTATTTTACCTGCATAGGACTACACGGTGTTTCCACACATTTATTGTACAGTGGCTGGCCAGTGTTTTACTTAGATTGTGTGGTAAAGAATTTTCATATTCTTTCCAGCCAAGAGTTCATTATAATTTAGCTGTTAGCTGGAGAATAAATGACTACTATCTAGTGTATATTTAGGCTAAAATATAGGGAGCAATTCCTTATCCGTTTGTATTTTTTATGTAACAACACTTCTTTGGACATTTTTAGGTTTTGAGGGTGCTTGGCCAAGTATTGTTGGTACCTGTAAAATAAGAGGTCACAGCAGACAGGAAGCGTGAGGCACTAACTAGAAACAGATGTTTATCTCATTCCTACAAAGGTTTCTTAAACATTGTTCTTGTCAGTAGTGCTTTTATTACCACTTACTTCCTTGTTTCCTAATTCTCAATTGAAAGGGATAAACAAAAGAAAATTTCTCACTGGAACTTGCCCAGATGATGTGATCATGTTCTAGAGCAATTTCAAACAGGTACACACTGCACTGATTTAGCAAGTTCTCCTGTGAACTCAGAAACTATCTGATTTATTCCATAAGTGAACTCTACTAATTAAAACTAAATATTTTCAAGAGATCTAGCATTTCACAAATAAAAATTCTTGCTTTTAATAGCAGGAGACCTTTGCTTAAGAGTGAGTATACAATCAGTACTTACTAAATGAATAGATACTATTGAAAAATCATACATTTGAATAATAGCTCAGAATATTAGTTTGCACTTAAGGTAAGTTTATTATATTACCAGATATAATATCAAGGTTATGGCAACTGACGAAAAGAACAAGACTGTGAAGAATGAAACAGTATCGGCAAATCTCAGGGAAGGTAAAAATAGTGCTACTTCACAGGGAAATGAGGCCATATAGCATTCCTAGAGCAGTCCATCTGTCTGCCTTGCGTGTGTCTTCTATAGTGTTTGCTTTGCCTTTGGACCTAATTATTCTTCTTCTTTTCAAGTATATATACTGGGACTGAAAATACCATGAATAGATATTAGTTTGGACACAGGTTTCCTGACCCTTTGCTTTGCTTTTGTTTGGTTTTTATGCATCTGTAATCCCTGTCTGTACTTTGAACCAAGGGACTTCATGCTGCAGGCGTAAACCGACATCACCCCCTCCAAAAATCAGCTTATGGATGTGCTATGGATGTGAGAGGGATCCTGTTTACTACTGACAATATCTGTAATCCTTCCCCTAGGTTGTCACTGACTACAAGTGACAGATTACTATATCAGGGAGATACTTCACTTAATATAATTTTTATATCATTCTTAACTGCATTTTGAGAAAGGAATTATTTTTTTACACATTTAAAATACATTAATTCCACAGCAGCTAGTTTTGGACAATTGTATTTATCATAACATTACCTAAAACTCTTTTGATTTATTTTAAGGAGCTACAAAAACCTGAACCTATCGGTCGGACCTTCATATCTCCAGCTGTGGCAGGACAAGATTTTGTCAGATCTGAAGGTTTATTGACTTTTGAACCTGGACAGAGAAATACATTTCTGGATGTGAGCCTGACTCCCAAGACAGGATCTTTAAACCCATTTCCTAAACGTTTCCAGGTTGTACTTTCTAACCCCACAGGCGGTGCCAGAGTAGATGACGTATACGGTATTGCTAACGTCACCATTGTCTCAGATTTGGACTCCTTGCCAGTTTGGGGGCTGATTGATCAACTGCATCAGCCTCTTGATAACATCGTTTTACACAGAGTCCTCCAGAATCTGAATGTCAAAGTGGCTACGGAAACTACAGAAGAGCAGCTTACTGCTGTGATGCATATAATAGATAAGGTAAACTTTTCCTGTTCTTTCCTGAATGACCAACGACTTTAATAAAAGTATAGTAACACACATGCCTGTGATAAGATCAAGGTTAGCATCCACAGCAGTGACTCAGGGGCACAAACTGCAAAGGTAAAAATAGAATTTATGAAGTCCTACAATCAGGGAAGAAGTTTGTCTGCTAGTAGCTACAATGGTGGCATGAAATGAAAAATCAAATCAGCTGAAAAGAGTAATCAGTATTAATTTTACATACGTACCTATAGCTCAAGATTTTCTGCTTTGCAAAATTTTCCCTTTGGGGCCATGCTGTCCTAGAGCTTATTATGGTGTCTTGATTCTCAGGCCACATCTTTGTTGGTTTTAGCCATGGCACAAGACAGTGAGGCCCAAAGTTTTGCTCATATTTTCACAGCTGACTGCAGTCAACACACAAGCAAATCCTACCAGGGCTGGAGGCTGCTGTGCTGTTACCCAGGCGTGCAGCTTGTCTCTTTTCCTGCAGTAGCTTCAGGAATCGGGCTGGCAGGGTAGCTGAGCACGTCAGCATCGCACTATGAAAACTCTGGGACTAATTATATGGCTTTCTGGCTCTTCTGAACTTGTGGAATAACGCACAGGAGCTGGAAAATGTTTAAATACCTAGACACAAAGCAGTATAGCAATATTCATGAACAACAGTTCATTTGTGATTGTTGCCGTTTTGACACAGAAAAAAGAGAAAATAATGTCAGAAATTCTCAGGACTCGATAATCTTTGATTTGTGAAAGAATGAAGAATGCCACGTGGTTACTTTAATAATCAAATTACTATCAGTAAGCATGTCTTACTTGGTTTTGACACAGGCTGCATCTCATGCTTTAGCAGCAGTGAGCAGAAGGTGGAAAAAATATTCTGAACTTTCATAATGAGTATTGGGATGAAAACGGAGGTCTTACTAAACCATTCAACATGAGGAAATGTTATAAGCAGACTTTGTGCATAAAATGCCGTTTGATTTCTTCTCCTCTCATTAGGTTACAGATGTAGGAGAAAAACAGTTACTCACTGATAAAAGTAGAAGTCTTTTCTATGAGATACTCTGTGCTCTGGCTAGCCCGAAACGCGAGGACACACGAGGATATAGCCTGCTCGCTGAGGTGACTGAGAAGTTTGCTTTTTCCCTGTTGACTGGGATAATGTGTGGATCACCAGGAGAAAGGTTAGTAACCTTGAATTCATAATATGTTTTAGAAATACATAACAACTCACCAATATAGCAAAAATTTAAAATCACATTAAAATCACTGAAGAGACTTGTCTGTCATCTAATATCTTACCTGTATGAAAATGTGTTGGACTCTGTCACAGTCTTCTAAAGCACTATATTGGCATTATGAGCTGGTGTCATGAATAACTGGTACACTGATACAGGGTAGCTGTGGGAGTAGGAGTCAGGAGATCTGGGATGTGTTAAATCACCTTTAGTTCAAATATTGCCTGAAAAAGGATTCTTTAATCTTACTGAGAAAATAATGTGTAATTGTATGATGGAGAGCTATGTTCTAAGACTTAGAGGAGAGTAAGTAACCCAAAATTTCTACTGGCATTTTGTAGTTTCTATGTATTTTGCTCACCTAAACATTATTTAATACTATTTAAATGCTACTTGTAGTTTTTATGGGTTGTTTCAAATTGCTAGTTTTGTCTGCAAGAGCATAATACCCTGTGATCAGGCTAATGGGCAAGGAAAATAGGTGACTGCAGAAATAGATGACACTCTTTCATGAGACAAATGGCTTTAAACAGTGGGTTTCTGCCACTGTGAATCTATTAAACAACTGGTAGTTTAATTTAGAAAAAAAAAAAACCCTTTTCCCTCAGAAAATCAGCAAGGTTTAGATTTCTATCTCAACTTTTTTTGGAAATATAACTTTCTTACCATTTCCTAAGTTGTAGGGGGTATGAAGCCCATCTCAGCCAAAAGACAGTAAATGGCATAAATACCAGCATTATCCTGAAGAGTGTCCAGAACTTGAAAGTTCAAAATCTTTAGTACAAGGTTTTTTGCATCATCTGTTGGGAATAAGAGGTAAAGCAAGATAATCCATTTTAATGGCTCTCCTTCTTTAGACTCACCTCTACATCAAGTTGTAAAGATGAGTACTGTGATAACCTGGTTTACCATGGAGGGGTTTTGGTTGCAGTGAGCACAGCTGAGAGAGCTAATAGAGAAGCTGGAGTACGTAATAATTCAGGCCCTCTTCTTTTCACAGAAGGTGAAACTCTGTCTGTCATAAAGCCTAAAAATGATGGAGAAAAAAAGTATTAATTATAAATACATTTTAGAGTCATTGTGTGAAGAACAGCAGAAGCTCGGTTCCATTTACCAGCCCTGTTGCTTTTCCATTTCAACAGAGGTAAAAATATCCTTGACAGCTGCCCATACATTGCAATAATGGCACACAACTGGTTTCCTCAGCAAATCAATGGCCACAGATTTAATGGAAAAGATGGAGATTCTATCCAAGTACCTGAACATTTACTGGAGGTCTCTGTTGTATTATCCCCACCTCAAGAAGGGAACTGCGAATCTGTCCAGTTCACAGAATACAGCAGTCAGCAGTGGTTCCTTACTGGAGATAAAGAACTTGCCCTCAGAAACAAGGTGTGAAGATAATGTAATTTATTTTTGAATAAATTATTTAATTTAGATATTACTCAAAACATCTTAAATGTGTTTAAAATAATGTGAACGTTTTCTTGTGTGTCTCTGTTTAAAATGAGCACTGACTGTTGAATTTTAATATTAAATTTATATTTACCTTGTGCATGTTGTTTCAGGTTTTTTCTATGAGTGTGAAGGGTCGGAGTTCACATCCTTTGAAAGACAACAATGAAGTCGTTTATCGGATTTACGCTACAGGAAGTCGGATTGTTCCACAAAAGTCTCTATGTCTCCTCTGGAATCAAGCTGCTGAAAGGTTATTTTATTAATGTGCTTAGTTTTCCAGTTTCTACTGTGAGCTTGTGTATTTGCCTAAGATGTAATAACTTTGATTAGTTAATTTGCGAGTATAAAACAGATCCATTTCCTATCCGTCTTTTGTCCTTAACTTTTCTGGCCTTTGTACTAACACATAAAACTTTCCATAGAATAAAATGCATAGTTATTCTAGCTCAGACATTTTCAGATTTCTACTCTTGAAGTTTTTCACCAAAATACCATCTAGCTTATGTAATGATGTGTTGGGCAATGCTGCCAGGCCATAAATCCCGGAATTGCATCACTTCATTAAAATTAATGACTTTGTACTCTTTACAGTTGTTATCAGGCAACACTTCAAGTCCATTCATACAAAAATAAAGAATTAAACCCGCATCTCTGGTATTGCTTCAAGTCACTGGCTCAGGATGTTCCTATTTTGCTAATATCCACTTTTTTCTTTGGGTTTGTGACACTGTGAAAGTGAATAAAAAAAAAAAAATCTGTTAAGGGGCAGACTAGGGATTTGTCTAGACCAATATCCTATCTCCAGTAGTGGCTAAAAGTAAAAGCCCAGGGAGGACTAAGATCAGAAGAAGCATAAATGGTGGTTCCCCTAATAGTATATTCTCCAATGATTCTATGAGCTGAATGTAATTTTGTGTATTTCATACCCTATAGGATTTGCCTGCCACAAAGTTGTCTAATCTTTCCTTGCACCATCCAGAATTTTGGCACATCTTTTGACAGTGAACTCTAAAGGGCTAATGCTTTTTGACAGAAAAGCTATCTCCTGTAGTTTGCTTTGAATATTGCTGCTGCTAGCTAAAGTTGATGTCTCCTGCTTTTAGAAGAAATGGTGAACTGATGATCATTTTCCATTCCTGTTGCTGCTCGTACCATTGCAAACCATGGAATAAAGTTTTCTATGTATGCTCTTTGATATTCCATTATTTGATTAGCCTGTATCTTTCCTGTTCACACAGTAGAAATTAATTTAGAGAGAATTATGTTCTGTATCCTGCTGAGATCTAGTTGGTTTAGGTATTATTTCATTAGAGTGACTGGATTATATCATTCTGTCACTGATATAAACTATTTCTCTTCAGAAAGGAGATGCAGCAGAATGTACCTCTATGCTGTCCTTTAGCAGATGTGATTTCCACTAAAAATTACTTAGGATGTCACCTGTAGTATCCTTTTTCCAAGTCAGTTCAGCAAAACTGAAAGAAAACAAAACATGAATTTTAGTTTCAAAACAATGAATAGCAGTATAAAATGAAGTGTTCTCCATAATGGGGTAAGGTAAGTTAAGTAACAAACTATTTGAAAACTCAAACAGACCTGTAAGTCTTGCAGAAGTTTTAAAACGTGGCCACAAAAATTTTCTAATGGAAAAAAATGTTCATTATAATATACTTACAAATTTTTTAATCATAAAAGTTAAAACAAATCTATAAGCAATATTTTAAATTAATGTGTATGTGCTATTCTGAGAAGTGCACCTGAAAGATTACACAAAACTCCTATGCGATAGCTCAGAAAGCTTGGTATTTCAAATACAAGAACAGTTTTCGAGCCTGCTTGCCATGTACATGACACAAATCCATTTCCAACTTTGTGAATCCTTTGTTTTGCAGCTGGCTGTCTGATAGCGGGTTCTGCAAAGTGGTTGACGAGACGTCAGACTACGTGGAATGCTCCTGTTCTCATATGTCCATTTATGCAGTTTATGCTCAAACAGACAACCTGTCTTCATACAATGAGGCTTTTTTCTCTTCTGGATTCATCTGCATTTCAGGTCAGTTGATTTAAGACAGTTTTCTCATTAATAATAACTAATGACGAGTAAGACTGATTGATTTTTAGCAATTTTATTAACAGATGACAATCTTTTTATTTGGAGGAGTATTGGAGGAGTTTTAACTAACTTAATGGGTTAAAGGTGCCATCTGATCCAGTGTTTGCACACTGACAAATTTTGCTATTGAAAAAAAAAAAAGTTTAGCAAAGAAATACGTTTGCTTGTGGTGTTTTATTGAACCATACAAAAGAGAAATATGTCATTCATTTCGGGAATTCACCTGTGTCTCCAGCAGCAGTACAGTAGTCATCTTCCTCTTTCAGACACTTTTCTCCCTACCCTGAGAGCTCTTTGATTATTTCAGTTGACAATTTACACTCAGAAGTGATTACTTCAGGGAGACAGATTCCGCATCACATGCGGAGAGCTCTGTTAACATCCTGGGAGAAGTCCAAGAGTTTAACTCCTGGATTCACTGAAGCTACAACAGCATTTGTAGAAGTCCCAAAACGTTAGACAGGACGTAGGAGATCTAATTTTTTAACTCCGCTTGGCTTCCGAAGGAGTTGGAAATGACACCTTTCACATTGCAGCCAGTTCGCTATTATGCTACAGGCAATCCCGGATGAAAGTAATTTTTTCTCCTTGTGTTGGTAGGCACCGTGCAAACAGAAACCTAAGAGAGATGGGGTCACTGAGGAAACATACTGCTGTAATAGGTTTCTCTGCTGAACACAGATGAAACGGGAGACCAGCATTTAGAAGGTTATAGCTATGTCCTGAAGCAATGCTACCCAGCTGTAGGCAAATTTTTGATTATTTGTTTCTAAAAGCATTTTTGGATGCAGTAATATGAACACTGAAGAGTTACCTTTGCTTTATATTTAACTATTACGACAATTGTGCATATAATGCAGAAATTGCAAAAAACTTTGTAAGAATTACTTGCTTACATTATGCAATTATTTCAGCTCCCAAGCCCATGAAAAAGTTACAGATGCTAGTACTCAGTAATAAATTCATGAGTAATCCCAGGGTGGATTTTGTATTATTGGTTTTTTTTTGTTTCTCTGTAGGTTTCACTTTGGCTATTATCTCGCACCTTTTCTGCACCAAGTGTGCAATGTTTGCAGCTAAACTTCTCACTCACATGATGGTGGCGTGTTTGGGTACTCAGGTAAGAAAAAAGGCTGAAGTTTCAAAGTATAAATTAAGTATATATTTTCTTTCCTTTTCCTGTCTTCCATTGCCATGTCTGAACAGACCTCCTATTCTTTTCCAGAGTGTAAACATTTTTGGAAAATGTAAAATTTCAAAATATGATACTTACATGAATATTAATTCAATATTCAAATCCCATGTTGGGAATTCAATTAAAGTTATAAATTTTCTGAAAATATTTAGAGAAAACTTAGGGATTATGTCGCCACATGAGAAGATAGTCCTGAATGTGGAATAATGAATTTTTTTGATAATGGGGTATATAATTGAAACAAAATAATTCCATCATTAACATCATTACTTATAAAATAGATTGATGTCGGTAATAATAAATTATGTGGGAATGGTTTATTTTGAGTATTAGATGAAGAAAGCTGTTTTGCATTCTAATATTTGTAGGAAGGTATAGTTATAAAAAAATTAAATAATAAAAGAGAGTAAACTGTAGGAAGTCTTCCCAGTTCTCTTATAGTGGTTCAAATAGTAGGTAATAGAATGTCAGCAAACCAAATGAGCAAAGAGAGTATGTCTCTCTGTCCCATAAATTGTATTTTCCTCAGCTTTGGTACATCTGGTGACATGTAATGCTATGAATAACTTCAAGTATCTTAAAATTACTTTATGGAAAGATTCCTTAAGATGGAGATTTTATGTATATTTTTAATGCTATAAAGATGATGTAAATTCAAATTTAAATATATGCTGAAGGCAGGGATGCTAAGGGAATTTAAATGTACGAGCAGGCAGGTATGTAGAGCAATGTGTCACATCAGAGAAATACTCTGTAGGTGATTGAAACAGCCCTGTGTTACCTGTAAAAGTTTAGCAACTGTGTATGGTGCCATGCTTAGTATACCATTTTATTGCTGTTACTTCATGACATAGTTCTTTGTTGTACAATAGAGTGCACCTGGATTTTTTAAATACAGACTTAATGTTTTTTAATAGTTCTGTGTAGTTATATGGAAAGCTAGTTTGTTCCAGGGACCTGTAATGGTTACTAGCGGACAAATGTGCAAACTTATTTTGGGATACATACCTCATAACACAGGTAAGGACTTGCATATGGTAATGTGTCAAGATTATACAAAACAAGACTACTGAGAGCTTTGCAGTGCATTTTACAGTCTAATGATAGGTTTTGCAAAAGCTGCTTCTATTTTTCCGTTGCAGTGACTGTGGAATTGTCTGTGTTCCCAGAATTGTTTGCTATTTTGCATATAATGGAACTGTCCTTATCCACGTTGTATTATTTCTATCTCCAATTCTTTTCCATTTCTTTGGCACTATGTTGCATTTCCAGCAGACAGGAGCTTTTTTCTTTTTACAGTGAGTTTCTTTTTCACAGAAGTCTTTTGCTTTTTTTTTTTCTTCTATAAGGATTCCTTACCAGGTCTTTTGGTTAAAACATCTTAATTTACACAAAGAATGACACAGAATGATTGAGATAGGACAGGACCTCAGGAGGTCATCGTGTCCAGCCCCCCTTGTCAGGCAGGGACACCTAGAGCTGGTTGCCCAGAACCGTGTCCAGATGGATTTTGAATATTCCCAAAAACGACAACTTCACAAGCTACTTGGGCAACTTGTTCACTGCTTGGTCACCTTCTGTTGTAGTTCAGCCCTGATCGGGGCCAGACTACACAGTCTCTCACTCCCCCCACCCTCTGAGAGAACAGGGGGAGAGATTATAAGAAAAGAAAGGCTCGAGGTTTGAGTTAAGGACAGGGAGAGATTCTTAAAGTCACCATTATGGGCAAAACAGACTCCACTTGGGGAAAACTATTCATTTGTTACTAAAAACAGCAGGATAATGAGACAGAGAACAAGATAACCTCCCCCCACCGCTCCCTCTTCCCGGGCTTCACATTATCTCTACCTCCTTCCCCCCGAGCGGCACAGGGGGGAAGAGGGAATGGGGGTCGTGGTCAGTTCATCACGCGTTGTTTTACGCCGCTGCTTCAGGGTCAGGGGAAGAACTCCTCACATCCCTCCCCTGCTTCTTCGTGGGGTCCCTCCCGTGGGCCACAGTCCTTCGTGAAACTGCTCCGGCATGGGTCATCTCTTCCACGGGTGCAGTCCCTCCAGAACGGCTGCCCCAGCGGGGCCTCCACGGGCCACAGCCACATTCAGGCACCCGCCTGCCCCGGCGTGGGGTCCTCCCCGGGCTGCAGGGGGATCTCTGCTCCTCCGTGGGCTCCACGGGCTGCAGGGGGACAACCTGCTCCACCATGGGCTGCACCACGGGCTGCAGGGGAATCTTGGCCAGGAGCCGCATTACTGCTGCCCCTCCTTCTGCACTGACCTTGGCGTCTGCAGCCGTTCCTCTCACAATAAATTCTTTCCAACGGGCTGCCAGACGCCTCTCAGGGTCTTTTTACATCTCATTCACATCTCTTCTCCTCTCCACTTTCTCTTAAGTCTGTTGCATACGTATAGACTAATTTTATTTGGAAGGCGCCTCTCAAAATTTTCTGGTTTAAAACCCTGCTTAAAGCAAGCCCAACTTAGGTCAGGTTGCTCAGGACCCTGTTCAGTTGAACTCTGAGCATCTTCAGCAACGAGATCCCATAAGCTCTCTGGGCAACCTACTCCAATGTTTGACTACCTATAGTGAAAATTGTCTCCCAGTATCTAGTTTAAAGTTAATTTATTGCAACTTGTATCCATTGTCTCTCATACTGTCAGTATACATCAGCAAAAAGAGTTTGGTTCCCTCATTTCAAGGCATTTCTATGAGGTAATTTATAACAGTGATAAGATTTCCTTCTCCCACATTCTTAAGACTGAAAAGCCCCAGGTCTTCTGTATATTTTGTGGTCTGAATATATCTCGGTGGACCTTGACTGAACTTGCTCCAGTGTGTCAGTGTCCTTCCTGTAGCGGAGATCCCAGCTGTATCCAGATGTGGTCATATAGTGCTGGAATAGAAGGGAGGAATGACTTCCCTTTACCTTTTGCTGCTGTAAGTTGAACAGCAATACTGAGCTACTTGCTGCTTTGCAACAAGGCGAATGGCTGACTCATCGTCAGCTTCCTATACACCGAAGCCCCAGGTTGTCTTCTGCTGCCCTGCCATTTCGCCCAAGCCTGAGCTGTTACATGGTGTTACTCTGTCATTTGCTGCACTTGTCTGAGCCCGTCGTCTCCTTACGGGAGGAGGTCGGGTTAGTCAGGCATGATTTTCCCTTCATAAATCAACCACAAGTGTTCCCAAACGCCGTCCTGTCCTTGGTCTAGGTACAGCTTCCAGCAGGATTTACGCTATAACTCCCATGGGGACTGTGGTCAGGCTGGCTGGTCTTTTTTTCCAGCAATTTAATGATTCGTGTCTATGCCTAGAAGTTGATCAGAAGGAAGTACAAATAAAAATGAATTGATGCCTTACGTATGCAAGAAGCAGCTTTAAACATTCACTAACTAATCTGGCATCAGTATTTGCACAGGACTTTATAGTAACTTCAGAATACAGATGCTACTCAGTCTGAGAGTTGCTTATTTATTTCTGAAGATACGCTGAGCATGCTTTCCCTGATTTACTGATAGAATTTTCATTCCAGGTCGTATCAAGCCGCTAAACTCCTGTTTCTCCATTCTCAGGCCAGTGCTGCAGCTGCTTTGCTGTAAAATAAACACTGTGTTGTTACACACACACGTGCCAAAGAATGGGTAGCCAAAGCAGGTAACTCTGTGGGAAATATTTCACTCGAGTGGCATCTTCAATTGAAAATCAGTTTAAGTCAACTTATCTTCAAAATATGTATGGAAAAGCCTAAACAAAAATATTTTAAAAGCTTGATGTAACTGGGAACTAAAATTAAAAGTTGCTGCATTTTCTATGAAATGCAACTTTATTTAAATGTTCCAGCTGCTGAGGGTCTCAGAAAGTGAAGAACTTAGCTTCAGCTTGGGTCCACAGGCTTTTCTGTCTGCTAGCTGTTTTTTGTTTAAATATACTGCATTTCTACTTTTATATGAAATACTGATCTGTACAGAATAATTCTTCAGAACACTTCCCTCTGCTGTGTAAATATACTAATTTAGTTTAATTACAGAGATACTGTTAGGAATGATTCTGTGTCTCTTCATTATTCATTGTCAACCCCTAAAATCCATGGCAACTTCGATTATATATCCATTTTCCTTTTGCCATGCCAGAAGTTTAGAATAAAACTTTTGAAAGAGGATTTTAGCAGAGTGACTGCTTTGCTTAGCCAGTTAGCTAGCTTGGAGAGGAAGTCAAGACAGCTTGGCAGCAGCTGTTGAAGAAAAGAAAGTGGCTTTAAGGCAGAGTGAAAAGAGAAGGGATATGTTTGACAAGAGTGAACTGAACGACTGTGCT